>JAOTAY010000190.1:7898966-7916100 GCA_025629805.1 Erythroxylum baracoense | reverse complement strand
TTAAAGGATATTTATTGTTCTTTTATTGGATGTTTTGATGTAATTATTATTTATTAAAATCTTGAAATTATATTATTTTAATATTTTAAATACTTTGTATTATTTTTATTTTTATATTTGTATTATAATGATTGCCTTTTTTCACACTAATTGTGGTTATTATTTATATGTGAAATATTTAAAAATTATTGTCATTTTATATTGAATTATTAATTGTGATTATTATTTATTATTATAATTTTTGGAAACATAGTTGATGTAAATCTGTAAAGTATACAAAATATAACTGTACAATATATCAGTATACTATTTTGCAAATTTTAAAAATTTCAGGGACTATTTCATATATATAAAAAATTACCTGAAATGGTACCCGGTATTAACCGGTACCGTTATAGTATCATACCAAAACTGAATCCGGTACTAAATTCGATATGATATTCGTAACGGTAAAATTGTTGGCCACTTCATCCTTTCGTCCCTTTTTCAATATAGGATTTGTCAAACGTCACATTCCCTTTCTTATCAATCATTGTACATTAATCTTTTTTCCTTGTGTATATCAATGGTACGAATCATGACTGGCAAATCGGTCAGATTACGAAAGTAAAACGTCAGCTAAGTCTCATTCTCAGCTCCCGCCCTGTACCCAGGGCTCACTTTTTTTTTAATTACATATAGAGTATAATTTATTAAAAAAATTTTAATTTATTTTTTTATTAAAATGAGAGACTCATATTTTCTTTTTCGTTCCGGGCTTACAAAATTTCAGGACCGACTATACTAATTCTCCTCCATCGCATCTACGGTTTTTACCCTTTCGAACCTCCAAGGTTCGGTGTCTACATCCAAAGCAAGAGCCTCTCCAATGTGTACGTGTCCCATTTTGTATACATCCTTGTGTTTGGAATACATATTGAATTTATAATTAATATTTTTTCAAGTACCTAATGACTAAATATTTGAGTGTATAAAATTATTTTAAATTTTAAATTTCAAAAATATTATTAATAATTCAAAAAAATAAACAGATGACTCGAGTTCAATAAGTAATAATTTATTATAATATAATATGATCTCGTATCTATAGCAAAATTTGAAGAAACATAAAATTAGAACCTATAAATTTAAGAATCAAAAACCTTTTAGGAAGCCTCTCTTGTCACTTGAATCATTCATCAATTACTGTATACACATAATGTTAACTAGCTTTCTCAATTTCTTTACATAGTATTAATTCCCTTGCCATATATTTACCTGGTTTGTTTACGGCATCACATTTTGAAAACCAACACAATCTTTTCTTCCTTAAAAAGTCTCCGGGGCTCAACAACAAAGTGCGTAACAGTCCTAATTCGCAAGTCTTGCAAGTGGGACACTAACAAGAGTGATGTCTCTTCAAGTTCAAAAATGGTCGCAACACACATTGTTTCAATCCCCAGTCTCTTACTTTAGGCGGTTTACAGTTGGTAAGCGTGTAGAATATGCTCACTATTGAAACGTTTGTGCTTGTGCGGTCTAGTTTAGCATTGAAGTGGTGGAATTTGTGTAGTAGGACCACTTTGGATGCCCGGCCGTGCCGCCCCAATCTTTGGCCGTCCTTTTCCAAGACCTGCTTCTGCTCTTATTAAATTTTTATCTAACTTTGGAACGACTTTCCTAATTGCTAATAACATGGAAGTTAGTAATTAAAACTTTAATCATTAAATATTATCTTAATGGTACCTTTTATAATTATGAAACAACTATTTGGCGTTTCTCCTATTTATAATCTTGTACCCATTTCCAATAAAAAAAGAAGCATGCAAAACCCGGGCTTGCCCTGAGTATTAAAGTTTAGGAGAAGTCCGACCCTCCACTCCACGTACAATTGATATAGATATCTGCTTGTCATTTATGGGATCAACTAGCTCTACAATTGTTATCATATTTGACAAGGATCAACTTGTTTCTTTCCGTATAAAATTGCTTAGAAAGGAACTAACATCAATCCAAAAGCCTAATGCCAATATCGCTTCACAGGTGCGGTTGTCCTCACCTTACATAGATATCAAATTCCAGAAAAAGGAAATGGAGAGAAGTAACTCAGTGGCATATTCCTTTTTTCCCCCCTGAAATATAAGAAAGTTTTTTTTTTCCTTATGCAATTTCTATATAAAGCCTGGTACTTCCTAGACTTCATATACACCAATTGGTGCATGGGACGAATTGAGTGGGTGGCAGGTGGCATTCGTGACATAAACATTCTTTATTCAAGCGAGGAAAAGAATTCTGGTAAAATGAATTTTATTATTAAAAATTAGAATCTTTTATGGTTTACAGGTAATTATTATTAGGCCCATATTACCTGTATATAACACTATTTATTTTCTGTATATAATAAAAAAATGAAAGGAAAACTTGGGTGAATGGTATATCAACACAATAAAACCGACCTGAATTTAGCTCATTCACTACTTTTTAAGTTGTTACAGTCAATGAGAAAATGGAACGCATCCACACCGCTCAAAGTCCACTTAGCACCGCCCTCGTGTACCATCTAATTTTTTAAGTAGGTACAAGTTCATCACTGTACCTCCTCCTCCTCCTTCACGTCAAGAGGTATTTTTGGTTCATCTCAAACTAAACGCGTAGCCAGTATCTTATTCATAAATTATATTTTTTTATCACTGTGCTCACTCCAATTCTAAGAAAATAAGTTCGTAGATTTATATTAAATTTGAACATGTTTCAATTTAACTTGTGAAGCTCATTTGAAAAGTTGATTATAAATTTCTCGTGAATAAGGACGGATAAAAATTATAAAATTACTTTTAGTATAATATATTTCAGTCTTCCTGTTTTTTGAATTTTATATTTTTTATCCGTCCTTATTTTATCTTAATTTTTTCTTTACGAAAAAAAAAGTAAAATAGTATTTTTTTGTTTTATTCATAGCTTATAAAACAGTAAGGACAGTAAATGATTAGTGAAAATCATGATCAAATCAGTAAATGTTTTTTATATTACTGGATATTATAATATATTTATATTATTTTTCTCCTTCACGATAAAACATGGCCGTCATCCTCTGCTACATGTCACCCCTATTTCGGCGTGAGCACCTGATGTCCATGGTTACTATTCAAAGTATAACCAACGAATCACCTGAAAGTTGGAACAAGTCACTCGAACGCTTGCTTCCTACTAGAAGCAGAGTATAAAGTTGCAATGCCTACCCGCACTCTATCATAACCAAATAGATTATCGTGCACTCACATCTTTCAATCCTCGCCGTATAACCCAAATTAATCATTACGTGCCCGTACCAAAAAGCTTGACCCAATGATCTATTATTCCACGTAGCGTGCAGCTAGTGACAGGTATGGCCATAATTTACGCTGTCTAACCATAGCGATCCTTTCCCGCACCATCAGGACGAAGGAAACGAAACGACAGTGGTACTGCTAACGATTATTGCCGACGCACCACGCGCGTGGCCTTCTTCACCTGGCGTGTCGTCCCCGCGCAATACAGCACTCTCCATCTAGCCTTTGGTATTTATCCTCACGGTCACGGCTTCAACTATAAAGCACTGGTCACTTGCATTATGCAAATGAAAGCAAAAAGCAAAAGCAAGTGAATCTTCTAAGCAAGCGATTTTTTGAAAACCACAGCTTAAGGATTGCATATAATACGTATATAAAGTAGCGGAGGAGAGAATCTTTTTGAGAATACGTGTTTGGTGTGAAAATGAGTGGGAAAGTATTATTGGCGCTGTTTTTTGTGCTTGCTACGGCGTCGTCTGCAGCCAACGTGACATACGATCACAGAGCCGTCGTGATCGACGGTACGCGCCGTGTTTTGATTTCCGGCTCCATTCATTACCCCCGCAGTACACCGGAGGTGGTTACATCCAACATGTTTATCCTTTTTAGTTACTATTTCAGTGTTTTGCCCCTTCTTTTTCTAGTATTGTGATCATCACTGTTCGTGTTTATCATTACGGTGCACGATTTCTTGCTGTAGATGTGGCCGGGCCTTATACAGAAATCCAAAGATGGAGGTTTGGATGTTATAGAGACTTACGTCTTCTGGAACGTACACGAACCTGTTCGAAACCAGGTTCACTACTTCACTGCTCTGTTTTTATTCTTTAATGCTGTAACGTGCTCTCTCTCTTTGTATCTCTCTCACTCTCTCTATGTTTATATATGATGATTACTCTGTGTACGATAATGAAGTGTTTATGTTCAGTATAACTTTGAAGGAAGGTACGACTTGGTGAAATTTGTGAAGTTAGTGGCAGAAGCTGGACTTTATGTTCATCTTCGTATTGGACCATATGTATGCGCAGAGTGGAATTATGGGTAGGTACAAAATTTTATTTTATTTGATAATTAACGCAAACTTATATTTGCGCGTGTGATTTATTGGGTGCAGAGGGTTTCCTCTTTGGTTGCATTTTGTACCTGGAATCAAATTCCGGACTGACAACCAGCCTTTCAAGGTTTAATTTTTGGTCCAACTTAATATAGAAATTTTATTGCACGAGATATTTGTGGTGGTACCTGGTTCCTTATATACTACATCTACGTCTCTGTTTCAGGTTGAAATGCAGCGGTTCACGATGAAAATAGTGGAGATGATGAAGCAAGAGAAGCTTTATGCATCCCAAGGAGGACCCATCATTTTATCACAGGTTGGTTTCATCATTATTTTGCTATAGAATTGTGGGCGTTTGATTATTGTTTCTAATTGTCAATGCTCTATGTAAGGATGCCAATTTGCCGTCGTAGTTTGACTTTGCATGTTCTGGGAATCGAGTAATACACTTTTAGGAACTTTGAACTTGGTTAATTTTATTGGGCCAAGCTGTTAACTTTTTACATTTTTATTTTCTTAATAATCTTAATCCAGATTGAAAACGAATATGGTAACATTGATTCAGCTTATGGGCCTGCAGCCAAGACTTATATCAATTGGGCAGCTAGTATGGCTACGTCTTTAGACACTGGAGTACCCTGGGTCATGTGCCAGCAAGCCGATGCTCCTGATCCCATTGTAAGTTTATCTTAATGTTCGTCTTCATTTTCTGAACAATGTGAATCACAACATATGTTCGCATCAGAATAATAATTGAATATTATTATGCTAAAGTCAGGTAATTTGGCATATAGTGCACTGACCCAGTGGTTTATGTAATATTCTCTTTGTTTTCTTTCTTGGGTAAATTTACAGATAAATACCTGCAATGGATTTTACTGTGACCAATTCACCCCAAATTCTAAAACCAAACCCAAAATGTGGACTGAGAATTGGAGTGGATGGTAAGGTGTCGGACCCATCAAGATTTAGCAATTTAAATGCGTTAAATTAAAATGACGGCCAATATTTTTAATTATTCTTGTTAAATGAATATGCACTTATCTCTAACGGCCGTTTCACTTTAATCGAATACAAGGTATCTTTCCTTCGGTGGGGCCGTTCCCTATAGACCTGTAGAAGACATTGCCTTTGCTGTGGCACGCTTTTATCAGCTGGGTGGAACCTTCCAAAACTACTATATGGTAGTGTCACAATGCATCTATGAGCCTATATTCTTAGCCCAGATTTAATCGTAGTTTGATTTTGGCCATTTGTATACAGTACCATGGTGGGAGTAACTTTGGACATTCTACTGGTGGACCCTTCATTTCTACCAGTTATGATTATGATGCTCCCCTTGATGAGTACGGTAATGCTCTTTTATCTACCTCTTGGCTTCAAACCATCAATAGCTCTACGTGTTATTTGGGTAAACATGAGTCTAGAGGGTATTTGATACTGAATTAACTTGTTGGTAGAAGAGGTTTAAAAACTTTCGGCACATCATGTTTTCCAAAGTAAAAAAGAAATTGATACTGGATGTTAATGTGATACAATTTTGAGAGGACGAATTTCCACTCCCCAAGTAGAAGCTGATTTCGGAGTCCTGTCAACATTACATTAAGTCAAAAAGAGTGCGTTTTAATTAAGATTTCATAAATGATGAATCTTTGATATACTGGATGTGTTGCAGGACTTGTGAGACAACCAAAGTGGGGACATCTTAAAGATCTGCATAAGGCTATAAAGCTTTGCGAAGAAGCAATAGTAGCCACTGAGCCAACAACTACTTCTGCCGGTCAAAATTTGGAGGTACATGCTTTTATTGCTGACGATCATCTATTTATTTAGTTTTCAGGTGTTTGGAAGAAGAAGCCTTTGACAAATTTCTTTAAACCCTAAAATTTCCAGTTGCTTCTAAAACGAAATCGCAGTCGTGTTGCTGTTTCATAATTTCCTAATTACGAAAATTTCTGTTCTTTGCTATACTACTTTAGCACCCGGTTAACCTAGCTTGTGACCAAAAGAACATGAAGCATAGAGTTAGGTGTGCTAGAGCTTTTACTAAAAAAATTGGAAAGCTAGATGGAGTTCAACGGCTAATAGTTGTCATTTTGAGATTACTTACAATTTTATTTAACCTTCATCCAATCACATTATAGCTCCCCTCTACGTCTCTCACTGTTAGTCAAATGTTTCGTCTTTAACATGTGGTCTTGTCCTTTTCAAAGTAGTTCAATGTTATTTGGTGAATTAAGTTCTTCCATGACTGAACCAATTCAATACCGCATGTAATCCTTAAATAGGGATAGGAAGTCATCTACGACACTTTTTCCTTTTCTGTAACAAGAAAACTCAATGAGTAACTATAATTCTTTTAAGTTGCGTCTTCACTAAAAGAATGAAAAGATTAAAACTGTACCGACTCTATTACAAGAACCCATCTCTAAATTATACGTATTACACATTCTTCCAAAGAAAAGAAGAAAAAGAAAAGAAGAGGATTAAACTCAATACCCACTTTAAAACTTCAAAAAGATTCTTCTTTGCTGTTTCATTTTAGGTAAATGTCCAGATATATTGCTCAAATATGTCAAATGAAGTTGTAAACCTAGTTCATATCCCTCTTTCCTTACTAACTATGCACTTTTTCAATTATTTACTTTTTCAAAAATAAAATCCACTTTTTCCTATTCCTTCATTTATTTTGAAACATGTCAGGGACTTAGCTCTATACTCTATAGTTAATCCTAAATTGTATTGCTGATATATTTTCTTGCAAATCAGAAAGCATAATTTCTATACTTACATCGACCACTCTGTCCTTTTATTTAACGGTTTTGAAGACAGTGCTTACATCGACTACTTGTTCTTTCAGGTAACGGTTTATAAGACAGCAGGATTATGTTCTGCTTTTCTTGCCAATATTGCCACAACGGACAAAACTGTTAATTTCAACGGTAAAGCATATAGTTTGCCTGCATGGTCTGTGAGCATCTTGCCAGACTGCAAGAATGTGGTACTTAATACTGCAAAGGTATGCATCTTTATCTTCTGTTGCAAATATTTATAGCTTTTGCATATATGAGTAATTAAGATTTACGTTGATGACCTGCGATCATGTGATCGACCAGCTTATCATTTTTATGAGCCTTTTCATATTTTTCTGAAATAGCGTACTGAATAATCAATTAAAAAATGTTAAATCTATTTAAATTCTTTATTTCAATACTTATTTGTAAAATTGTTTAATTAAATATTATCTCTAATTTTAAAAATTAGATAATTCAGTTTAAAATTTTATCTCTATTAATATTTTATGAATATGATTGATATATCAAATAAAGACGGACATTTAGATGATATTATTTGGTTCTTCACTTTTGTTATTAAAATGGTAAACATATCTGTGCTTATATATTTGATGATGTAGTCAGAATTAAAAATTATACGTCATATAATTTTTTTAAATATTAGATTTTATGTATTTTTTCAATTATATAAATAAAATATTAATAGAAGACAGTCTTTAAATTGAACATTTAAATCTAACCGAAAATAATCTCTGCTAATTAAAGATACGACTGTATCACTTATGTGCGTATCAGCAGAATTTTCGCTTATTGAAATTTTGATTGAGTTGTTACTTTCTAAGAGAATTCTCTATACTCTCCCACTCCTCTGTAAAGCTTTAGAAAAGTGATGTGCATAAGGATTCGTGCGGTTTGCAAATCTTGTGCCAACCATCGAGCACTTTGGAAATTCCCAAATATAGTCACTAAAACAAGTAGCTTTCTCATCACAGATCAACTCTATGACCATGATTCCAAGCTTCACCCGTCAATCTCTGGATGGTGATGTGGATTCCTCTGAGACTCTCGGCTCTGGCTGGAGTTGGATTAATGAACCAGTGGGTATCTCCAAGGATAATGCCTTCGTGAAATCTGGACTACTGGAGCAGATAAATACAACAGCTGATCAGAGCGACTACCTATGGTACTCATTAAGGTATAAAAGGTCTGCGTTCACTGCTGTTTGCCCAAAACCATGCCTGGCTGCTTCTATCTATTGGCATTTGCTGACACAGTTCACGAACGATTTGTCTTTCTGTATCTAAACTATTTCTGGTTTATCTTGGCAGCATGAATGTCAAGGATGATGACTTTTTGCTTCAAGATGGATCTCAAGTTGTTATTCATGTTGAATCCCTGGGCCATGCCCTTCATGTTTTCATTAACGGGAAGCTTGCAGGTAATATGTTCACACGCAAGTCTGAGTTTCTTATCGTTTGGCTGACAAGTTTTATGATTAGAGTCGCTTTCTTTTCTAGATTTTTGTTTGCTTCATCCATATTATTTATGGAGTAATTTAATTTGATTATTCTGATTTTGACGGTTCTTCCTATTAATACCTTTCAAGAAGGCTGTTTATCACTGTGATAGATAGGCTTAGTTGAGTCTCTCTTGAGAGAATGTATAGGCTTGATCTTGATCCCAGTTTTGCTTTAGAGGCAAAGCTTCCGTCTTTCCTAAACTGCAGGTTAAATAGCTGAATTTCATAAGACATTACAGAAAAATATATTATCCATCCAATTAACTGCCACTTCAGTACTAGCTGAACATGTTATTTTCTGATTATCATCTTTAAATAGTTTCAGCTGCCAGTTTTTTGTTTTTATTATCATTTTCTAAAATTTTGATAGCTTATTTCTTTTAGATAAAGTTTTCCTTCAATCTATGTACTGATTAAAGTCTTTTTCTTTTCTAGATTTATTTTTTTGCTTCATCCATGTTCCTTCTGGAGTAATTTATTTTGATTTTGACAGTTCTTCCTACTAGTACCTTCGAGAAGACTGGTTATCAGTTGTGATAGATAGGTATAGTTGAGTCTCTCTTGAGAGAATTGATTGAAGGCTTGATCTTGATCCCTGTTTCATTTTGGTGGCAAAGCTTCCGTTTTTCCTAAACTGCAACTTGAATAACTGAATTTCTTAATACATTATAGGAAATATATTGTCTATCCAATTAACTGCCACTTCAATTGTCTATCCAATTAACTGCCACTTCAATAATAGCTGAACATGTTTTCTGGCTATTATCTCGAAATTGTTTCAGCTGTCAGCTCTGTATGTCTTTTAGAATTTAGATTATTTCGACCAAGAAAATTATGCAATGCTTATTACCATTACTTAAATTTGGGATAACCTATTTCTTGTAGATAAAGCTTTTCCTTCAACACATGGAGTGATTTTTGTATACATATAAAATTGGATCCATACAGGAAGCGGAACAGGCAGCAGCAACAATCCTAAGGTTGCAGTGGAGATTCCCATCATGCTCATAGCTGGAAATAACAGCATTGATTTTCTGAGCTTGACTGTGGGACTTCAGGTACAATTTTCCAGATTAAGATTTATCAGAGTAATAATTTGTAAACAGAGGCTGTATTCTGCTCGATGTTTTCTTGGTCATAATGCTAGTAGCGGAAATATGGTGTCTATAGGAGAATCATATTATAGCATCCAGGCATTATTATATCAATTTGATTGGAAGCTTATTTGGCATCAGAATTATGGAGCCTTTTTTGATTTAACTGGTGCGGGCATCACTGGTCCAGTAAAGCTGAAAGGATTGGGAAATGGCAGTACCATTGATCTATCTTCTCAGCAGTGGACCTATCAGGTCAATATTCTTGCATCTTCTGTTTACTATTCAATGAATAACTGTACAATGGTGATTGAACTCCATTTGACTCTGCTTGCTGGAAGATTTGAATATTACTATAGTTAATTTCCTTCATACAATAAGTTAGAACTCCTAATCGATGATTAAAATTCTTTCTTTAACTTTCTCTTGGCTTTGGGTAAATGAGTGTAGATTGGACTTAAAGGTGAAGAATCAGGACTGCCTAATGGAAATTCTTCACAGTGGGTTTCACAGTCAATATTGCCCAAGAAGCAGCCTCTGACATGGTACAAGGTGACTGTAAAATTCCATTTGTCGAAATTACCGCTCTACCAACTTATCTGATTTTCAGTTGATTCATATGATATAATCTGGTCACTGATATACAGTTCTTCACAGTGATGCTTGCCAAACAAATCATATATTGCAACTGGGAAGAATTTTTCTAAATATAAAATTGTAAATATCTCGCTGTGAAAGAAAATTCAGCCGCAGTAGGCTCTATAACTTCTAGTTTAACTGTGAACGGATCTGCATCAGTATCACGCATTGGATGGAAAAGTGACAACAGATTGGTTTACCATTAAACGAAAAAACACATAAGGTTGTTATTACAAGTGATAATATTTGAGGTTGTCTAAGCTTTAAACATAACATGTTTCAGAAGTAGTTTGACATGATAAACAAGAAACTGAGAAAATGTTGTTCTAGATTCCTTTACTAGTCTTTCCTTCCAGTTAAAACGAATCAGATTTCTCTTGTTCTTCTTAACTTTAGAATCATTTGCGCTTCTGGTCCATTATGGATATAAGTGTCTGAAATGTGATATTATGGACAGATCATAAGTGGCTGAATCATGTAGTCAAGCGAATAATATGAACAGATAGTTCGTCTAAAGTTATGTTTCTTTCTGAATCATGTAAAGCGAATTTCTTTGTCAGGTTCTGTGATTAGGGATTTGCATTAGTAGAGCTTGCATTGGTCTCTCAGATGACAAATTTATCCTCTAAATTAATTGCTTAAAACTAATAACTTACGGTACTTCTGTTACAGACAAGTTTTGACATTCCTGCGGGTGATGATCCCATCGCAATTGACTTCACGGGGATGGGCAAGGGTGAAGCATGGGTGAATGGACAAAGCATTGGACGTTATTGGCCAGCCAATATGTCTCCTAATAGCGGCTGCACCAACTCTTGCAATTACAGAGGTGCTTACAATTCTAACAAATGTCTCAAGAATTGTGGAAAGCCTTCTCAGTCATTGTGAGTTCTCGACAGTGTCAAGGCATTTATGTTGTGAATTTCTTCAGAATTTGTTCCTATAACAACTTTGCAGGTACCATGTACCACGTTCGTGGGTGCAATTGAGCGGCAACACTCTTGTCTTGTTCGAGGAAATTGGTGGAGATCCAACCAAAATTGCTTTTGCTACCAGCCAGACTGGAAGTTTCTGCTCGCACATTTCAGAATCACATCCGTTGCCTGTAGATATGTGGAACTCAGATTCAAAATCAGAAAGGAAATCAAAACCTTTACTATCACTCGAGTGCCCACTTCCTAATCAGATCATCTCTTCAATCAAATTTGCAAGCTTTGGGACACCAACTGGAACTTGTGGGGATTTTAGCCACGGGAAGTGTAGCGGCAATAACGCTCTATCCATTGTCCAGAAGGTAGGCCCTTTCAATCTTTTAATGCAGAATATGTTTCTCTATGAAAATTCCTGCCTTGTTTGTTCTTAAGAGGAGTCAAATTCTGCAGGCCTGCGTTGGGTCAAAAAGCTGCAGAATTGAAGTATCAACGACTGCCTTCGGCGATCCTTGCAGAGGAGTAATAAAAAGTTTAGCGGTTGAAGCTTCCTGTACATGACATTGTTGCTCATAGCATTCACTTTGTAAGGGATTGAACCAACACGTCGTCCCTAATTTACGGCTTTTATGCATCAAATTGTTAAAATTTTACCAAAAGGCCATTTTAAGCAACTTGGAAGTTTCAGTAGAAAGACAACTTGGAAGTTTCATCGTACTTTCCACTATATTTTCTTTTCATCATAGATTTGCCTTCTCAGCAAGGATTCCTCCATAACAGGCGCAATCTATGATCATTTTCGGGTTTCGCCATCTTACCTTAGTAAAGTTTACAAAGTTGTTTTGGTGACATTTCGGTTAACAAGGACTGATGAAGAAACAAACATCGTAAAAACATGGACAAAGTTTAATGCCCTTATTCATTTGAATCCACATACATAGTTCAGGACATGACTCGAGTATATTTTGATTTTAGACATCAAAAATCTAATAGCTAGATAAATTACATATATTTGTTTCATTAATACTCTGAAACTCCCTCAATAGCTAGAATGGTAGATGATGGTCTCTTAAACCTGCAAACCTTGCAAAGAGGTGAGTAAAGAGATGGAGTCTGGTACTTGTCCTCTCCACCCATCATTGGCATAGGTACCCCTTTCTTGACAGGACTAATGTAATCAGGTCGGTAAGTCTTTCCCAGGACCCCTTCAACAAGATCTGAGAGGTCAAAGAACTTGAACTGAGTCTCCAAATGAGCAAAAGCATCATCATCTGGCAACTGGTAGTTGTGAACTCTGTTTTCTTCTTTCCCAATTGGTCTAACCCTTATGTTCAGTTCCACCAGCTTGGCGACTGTGACTCTTACAGTATTTGTATCATCAGTTCTTTCCACCACGACCTCTCTTTCAACCCCATTAGCCCTCCATTCGGCCTCTCCGTTTGCAGGGATGTCAACTGTCTCACCGTCCCACCGTACAATAAGAGCATCTGTGCTGTCTTCCCAGTGTGAGACTCTCTTCGCTGCAATGACAAGCGTGTGTGTGTCAAACATGATTGAGAAGGCCTGGACCCATGTGTAGTCCCGAGTCCTTCCTTTCGGTCGAGTTCCGATAAAATGTGCGTTGATTTGGAGATTATCGTCGGAAACAATGGCGAAGTTTCCTCCCTTTTCTCCATGGAAGTAGAACATCACTCCGTCACCACCAACAAAGCGAGGATCATAACACAGCGAGCCATATCCTTCACAATTTGGTTTTCTAACTGTGCAAGACAAGTATGGTGTTGTCAGCAAGCACTATATCCATGTGCATAAATCAACTTTTTTCAGAGAGCAATCTTAAGAGCCTTGTGATGGGATATGAAATGATAATTTGATAAAGCTTTCAAGATATACGCAACGGTTCACTGATAAAGCTCTTTCAAGATAGAAATGGGATGAGAGACACATGGTATGGAACAGAAGTGAAAAGACTGAAAAACAGTGATTAAGCAGGCAGGTATCTTACACTTGCAAGTTGCTTCACATTTGCTGCTGCAGTCAAGGAAGCAAGCTTTGACCTTCTTGTTATGTTTAGGCTTCCTCTCTTTGCACTGATCCGGACACTCACGAGTCCTGTAGTGGCAGGCTCCTCTGGCTAGGCAAAAGGCTCGCTCGTTCCCCTTGCCTGACTTGCCTAGGAATATGTAATTTTGAACAGCGGGATCAAGTGATGAGTACTTCGTGCTCTTGCTACTTTCCTTTTCTTCAGCACCTTGAACAAAATGCAGTTCCCAAGAAATGAATACTACTAGAGACAAAGCTGCTACAATGAATGACTTTCTTTGGTCCATGCCTTTCTTTGATATGAGAAGCCTAGATCGCTAACTTATCTCAGTTTAATTCATGGAGGAGGATATATATATATATCCACACACACATGCACGAGGGACCAGCATTGAAATGGCCTTAGAATTCGGCGTAATACCCCGAACTTGCTTCTTCCTATCATCGCTGAGTTGGGAAACATCGCTCTCCCTTCAATATTAAAATGGGTCTAGGAATGTGAAATATATGAGCAAGTTGGTGCCGACTGCGTTAATCTCCAACCTGACAGAAGCTCTTAGCTTGAGTTTTCTTCAGTTTCACGTATATGAGGAAGCTTTCAGAACTTAAACACAGCCATTTCTTCAAAAATTAATGCCCACTCGCAAGTTTATAATTATGTTCTTTGACATTCATATTAAATTTCTTCATGCAACAAGGTTTTCTATATGGTTTTTAAAGGTTTTTGACTTTAGACTAGTTGATTAATTTATGGATTTGAACCCACAAGTCACTTAGGGAAACATCAACGTAAGTGCAATACTCCAAAGCAATGGTGGTTGTTGGTTTACAGTCATTGCTTCTAAAAGATTGCTCGCTTGCTACATCTTTTGATGAGCAAATGGGAGAGACAGAGTCGGTTAATACGTTTTATTTGTTAGCTTATTCGTGTAACAAGTAAATTCTTGCTAAACTTCCAAGAAATTTTTGTTCATTTGTTTATTCAAATGTGCATGAGACTTGATGACATTCCGTTTGGAGAGGGGAAGAGTTAAACTGATCAAATGGTAAATGAAATTAAGGGTATACCGTGAAATCAAGAGATAAATACAAGCAGGTTTACCAAGTCCTTCCAGGTTCTTGTTGGTAAAAACAATTTGTTGAAAGTCTTAAACTTCATAAATCAAATTGTAAATATATATGAATTGGTAATTAAAGTTCTCATAAAATTTTAAATACAGTTCTTATTTTGATAAAACATAATAATGAGTTTTTAATATTTTGTTTCACAATTTCTTTTTTAATTAAGATAAAACTGTATACTATTGGACTTCTCCAAATCTTATTTATCAGCTAAATTTTTATTAAATTATTGTTGTTGTAGTAGTACAAATAAGCCTTTATAATTATTGCATGAATATATAACCTTAGCCTAAAGTAAAATTATAGCGATAAGATTTAACTTGTCAGGCTGGCGAAACCAACATAATCACCAGATTCAAAGGTAAATAGAACAATTACCGTTCACCTGAATTGTTTATAAGCCTTCATTTAAAATAAATAGACAAAATGGTGTGAAATCCAACAATATATGTGATTGCGAAGGGACCTTAAGAAGTAAAATGGGTATCAAGTATTAACAGTCATAATTCATAAATGAGAACCAAATTAAATACCGTCATAATTATCTGATCTCTTTGTTTACAAGCATTAATTGCAGTTGCTTAGGTCATTTACTAATTATTGAAATTCCCAGACAGCTAACACACAGGTCAGCAAGAACTGATGTAGATAGTCGTCGTCCATGAAAACTACGTTGCGACCACAGTTCATGTGGAGACTACCGAAAATATAGCTTCAAATAATTCATACTGATTCTGATACCCACATGGAAAGTCGCGAATCGGAGGATATGATTATCTGTAATCTGTTTACCCTATGAGAACTCGAGAACGCTGCTACTCGTCAATCTATAGACTAAAGGTAATAGTTCATGTGACGAGGCTCCAATCCACCATGGTTCTACCTGTTATTATTCCGTGACCCGAAGCCAAAAGTTTTTCTCAGACTCATTTTTCTCCAAAGTCACACGTTGTTCGACATTATTTATAAGTTTTCCTTGGGAGTTAGGCCAGTGAGAACTTTCATGGACTCTAGACTGAATACAAAGTCAACTTGTTAACCACACCACTAACAAGCTAATTAATTCAGCTTTAACAATCTTTTAGATTGGAATTCTTTATACCTGTCAATGCTTAATTAAATTAGCAAAATAAATTACAGGTATTTCTGGTAAAGAAATTGTAATTATGAAGATAACCAATCGAAGAATTCATGGGCGAACGAAACTCTACTTGACAACATTTTTCATGACTATGATTGGCATAACAAAGAATGATTTGTTCTTCTTTTTCCTTAGAGTCTTCCCAAAACACCTCCCACAAGATAAGAGCAGCTCTTGAATTGTGTTTTGAAGTGCGTAAACGCATCATTGGCAGGCAACTTATAGTTATGAACTCTAATTCTCTTCTTTCCCAATAGGACTGACCTTTATATTTATCTTAACTAGGGATGGTCATTTGGGTTTGGAGTTCGGAGATCTCTGTGGGGATTCCCCATTCAGGGTGGAGATTGGAAAAAAAATTACCTCGTAAAATAGAGGATAGGACAAATATAACCTCCGAGACAGAGTCGAAGTTAGGGACGGGTTGAATAATCCCCACCCAATGGAATCCCTATCTCTAATAATTTTAAAAATATATTATATATTTTTAATTTTATACTCTTTATTCTTTACTCTTTAGGGTTTCCATTTACCAAAAGCTTCCCTCATCAACCAGTCAGTCTCTCTTATTCCTTAAATATTTGGAATTATTATTCAGATGTATCCAAAGTGCTCACGCAGTCACGGTGTGTGGTTTTGATTCAGGTTAGTCCTTTTTATATATTTTTTTCTTATAGAAAAATCATGTCATCATGGTTTTGCATTTGTTACGGTGGGTTTATGACTTTTTTTCAAGTCATCTATGTGGATAGCAACAACCAACAAGTGGACCATTATTTTATTATTATTTGTGAATGTTATCTTCCTTGCAATGACGATGGAGAATTTAAGCTAAAAGTGATTGGAAATGGTCTGGTGGTTGTGGGAGATATTTGGACAATTTTGAGTTTTATTGGGTGAGTTGAGACCTAGGTGTTTGAAAGGCATTTTCTAGACAATGGGATGCAAATTGGGTTTCAATGAACAAAACAAGTTTGTAGAACTTTTTGTGAACTACAAATTCATCTCAAGGATCGGCTCAATCAGATGAATGATTGAAAAGTTATGGAACGTTTTCTGAGAACATATCTAACTAGGCGATAAAATGAGAATGATTGAGAAAATGGGTGTTTTTGATCAGGATGGGATTCGAACTGGGTAAAATTGTTAACTGGAGATTTGTAAGTTAGGATGTGAAGAACAAACTTAGTTTTAGAAAATTTTCAATTCGATGGACAGATGAAACAATAAACTAGAAAACGTGACTGTAACTCAATCAAAATCTGGAAATCGCATAACGCAAGAGTAAATTGAATGTTTTCGGCAAACAAACAAACCCAATGATTATTTTCAGAAAACAATCAAACCCTACAGAACTTGAACTGTTAAATGAGAGAAACAATGAAACTTTTCTTAATTTCTTGTTATTCTTTTTTTTCACCAAGACCAATTGCTTCAATGTCTTGAATAGCTAGCCTAGATGGTCCTCCATCAAATGTGCACTTACT
>JAOTAY010000190.1:7826704-7859441 GCA_025629805.1 Erythroxylum baracoense | reverse complement strand
TTTAAAAACATAATTAAGTCATATGGAATACATGTTCAATGAAACATTCCAACTAGGCTACAATTTGGGGCCTTACAGTTCCCTTGGCGACCTCCGCCTCCACCACCACGGTTATTGGTGGAACCTGACCCGGACGAAACTGCTGCTGGTGGCGATGAAGAGGATGCACCGGACTGATTGACAGAGGAGGTTTTTGCGATCAATACAGAGGTGCCGTTGTCCTGCCACTGAGAACGTTTTACTTCCAAGCGAAGCATCGAGACTGTGGTAAGAAAATCAGGCATTGGTTTTTGTTGTTGGATAATGGTGGTGATGGTGTTGAAGGATGTGGGTAATCCATTTGTGAGTTGAAGCACAAGCCGTGTTTCCGACACCGGACAACCCACATTACCGAGCCTGTCAGCCAATGTTTTAAGCTTAGTGCAATATGCATCTAGGGAGGCACATTGGTCTAACCGAAGGGAGATGAACTCAACCTCCAAGTCAACCGCACGAGCACCGACGTTATCATGGAAGAGGGCTTCAAGCTTGCGCCAAGCATCCATAGCCGATTGTTGAGGAGTAAGGATGGAGAGAACTAAGTCATCGGAGATGGTTGCGTATATCCATTGAAGCACCAAGGAATCGATCGATTTCCACTTAGAGTCATCGGGGTCAGAGGGAGAGGCAATAGTGGAGTCTATGTGATGGGTAACGTGATACGCATCAGTATGAAGTCGGAAGAACATTGCCCAATGATCATAATGTACCTTGTCATTGTCGAGAGTGAATCGAACGTGTTGTTTGATGTTTGTCACGGTGAAGGCAGAGTGCAATTTATCCTTGGATAGTGGAGAAGCGGTGGCACCTTCCTTGTCAACCATGGCAGAGGAGGACATATTTGTAGGGGAAGAAGGTAGGACGGCAGGTGACCAGAAAAAAGTAGAAAAGAAAAGAGTAAATAGGGTTTAGATAATAACCCTAGCTCTGATACCATATTAGATGTGCGAAAGAGTCCTCTCCCCTGCTCCTTAGTTGTATTCAAGTATATATCGTGTATGTACCAGATCCATCTAGGAAATACACAACTCATTAATTAAATACATTTGTTTCCTAATTATATACACTATTCCTAATTATATACACTATTAGTTCCAACATTGATTGATTGTTTCAAAACAAAGCAGGAGTGAAATATGTACAAGAAAGCAGATTACATAACCAAGTCAAGCGTTGTACGTGTTGGTGAGTCCACTTGTCCTTGGGAAGATAAAATCTTTTAGCCAACTGCCAAACTTTCTTCTTCTTGTGTGTTAGGCCCCTAGTAGAGTAGGTATTTTAGGTAGTTATGACCCACATGAACATCATTATCAGTTCATCCCCACAACAAGGGCGTGACTTTGTTTATGATGTCTCTTTCGACTGTGCATTTCTACTAGGTGGTTCTTATCCAAAAACCCAGACCCAGCCAGCCCACCAAGTCACACCTCACTTTGCTTCTTTAACGTCAAAAACCATTCCCTTCCACAATTGGGCATGGTTTCGTACCTCATTTTAATTTTCTTTGCTTATTATGTGAAAACATAAACTGTATTGGAAGAAGAGGTTTGAACAGTCCTCTTCTTCGGTTCTTATAAACCTACACTTGACTGAACATTTGTCTTCTTACTTTCAACTAATTTATTTTCAATACGTCTGACTTGGTTTGGTAGAAATGCCTAATGTCAATTTCCTAGCTCATTAATTTCTCAAGAACACGCGGAGCAGTGCAATTATGATCGTGCCTTTACTGGGAAAGAAGTAAATGTTATTTTATTTTCTTAAAGAGCCAGAATCAATGCAAGTATAATGAGTCACAGGGTTAATCCTTAAGATCTTTACGGTGACATCAATTTCCACTGTCTCTGGAACAGAATCCATATGGGATTGGAAAAAAGATTGTTGACTCCAAGTCTACCACTAAATGAAACGGAAGGCATCTAAATTGGAGTTATGTATGTGTTTGAAAACTACAAAGAGAATCACTGCGAAAGCGGACAAAGAGGTCCCAACTCTATAAAAAGCAAAAGCAGACGTATAATCTATGTCCAGCTAGCTTTTGACATTGAACATGCCAGATAAATAATTCTGATCAATAAAGAAACCAAATCTCAAGAATATTTCCTTTTGACCCTAAGAGGCTTGCGTAATATACAACGAATTATTCCACTTTTTTGGTAAATTATTAACTGTTATGCCCTATTAACCCGAGTTGAACGACATTTTTAAACAATATTATTATTGTTGTTGTTATCTAAATCATGTGTTTATGAAGAACCAAGACACAACTCTTTTCTAATACTTGAAAAAAATAAAAAGATATTATCTTAGTTAACAGGGACAAATTAATTAAAATTTGTTAAGGTCAAGTTTTTAGTGAAATTTTAATTTTAATTATTTATTTTTAATAGGTTAATTAATGAATAAATAATTTAAAATTATTGATAAATTTAAGTTAATTGATATTTGCATATTTTTCAAATCTTAAATGAATTGAAATTCTCCTATCATAAAATTAACCCACAATATTTTGAATTAAGAACCTATTTTTGTTAATGGTCGTTCCACTCCAATCCAACATATTAACATCTGACAATCACATGGTACCATCCAACGATTGAGAGAACAAACTATAAAGTTGTTGTCAGATTTCCAGTGGGAAAGCAGGGCTTAAGAATCCATATGAGTACTTCGAAAAATAGAATAGAAAGTTACGGAGTACTCACAAGTCAGAAAGCAGAAGAGAAATGACGTTTTGTTTTCAACTCTGAAGCTTACATTTGAAGAAATAAGAAAGAGAGAATAACAAGTTTCTATCAAATTAGGCAAAAAGAAATGGTGATTTTTTATGGAAGATTGGAACTAATGCATAACCACATTTGCTTCAATCCTACTCAGCTCCAACTATACTATTGCTACCACGTTCAGATGCTGTCTTAATTACTTGCTCTAACTTTAAATTCATTATGTTTGAAGGATAAATGTAATTCTTTTACAGCCCGTTTGAAATTCAATAAATTAGATTTAATTCATTAATTTTATGTAGTTGAATTCAATTTATGTGTTTGTAATGTTAAAAAAGAGATGACTTAAATTCAACCACATAATTGAATCTTATTTTCTTTATGAATTCAATTCACGTCTCAAATGGTCCGATTTAGTATGTGAATTTAAGAGTCAATTCTTTTCAAAACATTAAAATTTTTTTTTTCAAATATACACATCATAAATATACAAATTACTACAAAACACACACATATTAATTATATACTATTTTTAGTTAAGGATAAAAAAGTCATATGAAGTAGGTGAATTCATTTTTATTGTGTTCTAAATAATGTAATTCAATTCAATTCTAATATTTGTAGATTTATTCTAAACAGTGTAAATCAAATTTAATTCAATCCCACAAATATAATTGAATCTAATTCGTCAATGAATCTAATTCGAAGGTTTCCAACCTTCCTGTTAATAATTTAACATATAAACTACTTTACAATTTCCATTATCGGCTCGAAATTAAGTTCACTTCAATTTTATATTTAATTAATAATTTATTTATATAAGTGATTACGAACAATGATAAAAAAAACAACCACTTTACTCGATTCAATCCTAAAAATCTTGAAAAGTTTAACTTTTCGGTTCAATTCACTTTAATAACTTTTTTTTGAAAAAAATCAATCAATTTATTAATTAATCATTCAATTTTTATAAATTAATAAGTTCTTATAAACTAAAATAAATAAATAAATACTTATTTAATAATCTTTTTTAATTAAACTTTAAATTCTTCGAAAGGTAAAGATAATATTTTTCAATCATATTTTAAATTATTTAATTTTAGTCAATATTTAATCGGTTTTATAACGATCTAATGCTGATTGAACCTTTTAAAATTAAATCTTTTGTCTTACCGACTTAATTATATTGATTTTGAGTGTTACATATAATTTTCACTAAAAATATGTAGTGATAATTTCAATCTTCTTAACCTCATTCTGAAATCTAATTATAATTTATCTTTATGTTTATAACTTGTAGGCTCTTAATCCATTCAAACCGGAAAAGAAAGGATCAAGTGTTTATAAAAGGGGGGAGAACAAAGTTACAAAAAGGCTGAAGTGAAAAATAAAGTGTTACGAAAAGTAAATGCAGAGGTGTGCACCTTGTTATTGTTATGGAACAAGATTCTTTATACCCACAATGGTGTATCTATTCTGTTCCATATGATCTCAGTCATATAAATATGTGGGATTCATGTAAGATTTATATAGGTCCCACATATTTGTATGGTTGAGATCGTGTGAAACATAATAGATACACTATAGTAGGTACAGAGGATCTCAATTGTATTGTTATTGCTGGAAAGCCTACGTTACCTGAAGCTTGACTTGAAGACACCCCACGTATTTTTAATGTCAAACTTTCACATAAACTCAAGTGGCCATTGTAGTTTTGAGACCAATGCCAAGGATTAGTAAGTATTAATGGTTATTAATATTATAAATAATAAAATATTATATTTATAATGATGAAATTCACAATTATACACAATAAACCATAAAATGTATTTTTTATTGAATAAATTGTATATAATAATTTATATTTTAAATAAATTATTTGATTTAAAATTAAACAATAAACAAAAATTAATATATTTTGATTCTCCTGCCACGTGTCTTTCAAGTCGTAAAGATGCAGAGCAACACTCCCCCATCCGCAACTCGAATGTGATAAAGACTTAAGACTACTGAAGCAATTGATAGATATGTAAGCCCAATCTCTACGAATTAGACAACCGGTCAGGGGCTAAATATAAATACGCATTTTAAGTCCCTCCCTTCCCTATTGGCATACTAACGTAACATTAACACTAAAATACCTAAAAGTACTAAAAGATCCTGTCAACTCAACTCAACTCAAGTGGCAACTGCAGTGCTGCACTATGCGGCAGAAGGCCACACCCCTCACCACCTTTTGTCATAAATGAAAGAGAGGAAATGAATGCTTCTCACTCCTCTGCCTTCAACTGCAAGCAGAATCAATCCCTTTTTTAATTCTCTTCCTCTTCTCTACCCCCCCGCACCATACTACTCCTAAGCGATTTTCTAACTCCTCCATCTCTTCTTTTCTGCTTTTCTGTTTATTAATTTGGTTGTTTTAGTTGGTGATAGAATGTCAGCTCAGGAGAAGCTTGTCATTGAGCCACTGCACGATGCAGGTTCTAGCCAAGGAGATTGTGGCGTTCTTAGTCCCTTGACCAGAGTATGTGTTTCCTTTTTTTAACTTTTTGGGTTTCTTTGTTCTGATCTTTTTCATTCGCATAAGCTTCTTTTTCTTCTTCTGATAAGACGTGGATCATGAGTCTTTGATGGGTTTCATTATCTTTGTGAAAGTTCTGCTCTTTATGTTCATTCAGATATAAAGGGCGGGTTTTCTGGTGCTGTATTTTCAGTTGGTGGCCTTTGTTTACCTTTTCCTTTTTCACTTCCTGCATCACTAAATGAATCCAGTGTATTTTATGGAAGTTTATACTTTATTTGTTCTAAATTTGAACGGTGATGCGACTAGGAAACTGTCTGATCATGGTTTTTCCAGGGATCAGAATTAGGGCTCAATTCCATTCTAGCAGCGAAACATTATTCGGCAAGCTCACTATTCCTGAAAAGCTGGAATACGTATTTAGTTTGTTTAAATACGAAGGCGACAAATTTCAGTGGCAAGCTAGAAGAAAGACTAACAATTTCGTTTTTACCATGATACGTTTGCATTCAAACCTGTGTGCATGACCAAAGAATTGCAGATTTTGCGTGGCCCTACCCACAATTTGTCTCATGGATAATAAGCTTGTTTATGTATTCTGGTTTGATTTGTAAGAAATTGATTTAAGAAAGTTATATTCCCAAGTCTGTGATAAAATAAGTGCTAGGAGCTATAAATCGAATCTAATTCGTGGAAAATTCATAAACATGATTGAACTTCCAAACATCAGCATTTTTCTATGACAACAGTACTAATTAGAAATTAAGAAATTCTTTTATTATTGTCTCTAATCATTTGTTATCCTGTTGAGTGGATTCACTTATAAAAGTGACTCGGTAGTTGTTCTGAAAGTAATTCTGTATCTCCTTCATGTATGAGAAATATGTGGGGCAAGTGCATAGTCACTGTAATGTCAACCTCCACTGCAAACTGTTTTGTGTTGAAAATCCTAGGAATTTCAGCCTACTTGGACTTCAATTTGAGTATAATTTTTATAGTTCCTTCTTTCTATGTCTTTTATTGAGAGTCTTCCTATATGCACACAGTTCTTAATTGTGTCCTAGGATATATCTAATTACTTGGCATTCCAATGATATCAATTTTCTCCCAATGAGTATCAAGCTATCATTTCTTATTCTGTGCTACATTTGTGTGCTAATCCAAGTTGCGAGAAGATATGGATACAACTTGTGTCCATTTCCTTACATTATTTCTTTTCCATCTTTTTCTTTTTTAATATTCTTGGGGCATATAATTCTGTTCTTTAAATCAATAAAATCAGTGAAAGGTTTGAGCATAACTTAGGCTTTTTGGCTAGTCTACTTCGGATTTTTGTTTTGCAGCTGTAAACTTATTTCATACTCTATCTCAATTTAGACACAGGTTGAAGAACCAACGGGAATAGTTGAAGAAACAAATCATGTTCAACATTGGAAGCGGAGAAATCTATTTTTGGAGATACCTTCGAAAACAGTGAACTCATTAGAGGATTCAGTCATGATAAAGATGCCTCCAACACTTACTTCAACTCCCAGGAAAGTAAATTTTCTATTGACACCTAGTTCTAATGATGCCAGAGCAAATGGCTCCCCAGGCCCTTCCTCAACTAGAGGCATAGCTTCTTTAAGAAGTCTCTTACCAAAACTCAGTTTCAAGTCTCGAATTTCTACCTTAGATGTTGAGAAGGGTGCTAATTCAAGTCCAGATGCTTCATCTACTTTGTCACAAGAGAAGCCTTCGATATCAAGATCGTTGTCACTTTCAAAGATATTCACTCCTAGGATGAAAAGGACATCATCATTGCCTGTGACTCCAATAGCAAATTCTAATCCCGATTCTGTACGTGGAGGACTCCTTGCTGGTGCAAACAATCCAAATGTACGTTTTTGTATATTATATGATCAATTTGATGTCGTGGAATCATTCAATTGCTAAAATGAAAACAAGAATCAGTCTGCATATTTTTTGAAAACATTTATGGTATATTACTACTCTTAAATAGGTCAAAATACAGTGATCAGGCCAATGCTATAGTTCCTCTTATTTGCATGCTTAATAGGTTTAAATTTAGCTGTGATTGCTCTAAATTGATGTTTACTTTTTTAGAGAAAAGATGGCCAACGGAAGATATGTCGCTCACTATCAGTTCCTGTTCGAAACAAAGAAAGAAGCATGAAGAGGATGGACTCCTTTTTCCGTGTTGTGCCATCAACTCCTCGAGTGAAAGATGGAGAGATCATAAGTCACGCATCCCCAAGTGTTGATGATGGTATTGTCATTGAGTTTTTTGGGACAACTGTGTTACATAAGTTGCTTATGTGTGTGTCTGAAACTTCTTAAATTCAATGCATTGTCACTTATGAATTCTTGTCAATTGTCATCGATCAGTTGGTATTGGCTTCCTGTGCATCTGTGTTTTTAATTCTCTCCTCTACAAGTTTGAAGTGTTTTACTTGTAGTTACCAGCCGATGTCTTATTGTAGTCCTCTGGTTCAGAAACCAATGATGATGATGGTGAAGACATTCCTGAAGAAGAGGCTGTTTGTAGAATTTGTTTTGTTGAACTGTGTGAAGGAGGTGAGACCCTCAAGATGGAGTGTAGCTGCAAAGGTGAACTTGCTCTGGCCCATCGAGAATGTGCTGTGAAATGGTTTAGTATTAAAGGCAATAAGACCTGTGATGTGTGCAAGCAAGAGGTTCAAAACCTCCCGGTTACTCTGTTGCGAGTCCAAAGTGTATTTGCTCGTTCAAATGGAGGAAGAAGAAATCAGCAGGAAGAAATCAACGGATATAGGCAAGTATTTCTAATACTTAATGCTTAAGAGGTGAAATTATGCTTCACTTGAGGCTACGTTGGTGCAGAAAGAAATCATAATCATGAAATAGCAGCTTCTATTCGAGCTTGTTTTAGGATTGAAATTTCAACTAAAAAATTTACATCTAGTATCACTCCGTGTACTGGTGACTTACTAGTTAACCTTCTAATCAGGGTTTGGCAGGAAGTTCCTGTCCTTGTGATCGTTAGCATGCTAGCGTACTTTTGCTTTCTTGAACAGCTCTTGGTAAGATAAACTTCTCCATATTAAGATTTATAAACTTGAAATTATACTTCTTCCTTATTCAATTTCTTATGTGTAGGTTACAAGAATGGGTACTAGTGCAATTGCTATATCTCTTCCATTTTCTTGTGTACTGGGGCTCTTGTCATCCATGATCTCATCAACCATGGGTATATTGGCCATACCTTCAACATAAATTTATATATTATATGATATCCTGTAGTGGTCGTACTTCTGGAGGCTTCTTGAATTGAAAAACAACTGACGCACTGCTGATTTTAGTTTGCTAAGTCGGTTCAATACTTAACTATATGCCAACATGCTCACACACTATTAAATAGGGCTTTAGACAATCAAGGGAGTGGGAAGACTTTGAAATAACAATGTTGTGACGAACAATTAGATGCTGAGGCAAGTCTATTGCTTATGGATTACTAATATTGAGATTTTGCATACAGTGAAGAGAAGATTTGTTTGGGTTTATGCTTCAGTTCAGTTTGCTTTGGTGGTTCTCTTTGCGCATATCTTTTACTCTTTGGTAAGCAAATTTAGCCTTATGTCCTCTAAAAAGAAAATGGAGAGAGAGAGAGAGAGAGAGAGAGATTCCATGCAGAAGGTGTATTTTGCTATTTATTTATCTGCATTATGCATGTGTCAATATACATAATTTCAGTACCGATGTATATATTTGTCGATATTTTAAAATTTTTACGTTAAAAAAGTCACTAATCATGTTCAGCATCGTAAGTTTGGACGTGCTTGAGATCATTGGAATGCTCTAACATTCTTTACTTTGGACATTATATGCTTCTAATAGTAATACCATTCAACATTTGTTGTTTATGATGCCATAGGTCGGGGTACAGGCAGTTCTGTCCATTCTTCTTGCTACATTTGCGGGCTTTGGTGTAGCGATGAGTGGTAGTTCTATACTCGTCGAGCTCGTGAGATGGAAGAGGAGATGGAATGCTCGATCAGAACAGCACAATTCCCTTGCAATGCCAGCACCAGGGCAGTTTCCAAGAACCACAAATCCAAATCTAATAGGTCCATAGAAGTGAAACTGAAAATCCAGTGACTTAATTATGTCTTCCTTCAATATAAAGCGTTCCGGATTAAATTATGATGACGTGAATCCATAGAAGTTTGTGTTGTAATATAAGCCAAGATAGGAGGAGCATCTTTTGTTCTCTTGGCCAGAAACATTGGTAAAGCTTTCAATTCAACAGGTTGTAACTCACACCAGCAGGGTGATTGATGTTTCCTGAAGAGAGTATTGTAATTGTATATTTAATCACTAAGGTGACTATACTGGATTGGGTTGAAACAGCAGGCTTGGAATTAGTTATGCGAAAATCATTTTCCTCGTCTTTTAATTGAATTTAAAAATTGCATGGTTATATTTGGTAAACATGTATGAAGTTTCACAAGTATAATCACAAGTGATTGTTTTGCAATTCGTTGTAAGGGATTGCCGTGTTGGTGAACTATTACTAATTTAGCTCTTTTTCGCAGTTTTCTTAGGACCAGGAAAGGAGTTTAAAAGTATGAATGGCTCTGGGTTAGGCCCGGGCTACTCTTGGCCTGGCCTATGGTTTGACAGGTCGGGATAAGTTAACTTGTGGCTTGGATTAATTACAGGCTGACTGGTTTATGTCCTGATAGGTCATGGGCAAGTCGGGTCAACTTGACCTATCTTATATATTTTTAAACAAGGTAAAAAGCGACGTCGTTTTTGAAGTAATGGTTGGGCCACGGGCTGGGCTGGGTCAACTCGTGCTCCGTCTGACTTCGGTCTATCCGACCACTTTTAACTCGTGACTTGCCTGTGGTTGGGTTAACTTTGGCTAAAATCGGGTCAAGCAGGGTCAAAAGTGACATCCCTGTTTAAAAGAAAGAGGAAATTGAGAATTGGGATTACTCGATGTTTAACATCTTTTATCAGTCCTAAACCTTCGATTTCATACAATTAAGTGCTTTGGACTGGACGGAACTCGGGCCGAGCGACTTGGGTCACTGACAAAATTTGCAGTTTGGAATAAGTGTTGGAAGTCTCAATTGCAGAAGTATAAACTTTTGTCCCAAGGCCGAACAGACAACAGTTGCTACTTGCTACCGAGTATTAAAAATAGAACAAGAACACGCTGGCAACTACTTTAGTTTTGGACAAGTAATGGCCTGAACGAGGGCAACTGGGCTTTTGTAGCTTTAGACGGTGGGTGAAGAAGCAGCTTAGAGCGAGTGGACGACAGAGATAGGGAGAAAAACGCCTAAACTCAGCCCAACAACTACTTATGGAGATGTTGGTGAATACCATGAGCCTCGCTGCTAAAATTGCCCACAAGTTCCCGCTTCTCGCTCGAGGTCGTCTCTAATCCCCCGTTCGTTGGTCTCTCTTCTTCTTTCTAACTCGTACTCATTTTTCTGTTTCATTTTTGTGACAAAACTCTATTAAAAGCTTTAAAGTTGCATGCTTTTTGTGTTAATATCACGTTAAAGAGAGCGATTCCCTGTGGTTTCACTTGGGTTTTCCCTTTTTTCTTTTTGCTTTTCTTCAGTTATTTTCAGTGACTCATCTCACATCTTCCTAAGTTTTTGGGAGTGAATGGTGTCATTATTTCTGTTGTAATGTCCAGCCCGAATTGCGCAGTGCTCCGTCATTATGCTTTCACTTTTTCTGGTTGTGCTTTTGGGGATGAATCTCACTGGCAGTTCGTTGAATCGATTGTTTCAGTTACTCCTAGTATTGGATTTGTACAATCTTTAAGACTGAGCACGAGCTCTAAAGCGGGGTGCACAAGGAAAATGGCTTGGACTTTGGAGAAGTGTGATTTTGTTGTCGAGAACAGCTTGAGTGTTGTTAGGCCAGCAACAGAAAGATATGTTGATGAGGCAGTTGAAGATCTCAGAGCTGGGAAGGTCATTGCAGTTCCCACAGATACGCTTTATGGATTTGCTTGTGATGCTTGGTATGCCATTTTAACTTCACTGTCTGTCAATAGAAACCAGAATTATTTCCCTCCTTTTTTGTCTTACTTTGAATGCTTTATTAGAACAAGAGACATATCTAACAGTTCAAAACCATACTAAAAGTGACACCAAAAATTTTGGAGGTTGATATCTAATATTATACTGCAACTGTTAGTAATGGAGTGCTCCCACTTTATTCATGTTACCGTGAGGTTAATGTCATGATTGAGTTCTTACATTTGAAGAAGTTTAGTTGGTTGTTACTATGCTTAATAAATTAATGAATCCTACTTGTGCAACTTATGATTACGAGAAGAAAGCATCCCTTTCATTAAAACTTGGCAGCTCATCAACATAGGCCATGTTTTGCAATCATGTCAAAGAAAATTGTGGATGATACCTTTTCCTTTTGTCATTACATAGTTGGGCTAAATAGTGATTAGTGAAAATACTTGAGAAAAAAAATACACATCTCCTTTTTTCATTAGCTAGATTTGACTATCTGTCATAATTAGTGGAATTTTGAATATAATTTTGTGAATTTACAGATTCGTCATCCTTTTTTATCATGTCAGTACTTTGGAAGCAGTTCATAGTATTTATGAGATCAAAGGACGCAAGCATACAAGTCCTCTTGCAATCTGTGTTGGAGATGCAATAGAAATAAAACGTTTTGCTGTCACTGACTATCTGCCTCATGGCCTACTTGATTCTCTACTTCCAGGACCTGTAACTGTTGTATTGAGGCGAGGTTTGTAGCTCTTTTTTATGTTTTATACCCTTGTAGATTAAAATAAAACTGTAATAAAAAATGTAATTGCAGATCTGCTACTCCATTGAGCAGTTGATTTGGCTCAAATGTTTTTGTAATTTAAGCTAGTGGTTTAATATTTTTCAGGTGAGTGCAGTGAACTTGAGAAGTCCTTGAACCCAGGACTGGATAGTATAGGTGTTCGAGTCCCTGATTGTAACTTTATTCGGGCAATTGCTCGCGGTTTGGGAAGAGCAGTGGCCCTTACAAGTGCAAATCTTAGTGGCCAGCCAAGTAGTGTCTCCGTCAAGGATTTTGAAAATCTCTGGAAACATTGTGCTCATGTCTATGATGGAGGTGTGCTTCCATCTGGTCGAGCTGGATCGACAGTAGTAGACCTCACTAAGCTTGGAAAGTACAAGATTCTTAGAACGGGGAGGTAAATTTCCAAGCATTCTTCCATTGCTGTGTGGATTCAGTGCCTATATATTGAAATTTATGAAATGGTTGTAATTTTATCAGGTGATTAGGAGATGAAAAAATTATTGCTAGCTGATAATTTGTAAATATGTTAGTTTGGAAATTATTTTGAGCATCTTATTTGGAAGATTTAAAATCACGTGAATTTCAGTTGTGATAGCAATGGTGCTTTTGTTATGTTTCTATGTTGAACGTCCAATTATGTTCCTAGGTTTAAGAAATCTGAGCGAGTACCTAACTTAGTTTGTCGCCCCTATGTCATCAATAAGATTGGTATATTTTCTTTCTTGTTCACTCTGTATTTATTCGAAAGTGTACTTTGTTTAAATTAAAATCAAGGAGACCATTTTCCTTATCCTCAATTTTCCATTTTAAAATATTCACTTCATGCTTTGACTTGATCTGAATTTCTCATTTGTGAAGAAAATTATCAAATTTTAACACCTGATTTTCATTTGAGTGATAAGCTTTGTACTATATTTGCTGTGTCAATTGTTATTAGTGGTGTAGACGTATGTACTTTGTCGCAACTTCTCTGCCGTCTAATTCCTTTTGCCCTTGTATTTGCCTGTTTTCACTTCTATCCAGTGCAATGGAAGAGACCGTAATCATCCTTGAAAAATATTCTCTAGTTGAGGAAAGGATGGTGACTTGAAAAGTATATTCTGAACGAGGTCATGTCACTCAAACATTGACATAAACAGGTTATGGATAGGAATGAGCAGAACTATTTCTGCAAAGCAATTGTACTTGGTGCAGCTTCAATATAACTTCAGCTATCTCAAGGTTTACTTGGATTTAAATATCTCTAGTTGTATATTCTTGGAAGTATTTCCTATTTACTGTAATCGCAAGGATGTATCGGGGAAGAAGTCCAAGGAAAGCCCCATGTCGTCCCAGAAGCGTTTCTTTAAAAGGAGCAAGAAGTTGTCTGTATGAACTTCTCAAAGAACTACTTACATCATTCATTAGCACAAACTGGTTTCTGTTTGATGGTATTGCTTTTCTTGAGCTAGGACCTTCTTCTCTTGCTAGGGTTGCTGTTAGCCATAGTATATCATGAAGCCTAACCAAAGAGGAGACTGGTGTAGCTTGCGAGGAGAAATACACTAGTAAAGCTTCTCAGCTTCGTATCTCCAAACTAGTTTTTGATTGAGAATACGCTTGTCCTTGTTCGTGGAAATCAATGCTATGTACCTCTTTTTGGAATTAAGTTTTGCATAGCAAACATTATTAGACTTGTTGATGGTAGATTTTGATTGCAGAAAGTGATAAGTTAGTCCATTGCTGATTTCATGTTACTGCTGCTGCTGCTGCTGCTGCTGCTGCAAATTTGTTATAATTAATCATCAGGGACTATACCGAGTTAGTCAATAAGGCAGCTGGCTTTTTGGGAAGATGAAAAAAAAAGGCAAGGTTGCTGGTCTTCTGAATTCCATAGTAATCTATTCCAAGAATCACCATTAACTGGAATATATATATATATGTGTGTATGTACATAACTAACCACCAAAAATTTCATTAGTCAAAGAAAGCACAGTTTGTAACCTGCCATGGCTGCTTTGTTTCCATCTGACATTTCCAGGCCAAAAACGTTTTTAAGATGGAAATGATGTTCCCACGTCGGTGAGATGGCAATATTTTGACAATTCACTACACACTAGTGCAAGTAAATTAATGATTTGGTGATTTAAACATTTGACATTTGACAAGCCAGGCGAAATCCTCCTGCCATCAAATAATTGGAGGAGTTTCAGATATTTTTTTTCCCATTACTCTTCCTAATTCTCGTAAATAAGATACGAACGTAATAACGAGATGATTAAAATACTAAGCTATTGTGCTATTAATTCCAATTAATGAAACAAGTCATTGCGAACATGAATCTGGCGGACAAAATTGATTGCCCCATCCCATCCCATGTACAACTAAATAATTTATTTAATCATTTACCCGAAAATAAAAATTTAGAGTAATAAGTAAAGTTATTTCTTTATAACTATAATATTATAAATTTAAATTACAAAAATTACCTTATTAAAAATTCAAAGAAAATGTTGCAGTCTCTCTAAATCCTCACAAAATGAAAAGATTTTAATCTTTCATGTTAATTAGAGCATAGTGAAATGAACATGTGTGTGTTTGTACACTACTCTTAAAATTCTCACATTTCCACACTATTCTTAAAATTCTCACACTCTCTTGTTGAAATGTTAAAAGTCAAACTCTATAGACATTATAATAAATGGGGGTTGTATTTTGTTGACTAGCAGCCAAGCGAGACTTATTTAACTAATAAGAAAATACGGATATGGCAATGGTATATCTGGGGCCACCTTGAAGGGTATCCTAATTCCTTAGAGTAGGAGTGTTCCCGCCACGCCCCCTCCTTGGAATGGAATATACTAATTAGTAGCTCTTACCTGGTAATCCTTAAAAGATTCCTAAAATTTTGTGGCTGCCTCTTTATGTTAAGAGGCAATTTCTTCCGAATATATCAGAAAAATAATTTATTTTTAGAAAATTACAGGGTAAATTTGCAAATGGATTAACCTCGAAAGAATTCAACAGCCAAACGGTACAAAAGGATGCTCGGAGTCAGACATGGTTGTTGGCGTATGGTGCCACTTCCCGTTGTTTTCATAGATATACATTCCTTTGGCTTCCGAATCCTCGCCCAGAGCCAGGAAGACCACCTCTCTCATTACTAATTCCTTTTCTCTTATCTTGATCCTTCCCTTCACTCTCTATACTTCAACTGTCTGTAAAGTTCCTGTCTTTTTGTTTCTCTTGAGGTAACAATAATCAAGGAGCTCTTATTTTTCTGAATTTACTTGAGGAGTTCTTGGCTTCAATCCTATAGTTGTTGATTCATATTAGAACCATTTTATCTACTCTGTTCTCCAAGTGTGTGGGATTCGAGTAAAGAAGATTGTTTATTTTTTCTTTTGAAGAAGAAGAGAAGAGAGCCTGGTAGCTAGATAATTTGTTTTCTCATTACAAAATCCCTCTTGGTGCTTTTGTTTGTTTGCATAATCATAGTCTGGATTGAAAGAATGTTGCAAAGATTCAAAATTTATGCTACTTTTAGTTCTGGTACGTTTTTATTGATCTAGATATTGTTTGTAATGTGATCGTGGAAATAAGTAGGTGAGGATTCTTGGTCGAAATGGCAACTGGAGCTGTACCCGCATCGTTTACGGGTCTCAAGAGCAGGGAGACGAGCTTTGGGTTTGCCAAAAACTTGGATTTCGTGAGAGTTTGTGACTTGAAGAGGATCAAGTCTGGTCGCAAAAGAGTTTCCATGATTCGCAACTCAACCGTTGAGCTTGAGCCTGCTTCAGAGGGAAGCCCTTTGTTAGGTAAGTATTGATTTGAAGTCTTTTGCATTCTTTAATGAGCCCGTTGACCTTAAAAAAGAACGTAGTTGCTTGAGCTAGCTAGTTGGTGTTCTTATCTGATTGCAAAGGATTTAATATTTTGAGGTCTTGGCTGGTAATCACCTTTCTTTTGTACTTTGATTCTTGTGCTTAATCATTGTTTATTTCCATGTAGTTCCCAGACAAAAGTACTGTGAATCTGTTCATAAGACAGTCAGGAGGAAGACGAGAACTGTCATGGTGGGAAATGTGCCTCTTGGTAGTGAGCATCCAATCAGAATTCAGACTATGACAACAAGTGATACTAAGGATGTCGCTGGAACGGTTGAACAGGTTTTTATCACTTCTTTCTTTCCAATTCTTATATCCAAGCTGTGGAATAGACAATCACAAAGGTCATTGTGACTCAAAATTCCGTCAGGATCATCAGGTGGTCTTACTTGTTTATTCCTTTTTCATGTCTCTACATCTTGCTCTTGACTCTCTGGCCCGAGGATAATAAAATTACATTCAGACAAGAGTCAAAGGCTTGAAATTCGACCGCTCGAGTTTACAGTCATGATTAAAAAAAAAAACGCATAGACTTTTAAAGATTTACTCATTGATATTTAGATCCAAGTAGAGAGTCAAATTTGTGTATTGTTAGAGAACTTCAAGTTTGCATTGATAATCTATATGGGTTTATTTCAATTTTACTCTCTGTTCCATCAAATTAACTGCCTTACTTTTGGTAGGTAATGAGAATAGCGGACAAGGGAGCAGATATTGTTCGGATAACAGTCCAAGGGAAGAGAGAAGCAGATGCGTGTTTTGAAATTAAAAACTCTCTTGTGCAGAAAAAGTAAGTCTGGTTTAACTTGGGTTGTTTGATTGGCATGCTGATCAACTATCAAACTGATATCTTATTTGTGCAGTTACAATATACCTCTGGTTGCTGACATCCACTTCGCTCCTTCTGTTGCTTTGAGAGTGGCTGAGTGCTTTGACAAAATTCGCGTCAATCCGGGAAATTTTGGTACAGATTTGTCCCTCTTACACCAACTTTAGATACTTAAACAACTCTACTGGTTCACCATGGTGTTCATTGCAGCTGATAGGCGGGCACAGTTTGAGAAGTTAGAGTACACTGAAGATGACTATCAGAAAGAGCTTGAGCATATTGAGCAGGTCAAATTACTTTTCTACCTCATGGCCCTTTGCAAAGTCTTTTAAGCTCTACCTAATTTAGCTTCTTCGGTGTTTTAAGCTCAACCTCATGGTGTTCATTTCACCAGGTTTTTACACCATTGGTTGAGAAATGTAAGAAATATGGAAGGGCAATGCGTATAGGGACAAACCATGGGAGTCTTTCAGATCGTATAATGAGCTATTATGGAGATTCTCCTAGGGGAATGGTAAAGAGTTATTTTCTTTCATACTACTGAAAATTTTAATTTTGTTTTTCTACTGTTAAGACTTATAAGCATCAACGCAATTTGCTTCTATCAAATAGGTTGAATCTGCATTTGAGTTTGCAAGGATCTGCCGCAAGTTGGATTTCCATAATTTTGTCTTTTCAATGAAAGCAAGCAACCCGGTTGTGATGGTTCAGGCATACCGACTGCTTGTAGCAGAAATGTATGCTCAGGGTTGGGATTATCCGTTGCACTTAGGTGTCACTGAAGCTGGAGAAGGTGAAGATGGACGGATGAAATCTGCAATTGGCATTGGGACTCTTCTTCAGGTATCATTATAGTGTCAATTATATTGGACATGAGTAACGGCTTAGATTATAGTGAAGAGAACAATTATGATTACCAGAATGGGATCTTAAAGGAGGGAATTTCTCCTTTCAATAATAGGCATGTAACAGCTATATAGGCTTGAACATACGTCCTTTTGGCAGCATAGTGCATTAGGTTGTGGCACTTTAATTTTTAAAAGTCCCTATTGCATTGGAAATACATGCATGATTTTGCTCAAGTTCATTTTGTAATGGATTCTAAGGAGAAACTGTGTGAGACATTGCTGAGAGTGAGACTGAAATTTGTCTCTTCATGATTTCTTTACTGTGTTCATAAATGTCCGTTCTTGATTCTATCTGTGTTCTTATGCATGGTTAATATTAAGTCTTAGAGGGCATTGATATATCTCTTCATTGTAAAATCTGGAATTTTGTTGCATGTGCAGGATGGTTTGGGTGATACAATCAGAGTCTCACTTACAGAATCACCAGAGCTGGAGATAGATCCTTGCAGAAGGTTGGCGAACCTAGGCATGAAAGCATCAGAATTTCGGAAGGGAGTGGTATGCTTTGCTGTGTTAACTTGCTTAGGTACTGGAGCATGCTCTACTAGATCCTGTTGCTTAGTTCTTGATTAACTTTTCTGCGCCAGGCACCATTTGAAGAAAAGCACAGACGCTATTTTGATTTCCAACGCCGATCTGGCCAACTGCCAGTCCAGAAGGAGGTTATCACCAAAGTTTTTCATAGCATTTGTCCCCTAATTCCTCTATTCAGGCTTTGCAATATGCACTTTGGAAAGTCAAAATCTTTCTTGATTTACAGGGTGAGGAAGTAGATTATAGAGGTGTCCTGCACCGTGATGGCTCTGTTCTCATGTCAGTATCTCTAGATCAACTAAAGGTACCATTGACCTCTTCCCCCTTTCAGCTCTCTTTAGTCTCCTTAGGGGAGGTACATTGAGATTAATCACTTCATCAATCATTTTTCTCTCTTCCAGGCACCAGAGCTTCTCTACAAGTCACTTGCAGCAAAGCTTGTTGTTGGGATGCCCTTCAAGGTCCGTGTCACTATTAAATGTTTAAGTGGTGTTATGAGATATACTTGTTCTCTCTTTTTTCACTTACACAAGTCTCCCTATTTAGGATTTGGCAACAGTAGATTCTATCATGCTGAGGGAGCTTCCACCAGTAGATAACAGCGATGCTGTAAAATCCCAACTCTATCTTCATTTATCTCATCCTACAGAAAAAGAAACAAGCCCCTTTAACTAACTGTGCCCAAGCTTATGATTAAACAAACTCATCTTATGAATATTTCAAAAAAGATTCAGAATGGTTCTGATACAACATTTCTTAACATACCAGCGCCTGGCTCTCAAAAGGCTTATAGATATCAGTATGGGAGTAATAGTCCCTTTGTCAGAGCAGCTAACAAAGCCCTTGCCCAATGCCATGGTTCTTGTAAATCTGAAGGAGTTATCAACTGGAGCTCACAAACTTTTGCCAGAAGGTGAAGCTTCACACAATTTCTCAGACTATTAAATTATCAACCAGTGTCTCATTTTGGTTTTCTTCAGCTTTAGTATCAAATTTTGGATATACATATGACATTGTGAAATTACCTCTCAGGTACCCGCTTGGTTGTGTCTGTACGTGGGGATGAGCCCTTTGAAGAACTGGAGATCCTCAAGGACATTGATGTCACAATGCTTCTCCATAACCTGCCAGTTACAGAAGATAAAAATGGCAGAGTGCAAGTGGGAAGGAGGTAATGATGCTCAGAATTTTATAAAAACCTTTCTTCGCATGCATTTGCATTAGTGCAGTAAACATGATTACATTAGCCTCAAAGACACATCCAAAACATCACACATTTCCATGAATATAAGCTCATGTGTAGTTGGACTCTCAGTTGTAGAGAGAACGAGGGAGAGAGAGCTTTGATAGTTTTAACCACCCTTATAGCTCTTTCCTGTTGGCCATATTTGTCAAGAGTGTCATGCAAGATGCTTGGGAAGACCATTGACTGGAGGCTAGGATGTGCCCATTAAATCATTTGGTGTACCAAAATTTTCTGCTTTAGGAATTTTTCTCTCTCATGGTCCTAAATATTTCGTTTCAAATATATGCCAAATGTATAGCAGTATTATTGACCTCTAGTCGAATTTGACAGTTTGCATTTTATGTTCACTATAGGTTGTTCGAGTATTTAGGTGACTATGGTCTGGATTTCCCTGTAATTCACCATATCCAGTTTCCAAGTGGGACTCACAGGTAATCACAAAACTTCTTAATATCTTCTATTAACAATCAACAATTATGTGGTTTTGACTTGAAACGTGTTTTTGCATTTGCAGGGATGACTTGGTAATTGGTGCTGGTACAAATGCTGGGGCACTTTTAGTAGATGGTCTTGGAGATGGTATATTTGTAGAAGGCCCAGATCAGGATTTCGATTTCCTCAGGAATACATCATTCAACTTACTGCAAGGTTGCAGAATGAGAAATACAAAAACGGTAGGGGCTATGGGGTTTTTTTTAGCAGCAAACTGGTTGTACTTGAAGAATGAGATATCATAAACTTCTTTAATTACCAAAAATCTCATCCACAGGAATATGTGTCGTGCCCATCCTGTGGTAGAACTTTGTTTGACCTTCAAGACGTAAGCGCGCAAATACGAGAGAAGACGGCACACTTGCCGGGTGTTTCGGTTAGTATAAATCCTTTATTTGGCTTCCTATTATGTTGTTCAGATTAAGAACAATAATTAACTCTTCCATGTTCTTTAGATTGCGATCATGGGTTGCATTGTCAATGGTCCTGGTGAAATGGCTGATGCCGATTTTGGTTATGTTGGTGGTGCTCCTGGAAAGATTGACCTTTATGTCGGAAAGGTATTGCATTCTTTCCTTTAGCAATGAATACCCACATACATTCATGTCTATGTTCAAATGTACTAAAATTTGCATGTAATGTTTAATGCACCACAAGTAGGAGATGTTCAAAGTCAGCGTGTAAGACTTGCACAAATGATACACATATTCATAGAATTTGTGCTCTTTTTTCTTCTGGAACACTATTGCATGTTAGTTTGCGTTTAGATTGTATGTGAAACTGATGGGACGTTTGATACATTCTAGACTGTGGTGAAGCGTGGGATCGACATGGAGCAGGCAACTGATGCCTTGATCCAGCTAATTAAAGATAATGGACGATGGGTGGATCCTACTGCTCCTGCAGAAGAGTAAGAACAAACAAGTAGTAGGAAAGCAATAATGTGGCAGCAGAAATTAGATCACCGTCAATCATCATTCTCTTTGTACATGTAAAGTTCCCAAAGCCCAGAAATGCACCTTGTGGTGTGGCAATATCTTCTTGTATGATTTCATCGTATATGTAAGCTCCTGTTCTGCTTGATGCATTTATAGGAAGTTGGATTAGCATCAAATGCATCATTCTTCATTCTTGTATTTTTTTTGTGACTGTCCTCTTAAAGGAACTTCTCAGCTCTCAAATTTCGGTTATTATCCAATACCGTGATGTATCATGTACCAATATAGCGAGAATACTATTGGAGGAAGTTGTGATAATCTGACCGTTCGTCCCTTGCCCTTGGTGCTCCATTCAAGGGAACTTAGGTGGAAGTTATATTATTTACATGTAATGTTGTGTAATATTATGCATACATTATATACTTCATAACAATAGACAAGCAGATTAACTATCAATATTATAATCAACATTTAACTCATAAATTCTAGGGTAACGATGAACAATGAATGAACGTAACCAATAACTTTAAACTGTATACCATCAGCCACTCAGAAACAGGAAAAATTAGAATATGATTTTATATAAAGAATCTATAAACCGCCCAGTGCCTTTTAAGTTTCCGAGTCACCACTAACGCTGATTCCATCAAAGAAGCTCTCTCCTCACAGCGTCGGCGTACTGAGCTCTTCTCTGATTCTGCCGCCTCTTCTTGCACACAACTCCTCCTAATCCAACTGCAGCAACCGCCACAAGTACTCCGATCGCGATCCCGGCCTTCTTCCCACCGCTCATTCCCTCAGACTTGCTCCCCTCATCCTTTTCTGCTTCCACATCTATGCTGTGATTTGCGTCACTTACTTCCGACGGGGCCGGAGTCGGAACTTCTGGAATGTGCGACGCATTGGCCGGCGTGGGAGAAGATCCGGGAGCAAGATCTGGTGGCGGCGGCGCAGGCGGGGATACGGAAGGCGAAATCGAGGGAGATCTGCCTTCAGGCGCGGGAAGTGGAGATTTGTCGTTGTCTGCGGAACCGTTTTCAGGTGGCGGAGTGGGCGAATCCTGAGAAACAGCGAAATGTAGTAAAGAGAAAGCTAGAAATGCAAAGAACAAAAGCCTCGCCGTCATGGATCTGAGTTTGAGTATTCCCTCTCTCGTCTCCTTGAAATTGTAAATGAGCAAGCACGAGTAGCTATAGAAAGAAAGAGAGAGGAAACTGTGAGAACTCGAGAGGAAATTGAAAAGACAATCTTTAGAGAGAGAGAGAGAGAGCCAGAGAGCGAGAGAACCGCTCCACAAGGACCCCAACGAAATAAATTGAAAAGAAAGAATAGTTAGTTAAGAACTTAAGATACTTAAAAAGACGTGTGACTTGTGAGAATCGAATGATATGTGTATCCCAGGCTGACTTCAAGCTTATTGCAAGATATTACACAATTGCAGCCGTGACCTATGCTCTAGTAAGGTGTGTAGATTTAAATATAAATAGCTGAAGTTTACACGAAGGAAGATCAGGATCCAGTGGGTGAAAAGGCTAAGGGTAGGATAGTTGGAAGCTATACCGATTGCTGCTCTATTTGCTAAGGCTGCACAAGAGTTGGAGTTGACTAGATTTGCACTTACAGGTTGCTTTGCTTTGGGTTTGTAATTCTTCTTGCAACATGGAATCATGTGCACTCACCCCTTGCCAATGCCATTGTGGTATTTGGGAGGAGCAGATCTGTTGTTCTAGATCTGCTATGCCCTTTTGTGTCCTCAAAATCCCAGCCATCCAATACAATAATGGGGTGTTTGATTGAGGGTAATTGAAATTTTATTACCCTTCTATTCTCACGTATTACTTATTTCTTTATTTGGTTTATTTTATGACCCAAAGAATAGCATTCTTAAAGATTAGCTATTCCTTACATTAAGGAATAGCTAAAGACAACCCCTCCTCTTTACCTATTCCATGCAAGTGGGAATACCTCTAACATAATTCTCTTTTTTTGGACAATTTATACTCCTCAATAATAATAATAATATAAATAAATTAAATAAAAATAAATAATAATAATATAATAGTTGTTGGTAGAAAATTAATAATAATAATAATTAATAATAATAATAAATTTAAATATAATAATAATAATAAAAATAAAATTAATAAGAATAATAATAAGTAGAAAATTAATAATAATAATTAATATTAATAAGAATAATAAATTTAATTATAATAAGAAGAAAATTAATAATAATAATAAGGAATTTAATAATAATAAAATTAATAAAATTAAGAATAATAATAAGTAGAAAAAAATAATAATAATAAATAATAATAAATTAATAATAATAAGAATATTATTAATAATAAAAATAAAAATAAATAAAAATAACAAAATATATAATAATAAGGTATTTATTAATCATAAAAATAAATATAAAAATAAGGAATTTAACAATAATAATAATAATAATAAATATAATAAATAAAACTAAAAATAAATGTAATAATAATAATAATAATAATAATCATAATCATAATCATAATCATAATCATAATTTGATCTTTTTGTTAGTTATTGCTTTGTTATTTCAATTTTGTATTTTCAAACAAAATCTGGCATAAAATTACTTTTTTATTTCATTTCTTAAATTAAATAAAATAATACTCATTTTATTCTATTTCTATCTTTTCCATTACTAAGAATAATTATTTTATTCTTTATCTATTCAATTTCTTGAATCAAATACACCATAAGTCCTCTGACTCGGTTAGCTGGAATATTATATATCTTATAACAAAATTTAATGTTCAATAGTGTCAGGCCCCAAAATCTCAAACTTATGACTAGTGCAGTGACACCAAGGGGTTAACTTTATCTCAGGCCTGCTGTCGTCCGCTCGCTCTCTCCTCTGCAGGTTTGCGTACGAGGTACTCCTCTCACCTTCCAAAACACTCTCTATACTGGTTAGGACCCCATTTTCACCTTTGATGGGATGCATACATTCTGCGTTTCCAACAAAAATCATTTATTGACCATGTTGTTTGACATCATTCACAATGCTGTAGCGGGTTTGAATCATCCATTTTTGCCTAATGCTTCCATCTTGCATGTCGTAACTGCTGTTTGGTTATAGTTGATTCTAGGGAAGGTGGAAATCCTTGATGATTATTTAGGATGAACGATTGCCCTTTAAAGGGGGATAGTTAACGGGATTATCTATATATCTATTTACTGAAAATCTTCTCGGCTTGAGTGTTTGAAAATTTAGGGGAAACCATGTAGCTACAGGAAGGGGGCATGTATAAGGCCTATTGTATGGTTATATAGTTCTGTCAATGTTGGTTCTGCCTTTTACTTTCTTTATTCTGTTTTTAGCAAAAATCTACTTAGAAGATCGGAGGTAGACATTAAGGATTTCTGACTTAGTTATAGGCAAGAGATGAATGAGGCTTTGAGTACAATCACACAGGTGCGTTTTCTAAACAATTACTATTGCTGATGTGGAGGGATGGATCTCAGATATGAATATGTTTTCATAACTATACAAGTGAAGGTGTTTGGGAAAGGAATTTTTCTGGAGGTAGAATATAACCAACCAGAATTATCTAAGTTAACGACTAAGACTTTCTGTTGCAACGCATGCTGTTGAGGTCCCCAAGCAGTTGGAATAAAAAAATAAAACCTTGCCTACCTCCATTTCTCCAAACAATATTCTGCTCCTGGATAATCTGTATAATTTTTGGGCAAAGGCCTGCCCCTGAATTTTCTCTGTCTTCTTTACCATTTTGCGATGCGTCCTTTTCTCGATCAATACAATCATTTCCGTCCAGTGATTAAATAATGCGGTGAACAATCATTCGCTTCGGAAGATTAGAAGTTAGTCAGTTGACTAACTGTTACCCTGTCAGTGGCAAAGAAAAATGCACTCAATATTATAGGAGGAGCAGGCTGTCTTGGTAAAGCAGGTGGCATTGCTCTGATTGCTCTGCCCCTTGAAGTGCAGAGACCTACAACAGAGTTGATGTTGATAGTAATATAGGCAATAGTTAAGCCAAAGAATGTCAATGTTAGAATAAGGAAAGCCTGCTGATTGTGTTTAGGTGATATTGGCCTGAAAGAGTAAACGGGAATGAGAAGTTTGTCAGGTTACTCATCTACGTTAATAACCTGTAGTGTAAGTTACTTTGAGGAGAGGAAACCTTCATAATCTTGTGCATGATTTAGTCTTATATTTCCAGGGCAATATTGGTTCAGCTTTATAAACAATGGATAGGTATGATCTGACGCATTGCTAATTAAAAAGGATGATGCAATGAGGTTGGGCCGATAAAGTAAAATATGGGACCTTGGAACCGTTCAATGACATGAGTTTAAGGGTCTAATAATGAATCTGCAAGTGTTTATGTCTATGAAGCTCAATGGTGTATTATTGACTCTGCTGCATCAACATGACACTTTTGAGAAATCATTTTGACGAAGTTTGAATACTTCTCAGTGTAAGCTTCCAAAAGAATTGATTAGAGATTGTCATACAAAGAAATCATTCTAAAATTCAGAAGCCCAGGCTTAGCTGTTGATAAGTTAGTAAATGAATGTTTGGTAAGTAGGAGTTGAATGAGTTGTAGGATGGAGCTTCGAATGAGGACAACAGAAAGTAACATAAGTTTCACCTTATGGGTCTAGGAACCGCGGTAGCCTGTGGATCTATATTTATATATTTCCTTTATAATTGAGTTTTTTTCAAGCATATCAAGTCGTTTTCTTCTATGTAATAATTGTTCCTTTATTAGAAAATTAGTTCGTGGTCACTAATGTAATACTAAATAACTGTTGATCTTCTGATGGTTCCATGATTTCCTTCCGCTTGCGTCAGATTTCAAGAAAAGTGCTGTTGTTCAGCATCCAAAAGTAGCTGCTGCGATGTTATTAATTTACACTGGATAATCTTATTTGTCAAAATGACATAACACTATTTTATTAGTCAAAATAATATAAAACATTTGAATTGAAAAGGAATCTCCTTCACTCCATTTTCCAGTCAACCACATGAGAGTTGAGACATAACTTTTACTGTTTAGGGAGAAGAAACCCAGCAATTGCTTGTCAACCATGCTCAGTTTCTTGTTGACTAAACTAACCAGGTTTGCACGTCTTACTGTCGAGGAGTATGCAGAAGTAAATAAATTTTTTGATGAGAGTCATCGTTAGTAACTTGAATGGGAAGTAAATGATATTCTTCCTCCAGGACATGTGCTTCTTTCTCTTAGTCATCAAAGAAACAATAAATGATATTCTTTCTCCAGGGCATGTACTTCTTTCTTTTAGTCATCAAAGTAACAATCAAAGCTGTTCTGTAAGCATTGGGCAGCATGCCAAATCGCACGATAATTTCCACTTCTTCAGCTGGATTTTTCTCTCAAGTCAAGTTTTTCAATGCCACAATATGAAGTTTGAGGGCAAATAGACTGAGATTTTCAAACTGAGGAAAAATTGGTCATATTGTCAGTGTAACTTGAAACTGGTTAAAGGCAGCTGCTTCAACAGCTTATCTTCCAGTATCAGCTGCTTTGCACGCCCAACAAAGTTATGCATTTCTTTTTCCGTTCTTGCTAAAAATAGTAAGTATATGCACTACAGTTGCTAAATCTATTTAATATCTATCCTCACCTATATTAAGACGAAGGGAAATGAATTTGTTACTTTTGAGGCTACGCCATACTTGTCTGTGCACTTTAGCTACGGATGAGCTTCTTACTGATGCCATTGAATTAGACTTCGAAACTGCAAATGCTTAGGTCCAATTTAGCTGTTCCCAGTCCCAAAAAGGATAATCTTGAGCATCAGTCATTTCCGAGTTTTCAGTTCCAGCAGTTACTTGGAGATGAGCATGGTCTCCTCCCGAGTTTGAAGTGTCAGACGGGCTTGTGTTGCCCTCCACTGTAGGAACTGGAGCAGATGTTAAAGCTGTATCACGAGGAACTTGTATCTCGCTGGTTCCAGCTTCTAGTGGACGTCGGTCAAATGCTCGAAAGCTTCCTGATATAACGTATACCCGGCACAAAGTGAACTCATGCCTCAACTACATTGGAGAAACGGTCTGTCAGTGAATTTTCATTGATAACCAAAACATTTAAATTTCCATGAGCAGTCAATTTTTGTATGTCGTGAAACTGTTTATTACCACGGGGATAGCACTGTTGGTGGTGGAAGAGTTAGCTACTTCTTCAATGGCTCTATACTCGTTCATCTTCCATTTGGTTTTTCTTCCAGTGGGAGCTTTGCCCTTGTAGAAAACCATGGTTTTCTTCATACCAATCACACGACTATTTGCGGAATACACATAACTAGGAGAGCCTGTGGCCTTCCAATAGCCTGACGCAGTAGTTCTGCTGGGTCGTCCTCCTCTTGCTTCTCTCTCTTGTCTTGGTGCGAAGAAGAACCACTGCTCCGTGTCTCCACGGCATAGTTCCCCTGAATACCCTGCATCAAATGCAACAAGGTCAGTACACCTACTAAACCCATTTACATTAAGCAGTGACTTGAAAATATAATTGAGTGAATGGAGGAGCATACGTGGAAGATGACACGGCTCTATGTTGTAGATGTCTACGACAGGGATAACACGGTGTAGCTCCTGTCTTTTCCCTTCCAACTTGTTACGCAGATAGAAGCAAACAAGTTCTTCCTCTGTTGGGTAGAAGCGAAAGCCAGGTGCTAGTTCCTCCATTAAATCAATCTTCTTGCTATTATATTTAACTATGTTTGGTAGATCTATAATTGTCATGAGTTGCGATTATATGCAAGTATATAAAGATGGAGATCGAGAGGTATGGAAGAGGTTGACGCAGGCAATTGCCGAGTGAAATAAGAAAATTTTGGCAAAGCATAGTGATTGATGGGTACTTCAACGCGGTTGCCAAGAATACTATCCGATTTGTGTTGGTCTATAATGCGTACGTGTCCCCACGCGAGGTGGCACAATAAACCTATCAGCCTATCAAATTCTACCTTGAACCGGTCAGCCGTACTGGAGTCCGCACTACTCTCTCTTTTTCTGCCTAAACATCGATTGTTTGAGTTGGGTTAATCGCCTTCTAAAATGTTTATTTATGTTATGCTATGTTTTAAAATTTATATTTTAATTTTTTGTTTAATTTTTAATTTAATAATTTTTGTTGCAATTTTCATAATTTCATTCGTTTTTATAAACCAAAATGAACAATTAAATTAAATTTAATAATATCATTTTAAATTAAAAGTTTTTAATCATTCTTTAAGATTTTCAATTTTATTTAATTTAATCTCATTTTAACCTCTTCCGCTTCAAAAGTTTTGAAAACATTGAATTATATACGGATTTCAAGGCACGTGTACGACCACTGACGCATTCCTTTGTTTATTTTTTATCTAAACACCGCCGGCGGCGATCAAAAGCCAAAATTTTGTAACCGGTCCTTTTAAATTTTAGAATTCTTCGACAAAAATTCTACTTTAAATCCTTTAGTAAAAATTTTTAGTATTAAAAAATTAATAAAAAATCAAAACATGACATGATCTTTTTAACTTGATCCGTCCGCCAACTTTTTTGAGTGGAGGAAGAGGGAAGCAACACTAACTTAAGTGGAAGAAGCGGCGGAGGAAGCCCCTAAAGTGGGTTTTATTACAGAAATTGATGAATTCTATTTGTCCCTTTTTGTTAATCTTCCTTCTGATGTGTCTCATCAACAATCACCATCTCCTATAATAACTTTGAATTTGTCAACACTGGCTATCGGTAACTATCTTCTTAATACATGTCCTAGCGTTTTCCAGTTAGTTGGATTCCTTGGAGGCGTAAGCACCCTTTGTCCAAAACAACGTGGCACATTTTGAAGGTCCAAGATTTCAAGCAAATTTACTCATAAAGTTTTGTAAAGAATGTATGTTGACTGTTAGCTATATGATAAATAGGACACTCACTGGATTACTTGATGGCAAAAGTCTATATGAAATGTTGTTTAAAAAGCCTATATGATAAATAGGACACTCACTCGATTATTTGTATCCAATTTTAAGGGAAAGAAAATGAAAAAGAATTAATGCAAATATCTCTATGTATATATATTATTAGTTTTCATTCTTATGTATTGTAATTTAAATTGAGATATGATACAATTGATCAGCTAAATTTTAGGACATTAATGTAAATATTCCGGGTTACTGAATGATATAATATAACTTATCCATAGTGGTGACTAAAGAGGTCAATCGATAGATGTAGTTCAGAAGAAATCATGCGAAAGAGACAAGTAGTCTCTTAAATTGATGTTTTGGGATGAGACTTGAGAGTACTGAGTTAACATGTAAAAAATCTGGGTTCCCAATCATTTTCGCGACCAAGTCTTGGCTGTGGGACACAATGTCAAATGATTCAAAATGCAATCCGTCCACACGGTACTCTTGTGACAAATAAAAGGCAAAAGAGTCTCCTAAGGTTTTACCCTTTCTTTCTTTTGGGCATCTTGACTTGTTCTTGACCCCAAATGTCTACGAGTATTTGATTGAAAAAGGAAAAAAAATCATTCATTTTAAATTTATTATAACGCGATTGTAAATTTTAATTTTAAAATATCATATTAGAATTTTTGTTTTTCATAATACAATTGGCAACTGTGCCCTTCTTGCTTAAGTCATTAAGCCTTGTGCCTTGTAGTTAAGTACAAGAGCATGCTTAACATTTTATAAAACCTAGTGAAAATATTAAGATTATTACACACCAAAAAGGAAAATTGAAGTATGGGGGTAGTCAAGTAATTTCGATGGTCATTATAAAGTAATGATATAGTTTAAGTAATAGGTGTTGCGGTGCGGCAAAGAAACAATAGTTGACAGAGTCCCAACTCTCAACTTGTCCCCAACTCTAAACTTGTCCCCAACTCAGGAACAAATCTTCTGTACAGTTTTGTCAGTTCCAACTCTCTTTCCAATAACATCATCCACGGAGTTTGCAATAAATAAAGAAATGAGATTTGTGGATGATATGGTTGGGCGTTAATTTCGAACAAAGAAAACTGAACAGATGATTTCTTCCCCAACTCAGGGGGTGGTGGAGAGATCAAATCCTCTGTATTCAGTAGCTTATCTCAATTTTATTTCACGCAATTTTATTCATATTTTTTTTAATTTTACATATTTATATAAATAAAATTGTGTAAAACATAATCAGTATAGAATAATAGTTACATAATTGTTCCAGACATGGATCGGTGCTATGACGCAAGTCATGATGACAACAAGTCTTCTCTTGTAATTGGACCCGTCTAATCAAAAGTAAAACGCCATGACCTATGACTTGTTCTCAGAGTTCGGACACATTTTTCTCAAATCGATATTATGTGAGGTCCAACTTATAATTTATAAGCAGGTCCAATTGTTACTTTAGGATTATGGTCAAATCATCAATTATTACTCAAATAGTAGAAGTTCATTTTTAGTTTTTTTAAAATTAAAAAAACTAAAAATGAACTTCTACTATTTGAGTAATAATTTTTTTAATAAAAAAACTATTAGATATTCTCTTTCAAACACGTGAATACAAAAAACAAAACTATTATGATTGTTTGGTTCAAGGAATAGAATGATTATTCTTATGAATGTAAAAAATAAGGAATAGAATAAAATGGATATTACCTTGTTTGGTTTACTGTTAAAATTTTTTTATAGCAATGTTTGGTTTGAAAATATAAATTTGAAATGACAAAGGAATAGCTAACAAAAAGACTAAAATATTATTATCATCATCATCATCATTATTATTATTATTATTATTATTATGGAATAGCTAATAAAAAGACTAAAATATTATTATTATTATTAATGATTTAATTTATTCCTTATTATTATTAATTTTATTATTCGTACTACTAATTAATTATTCTTCTTCTTCTTCTTATTAATTTTATTATTATTATTATTATTATTATTATTATTATTAAATTCCTTATTATTATTAATTTTCTTCTTATCATATGACTTTTCAACATTTTGCAGTGGTTAATTTTTCGTAACCTAACTCATGTTAACATTCATTATATAGTCACAATTGCAATATAAAATAACAATATAACGATATTGAAAATAAATATAACATAGGGCTTTAAATTGTCAAAAAGTTATTTAGTTTAACAAAAATTAAGTTTCAACCCTATTTTAAATAACTAGACAAAATATTTAAACTTCAACATAACCTTCAGTGTGTGGCAAGAAACCTCCTCGCTCACTCAAGTCTTTGAGAAGGTAGAACTGTGAAAAACACAAGTATTTGTGTAGGATGATCAAAAATTTTGCTTAAAGCAGTATTCCTTTCATCATTTGTGAGTCCCTCTGCCTCACCCAATGTACTATATAACTGTTCAACTCTTTGTTGAATATACATTTCAATCCCAATACTTTTACACAATTTATCTACAATATGATTCATGGTATCACCCAATATTTTGGCAGGAACAATAAGTGAATATGCGCAACTTGCTTCTCCCATATCATTTCTCCTTTTTTCCCTCCGTTTTGAAATATTTTCAATTTGTTTTTCAAGATTTGATGCTTGAGGTTAGGTAAAGGACTCATCTATATCATGCAAACCATGCTCATATTAATCTTCATCACCTTCATTTGACCCACCTACACTTTCTTGCCTTTCCATTTCTTCAAGAATATCTACAGCAGTTTGTGCATCATTTCCAGTTGCACGATCTTCTCCACAGATCCTAATCAATTCATTATAGAAAGGAAATCCCTTCCTTCGAAAATAAGCAGCATCTTTGTGACTCTGACAAAATGAAAAAAAATAACATCAATAATTTATATAAATGACAAGAAAATAGTTAAAGAAAATACTTAAAACAAGTTAAAAGTTCAATACTTACACTTAAGCAAAAATCTCATACATGATCTTCAGCAGTGACCATCTTCCTTTCGGTATCCCATCCAAATCCACTAGTATCTTTCCTTACCATATCATAAACAATACTCCACTCTTTCTTTAAAGTCTTAATCCTAGACTCTATGTGAGGTTTGGCTTTTAAGTTTCAATTAGGAAGCTTTGTTGCTATCATTCTTTCTAATTCGTTGAGATACCGAACTTTAAATCCAGTATCAGCATTGTACGTTCCCTCATTATGTAAATCAACCATGCAGGAAATTAGCACATCCTTATCATAGTTCCACTTTCTTTTTATTCCTTTTGAACTTTGAGAATCAATAGTTGACGGGGAATTCATCAACATACTTATCTACCAAATTAAAATAATATTGATAAATTAAAAAATAAACATCATAATAAAGGACACATAAATGATCAACAACTTACAAAAATATTCATATAGTGTTCAATAATAGTGTACAACATAAATAACAAAGAGTATAACAACTTATATAGACAATAATATAAAACCTCCTAACACTCAAACATTATAGAACACCTAAAAAATGTCAATTCTCATTTTGCCTAGATGTTCGCCATTTATTGAACATTTTGCGTGCCAATTCATTTCTCTAATTCGTCTAAGCATTAATTGGGTCAATAGCAGTTATACACTTGTCCTCAACAACTGGATTGGTGTGAAAATAATCCCCTAAATCATTCTCCATGGGATCAAAACTCATCTCCTTCCTAATAAAATTATGAAGCAAACAACAAGCTATAATAATTCGATTGTGTGTCTTTATTGGATAAAATGTTGGGCCCCAAATTTTTTTTATTATTTTAGTAAGCAGGAATTGAATGAATTTTGTGATCTTGTTGGATAAATCATTTTTAAATTGGAGTTAAATTGTTATGTCAAGTTTAGGAG
>JAOTAY010000190.1:7805567-7826604 GCA_025629805.1 Erythroxylum baracoense | reverse complement strand
TAAGTTTTATTTAATTTATAATTATTATTAGTAATAAGAATATTTATTATTATTTAAAAACAAAAATTAAAAATTCAATAATTATAAAAGTTGAAATAAATATAATAACTAATTAAAAAACTTTGAAAAAAAGGGAGGAAAGAGAGGTAAGAGGGAGAGAGATTTTGAAAATTTTTGAAATTTTTGTAAAAAAGTTCCCCAATTTTTTAAAATTTTCTGTACCGGCCGATATTTGACCGGTATTTTGAATACTGTCGGTACCCGCTGGTACTAGCCGGTATCTACATCCGATATCATAACTTAAATTTCGGTACCAATTTTAGTCCGCGGCCGATATGTATCGATATTCATAACAATGCTCTATACATGCTTTCTTTAATGGCTATTTCTCGTAATTTTTGTACATACATTTTTGAAAGTTTGAATTTGCCAACAGAGGTGCACTTGGTACGAAGACACTGCAACTAGAATTGTACAATTTATGAACCCTCGTAATTTGTGAACCCTCGTATTTCTATTTTAACGACTAAGGTTCCAATTTTTGACAAATTGTAAGAGAAATTCTATAATCATTCTGGAGATAATCTTCCTATTTTTAGCGATCTTTTTCTTCAATAAAGAAAATTAACTTTGAATATTATTCAAATTAAGCTAATAGATATGTGTAACATATGTCTAATATATATATGTGTGTGAAGAGATGGACCAGTTAAGACATTGGTCTAAATATTATCTGTTTCATAATTTTTAAATTTTCTTAAATATGTACTAAATAAGGTATGCCTATCAACTCAACATCGAGTGAAAAAGATAAATTCTACAATGTAAGAGACAAAAATAAAAGGAGTCGAAGAGATATCAATTGAAAATCATAAAACGAATACATATTTTTAAAAGTTTCAATGTAAAATTGTATAAATCATTAGGCTTTATGACTCTATGAAGACGAGGTTAAAAGTCCAATCCTCCAAGCTGGCGCCCCTAATAAAACAATGAGAAAAGGATGGAAAATATTGGCTTGATTTAAAGATGATACAATATTTAGTCTTAGGATGTATATATGTACACACTCATAGTATGAATCAAGATACACAAAAAATGATATTGCTTAATTGATTCTACTCAAGCGCAATCATATACTGTAATGCAGATTATATGTAGAAAAATTATTCTCTAATATGAGATTAACTTCCACTAAATATTCTAGAGAACGACTTTTGTTGATATACGATGAGGCAAAGAAGATAATTTCAGTGACTAAAAGTGAAGTTTATGAGAATTTATTAGATAAAAAAAGAGTAAAAAAGACATTTTTAACTTGGCAAGAGTTAGGGAAAGAAAAACAAAATACTTAAACCAAGTATGATGTAAAAGAGATGAAGCAAGAAAAGTGCTGATAGAGGAAAATGCCATCAAGAGTAAATAGCTGGCGTACTTTTATGGCCTTTTTAATAAAGGCATAGCAAACAACTTTTCTTTAGGTGACCTCAACAAGTCTGAGAAATTTCGTAACTTGTCTCGATGTAAACAAATCACAAGGGAAGAAATTAAAAAAGCTTTAAAGGAGATAAAGAGTTGAAGGGCAGTAGGATCGGATGAGATATCTATAATGGTATGGAAGAGATTAGGCATATATGGTCTTGATTGGTTGGTCAAACTTTTTAATGTGATCTTTGAGTCCGTCAAAATGTTAGATGAATGGAGACTAAGTATGTTAACTCCTTAATATAAAGGTAGAGGAGACATCCAAAATTATAACAATTATAGAGGCAACAAACTACTTAGTCAGACTATGAAGTTGTGGGAGAAGTTAATTGAGAAGAGAGTCAGAAAAGCAGCTTCTATATCGACAAACCAGTTTGGTTTTCTGCCAGGAAGGTTCACCACATAAATGTTACATCCCCTTAAAAGATTAATGAAATTTTACAGGAAAAAAAGAGGAACTTGCAAATAGTTTTTATTGATTTAAAGAAGGCATAAGATATGGTTCTTAGGAAAATCATGTGGAGGTGTTTGGAGGTTAAGAGAGTTATTATGTCTTATATACGGGTGATTAAAGATATGCATGAAGGGGCAATGACAAGAGTAAGGATGATAGGAGGAGACATTGAGAAATTTTCTATTGACATTGGGCTATACCAAGGCTCCGTATTAAGTCCTTTTCTGTTTGTAGTAGTGATGGATAAGCTTACCAAGACAATTCAAGGAGATGTGCCTTGGTGTATGTTGCTTGCTAACAATATTATCTTAGTGGATAAGACAAAGGAGAAGGTCAATGTCAAGCTAGAATATTGGAGGGAAACGTTAGAGTCAAAAGGTTTTTAAATCAACAGGACTAAGATTGAGTATTTGGAATGCAACTTTTTGGGCCATCAGGTGGTTACTGATGTAGATGTAAAAATTGGATTTGAAGCTATATCACGGAAGGAATGTTTTAAGTACCTAGATTTATCATCTAGAGAAATGGAGAGATCGATGAAAATATAGTCCATTGCATTAGATCAAGATGGCTCAAATGGTAAAGTGCATCAGAGGTCTTATCTGATAAGAAGATACCACTTAAATTTAAAAGTAAATTCTATCGAATGGTGATTAGGCTAACTATGTTATTGGGGTAGAGTATTGGCCCATCAAATAAATACATAATAATAAGCTTTTGGTGATGGAGATAAGGATGCTATGGTAGATGTGTATCCTTTTCAGAAGAGATAAGGTCAGGAATCTTATGGTAAGAGACAAATAAAAGGTTGCTGGTATTAATGACGAATTGAGAGAGACAAGACTTAGGTAATACGGATATGTTAAAAGGAGATATCCTGACACTCCAGTGAGACAATACGAGAAAATAATACTTAGAGACTACAAGAGGAAAAAGAGGAAGACCTAAAAAGAACTGGGGGGAGTGATCAAGAATTATGGCATAATTGGATCTTACTGAGGACTGGCCCATAATAGGAAACTTTGGCGTACTAGGATATGAGTAAAAAATATCTCTTAAAGAGAGCATTCGCGGTCTTGTATGTTATATGACTCCGTGTATTGTGATTCTATTGCGTAGTATTTACCTCCTAGATAGTTTAGCTTGGTTAGTTTCCTATTTAACGTAATTAATTTGTTGACAGGCACGTTCGGAGTTACTCATATATAGGTCTTGTTTCCTTTTGGCCTGGTTGGAGTTTACTCTTGTACGAGTTTTTTTTGGTATGTATTCTTATCTTACCATGCATTGTTAATCTTTTAAATGTTCTGTATAGATGTTATTTTCATATTGTCTTACCTGTTTGTATTATTAATGTTACTATTATTCCTCTTTATTACGGACATTGTTTTCACTTCAATTCGTCTTCTTCTTTTATCTCTTTTATGTGCATCTTTTTTTAGATTGATAAGAATAAACATCGTAACTACACTTATGGGTTGTTTGGTTGAGGGTAATAGAAATTCTATTACCCTTCTATTCCCACCTCTTATTTATTCCCTTGTTTGGTTTATTTTATGACCCAAAGAATGACATTCCTAAAGATTACCTATTCCTTACATTAAGGAATAGCTAAAGACAACCCCCCTCATCTTTACCTATTCCATGCAAGTGGGAATACCTCAAATACAACTCTCTTTCTTTTGGACAACTTATACCCCTCATTAATAATAATAATTACTAATAATAATAATAATATAAATAAATTAAATAAAAATAAATAAATAAATAATAATAATAGTTGTTTGTAGAAAATTAATAATAATAATAAAAATAATAAATAATAAATTTAAATATAATAAGAATAATAATAATAATAATAATAAGTAGAAAATTAATAATAATAATAATAAATATTAATAGGAATAATTAATTTAATTATAATAAGAAGAAAATTAATAATAAGGAATTTAATAATAATAATAAATATAATTAATAATAATAATAAGATAATAATAATAAATAAATAAAATTAATAATAATAATAATAATAATAGTTGTTAGTACAAAATTAATAATAATAATAATAATAATAAATTTAATAATAATATTATTGTTAATAATAAAAATAAAATTAAAAATTAAAAAAATATATAATAATAAGGAATTTATTAATCATAAAATAAATAGAATTAATAAAAATAATAAATTTAATAATAATAAGGAATTTAATAATAATCAAAATAAATATAATAAATAATAATAATAAATAAAATTAATAATAATAATAATAATAATAATAATAATAATAATAGTTGTTAGTAGAAAACTAGTAATAATAATAAGTAATAATAATAGGAATAATAAATTTAATAATATTAAGAATAAATTTAATAATAATAAGAAGAAAATTAATAATAATAAGGAATTTAATAATAATAATAATAATAAATATAATTAAGGAATTTAATAATAATAATAATAATAATAATAATAATAAGAATAAAAATAAGAATAATAAATTTAATAATATTACGAATAAATTTCATAATAATAAGAAGAAAATTAATAATAATAAATATAATTAAGGAATTTAATAATAATAATAATAATAATAATAATAATAATAATAATAATAATAATAATTTGGTCATTTTGTTATTTATTCCTTTGTCATTCCAAGTTTATATTTTCAAACTAAACACTGGCATAGAAATTACTTATCTGTTCCATTCCTTGAACCAAACAAAATAATATTCATTTTATTCTATTCCTTATCTTTTCTATTCTTAAGAATAACTATTCTATTTTTTATCTATTCTATTCTTTGAATCAAATAGTCCATAAGTTGGAGCTGCTGTGCCCGTATTTGGGACTTTAATCTGGTGATCAGATCACCTTGAATTTAGCATTCGTCGTCTTTTATTGTACTTAACAACCCGATTATTGATTTAAGAATTTAGTTAAGATGTAGCCATTGTTACAAACGGGTCATTATCATTTTATTTAATGTTTTGCCCTTCTCCAATTATTGATATTTCCTTGTCCTCTATACATGGAAGAAGACAGGAATATGAGAGCGGAACCACGAATTTAGGATTCTCATGAAATGTTTTTTTAATCCGATAGAATTACACCTTCGATTCTTTTTGCAACGGAGTCTCTGCCAGGGATGTGTAAATCCAAATGAATTTTGAATTAGACCCAAGTAACAAACGACTTTAGACTTTTTTTTTTTTTTTGTGAACTCAGGGTATTCATTGCCGACAGCGCTGATTAATCTCTTGCAACAACTGAGCTCTCAGATGAGGGTAGGCCGCTGACTACAATTACTACTCCATAGTTATGGGTGGGAATTGAAACTGTGAGTGAATGGTGCAACACGAGAACTTTCCAGGAAGTCATCTATCTCATATTTCAATAAAATTTTGAATCATATTCTTAATTAAACTTCAATTAAATTAATAATTCAATTTAAAATGACATCGTTTTGCTTGAATAAATTTAAATTAATTGGACTTGTTCAAATCAAGTTAAATTAACCTTCCAATTTTGAATCAAACAAAAAGTTTGATTAATTCAAATTTGATCAATTAATTTTGAATTAAAATTGATATGCTAGAGTCAATATGTCATTTTTAATTCCCTCTTTATCTAAACATGTTCATAAATTAAATGACAAAATAGTCAATTTAAATCCTAGCATTTTTAGTAAAATTAATTTAAACTCAAACGTTTTCTAATATTTAAAATATATTCTACCGTTTTGAAAACATTTAACTTCGACCTAATTTAACATATCCATTAATAACTACATCCAGATTAATAAAAGATAAACAAAATCCTCAAAATGCAAAAACCTTTAAACCTTTAAAATTAAAAAATCCAATAAAACTTAGAAAGCTTAGAGAGCAAGAAAAGTGAAGAAGGCCAATAAAAGCTGAGTAAATGAGAAATAGTTAAAATTGAGTTAGTCAAAAAAGGACTAACGAATAAAGAAAACAAGAATTAAAAAAGAAATACAACTTGAAAGGGACATGAAACAAACCAAAAGCAAAGAAATGAACATAAGAATAAATAAGGGAAGTCTTTGACACTTGAAAAAAATACATCATGAAGTAATAAAATAAAACAATGTTAATCAACTCTACGTAAGAAGATCAAGGAACAAATGTATTTATATCAACGTTACGTAAAGAAGAATGAAAATAGTGGAGGAGGATACATGGGAACAAATGTATTGTCACCACCAGGAAGCGAGGAAGAATGAAAATATTGGAAGGGGAGGTGATAACTCTTTAACCCGATAATGCTTCATCAGGGAGTTGGAATGAATGTTAGTTAGAGCTCAAAGGAAGGTGACCTTGACAGGGGTCATTTGAAAATTTTCTTAAACATTATCATTCGGATAGAACGACTATATTTATCAATGTTTTAAAAATCAGGCTGAAAGTTAAATTGATAAGATAAGATGTTCAAGGTTTAACTGGTATTAAACTGCCATAAAATCGCCTAAAAATGGAATAAAATTAAAAAAATTTGAAGTAAGATTAAAAGATTCAAAAAATTTGAAATTTAATTAAAAAAAGATTGTTAAATAAAAAGTAATTGATGTATTTTAGTTTATAAAAACTTTTTAATTTATAAAAATTAACCGATTAATTAATAAATTAATCGATTTCTTTACAACAAGACTTATTAAACTATATTACTAGTTGACCTTATCTGACATAGCAATAGACTTTATTCTGGCATTCCTAGGTGGCTTAACTTAGTAGGGATGTAACATTTAGTTGAGAAAGAGGGAGTAAGCATTTTTTGGGCAAATTGCTCTATTTTATAAACATTAAACTGATATCAGAAATAACAAGGGTTATCTTCAATTTTTTACCAAATTTAGGGGATAAATTGGACCTTTTGCCTTTATTTAAAAGACATCTAAAGTTTTGTGTTCATGCATTTCGATAACTTGTTAAAAGTTTCCTTCTTTGCATTTACTAGGATTTTGAAGGAGTGGAGATATTGCATCTATTTATATACATTGAAAATGCCCAAGATAATGCACTCATTCAATAAAAATTAAAATATAATTAATTCAAAAATTAACAATTTTTTAATTTATTAGCAAAACCTTTTGGTTTATGACCCGGGTAAGGTGTAAATCTCTCCCATTACAATGTTTGATCAACTTATACATACTTAGGTCAGCTCGAGCCAAACTTGTGCTAAATTTTATTTTACTCTAGTTTATGGTGCCAATCTGAAATATCTAAGGAATAACCTATCGAAAGCTCCAGGTGATATTCACTCATCCACCACTGTCCTATGGATAATTATGGGTGACTTTAGTACTATTCATATTTCTGAAGCTAAGGGTAGCTTGAAAACTTATACCACTGACCTAAGAGACCATGTGAAGAACATATAAGTAGTAGATTTAAGTCGTGGAGGGAATTTCTTTACATAAAGCAATAAACAGCAAAGGAATTGGAATATTTAGAGAAAATTAGATAACGTCCTTGTAAATGAGGATTGGATGGAAGCTTTTTCCTAACAGCTTTGCCTCCTTTGGTGATCCACTCTTCTCAGTCCATAGCTCTATCACTGTTCAAAATCTTACACCTCTATCCAGAAAAGAGCCTTTTCATTTCAACAAAATTTATAGGAATTAAGGGACTCGAGGCAATTGTCTTAAAGGGATTAGCATATGAACTGGACATATTGATCCTTCATTTGCGTAAGGAAGCTAGAAATGGTGAAAAGTACTTAATATATCTAGATATAGAGACATTTAGAGGAATATTGAAGAAGCTAAAACTAAGTTGATATCTATACAACACCAAATATACTTCAACTCAGGTGATATTTCGTTAATGGAAGATGAAAGAGAAGCTTTGTGGACCTATTATGAAGCACTAGAAGTCCATGCCTCTCTGTTGAGGCAAAAAGCCAAAACTTTGTGGATTAAGGAAGGATACATAAACACAAGTTTCTTTCTTAACTCTATCAATGCAAGGAAAAATATAAACAAAATCTCCTTCCTGGTTAATCGAAATGGCAAAATAATATTAAACTAGGAGGAGATTAGTTAGAAGTGTTCAAATTCTTTAAAGGAACACTAGGATCCCATAAGCAATGCAATTCACCCTTTACTCTTTTAAAGAATTTCATTTCTCAAATGAAGATATAAAACAATTGCATCTGAAAAGGAGATAGAGGAAGTAGTTTGGGGTCTAAAGTCAGATAGCTCTCTTGGGACGAATTGACTCAATGACTTATTTTTTCAGAAATTATGGCCTTGGATCAAAAGGATAATATTAGATGCAATTATGGACTTCTTTGAGAAGAGGAAAATGCTTAGGGAAGTAAATAAAACCTTCATCATACTAATACCAAAAATTCCAAGCCTAAACACAGTTCTAGACTACAGGACAATTTCATGCTGCAACTCTCTCTATAAGATTACTGTTAAGATTCTGGCTTCCAAGCTAAAACTTGTCATTGTATACCTTATTAATGATTCTTAAGGAGCTTGCGTTCAAGGAAGGCTAATAAGGGACAACATACTCCTAACACAGGAACTATTTAAAGGTTATAGCAGGAGCAACTCACCTAAAACTTACGCAATAAAAATAGACTTTCACAAAGCTTTTGACTCCATAATTTAGAACTTCATTACGCATATGCTAAAAGACTTTGAGTTCCCTAAGACCTTCAGTGAATGGATCTATCAACGCATCTCTACAATATCTTAAAGTGTACTAGTTAGTGGTCTTCCAACAAAGGTGTTTTAAAGGGGTAAAAGGATTAGCTAAAGAAACCTCTTATATCCCTATCTATTTATCCCAAGTATAGAAACCCTCACAAGACTTATGGCTTTCTATATTAGGAATGACCAAAACTTCAACTTTCACTCTAGGTGTAAAAAACTCAAGTTGTTTAATCTTAGTTATATTGATGATATGTTGCTTTTTTGTAAGGCAAAATTGAATTCAATAAGGCTATTAATGTCCCCTTTAGAAATTTTTAAATCTCTCAAGAGTAAGCCTTAATAAGGACAAGAGCCACTTGATTATATCTGTTCGCTGTAAAGCTTCTGCAAATTGGCTATCTAACATTTTAGGGCTGCATTATAAAGAACCCCCATTCACATTCCTTGGGCTACCTATTTGTACCAAGAAACTACAGTACAAAGATTGTATACCACTTTTAGAAAGAGTTTAAATGAGGTTGAATAATTGGTGCAATAAATTATTAACTCTTGCATAATGTATACAGTTAATCATTTTAGTACTAAGCTCCTTTCACACTTATTGGTCATCACATATATTTTTGAATAAGGGAATAATAAAATACGTTGACAAACTGATGAGAAGATTCTCATACGATGGTTCTAAGGGTAAAATGGCTATGGAAAAAGCTAAGCTGTAGAAGGTATGTATCCCTAAAAAGGTTGGTGGTTTAGGTATCTAATCATTAAGGATTTCTGATAAAGCTCTTATGATGAAAAGGGTTTAGAGAATCTTAACTAACCCTGAAGCTTTATGGGTTAAATAGAATAATACTTAATTCATAAAAGGCCAAAGTTGGTGGAAAAACATCTTATTTCAACTATATCATAGTTTATGATACAACCTCTGAAAACGAGAGGATCTATTTACAACAACTTCAAATGTATAATTGTGAATGACAATCTAACTTCCTTATGGTGTGATAACTTGTGTACTTTAGGGCCTTTAATAAACTCTTTTATAATACATCCATTGGCTCACCAATTTCTCCAAAATGGAGAAGTATGTTCTGTTATTCATAATAATATATAGAGGGAGGAATTTGTTGCTAACCTTGGGAATAGTCTACCTAATTACAATCCTTATAGTGAAATTTAAGACACTTATCTATGGCTAGGGCATTAATCAAGGAAGTTTAACTTGAATTTTTAAAAAACCCTTTTTAAGGTCATACCTAAGCAAGCATCCTTAGGCTTAGATTATTTAGGAAAAGAAACTGCTTCCTGAAATTTTAGCATTACTATGATTGCTATCTAAGTCTAAACTCCCTACTTTAGATAGAATCAAGTTTCTCAAATGCCCTAGTCATTGTAGACTCTGTAATGGAGCACCTGAATCACCCAACTACCTCTTCTTCTCTTATGATTTTGCTAGGAGAATATAGGACAACATCCAGAGCAATGTTGTTAGGAGGAAAGGAACCTAAGCTACCTGCAAATCTTGAGCAAACTGAAATTATATTGTCCCTCTATATATAAAGGAGATAATGTTTGTCGAATAATTGCCCTAGGAAATATGATTTACGCTATCAAGAATAAGAGGAATATAAGGATATTCTAAAGAAGGGCAATAATGGAAGTAAAGATGGACCTAGAGGTAAGGATTGGGAAGCAATTCATCACACACAACATGGATGATAGCATTAGCCCACCTCTAATTTATATGTGGAGGCTCTAAAGGAAGAATGAACAATCCCTAAAATGATAAGCAATACAACCCTTGCAATTAATCAATAGAAGTGTTAGAATTGGGGAAATAAACTAACTGAAACAAGGTAGTACGAGGAAAGGGGAAATCTACAACTAAGCAATTAAGGCAAAACTGGAAGCACCACTAAAAGGCTTCAACCATAGAGAAACCTACAAATCACCTCAGAGGATTTATTAGCTTGTGCAAGAAAAATTATTGGAAGAAATAATCGTGGAGAAGAAGATGCCCTGACATGCATACGGAGATGTGAATAGTAAACCTATTGACATTGATGATTGGTTACTATAAGGAAATATATAGAAAACAAATGTTTTGGATACATGATTAGTTTATTTGTAATTAGCCTTAATGGGTATTAGTTGGGTGTATAATATGAGCTATGTGCGATAGTATCAATATGTGACTTCTAATATTTCATGAGTAATATTACTCATGAAATATTAGAAGCCATATAACAAATAATATATATTATTTCTATTATAAAAAATCTTTTTAATTAAAATTAAACTGTTAATTATATTAAGATATAGCTTAACTATAAATATAATTTAATCTTAGTATATTAAATCTCGTATTTAATTTTTAAAGTTTTTAAAATTTTAAAATTTAATCTAACCTAATTTAAATTATTTTTCTTTAATTTTTAATATGTGAACATTAAATTGAAATTATAAATTATAATTATAATTCATAATTAAAATTAGATAAATAAAATTTCTTTTAATTATCTAATTAAATAATTTATAATCATATATAAAAGTGATGTCTAGCAATATATTATGATCACTTAAATATTAAATAGTTATATCATATAATTTAATCATTTCGTCATCTAATTAGGGATGTCAAAAAAGGCCCAAGCCGACCCAGCTCATTGACATCTCTACATGCAATGTTCTAGTTAAATATTAATATCTACTCTATTTAAATCTAATCATGTTTATTCTTATTAATTAGTAATTAATTTATATTTAATATTTAAAACAACCTTCTCAAATGTTAATACACTTTAACGATAGAATTCTTTAAATTACTACTAATAAAAAAATAATTAAACACTTTTTCTAATTACTTTAGAATAACAAATCTTTTATAATTTACTCAACTATTTTTATATAGTTCATACTATATTCAAATGCTATCAACTAATATACCGTAAATAGAATATGTCATTAGTATTTTCAAAATATAATAATTTCTATATGTAATACCATGATAATTTCACGTATAAAATCACATACACAACTACCATAATGATAAAATTTGCACATACATGAATGTTCTATTTGAAATCTTTACATTTGGACAATTTATTTAACTTATTTTTAAATAAGTACTCATACATTTGTTTAAATATCTCTATATTTTAATTTATGAGATCAGTTACGTGTTTAGTAAGAAAGAAATGTAATGTATGCTAATATGTCTCGATAAAATTACGATTAGAAATAGTTTAATAATAATAAATAAATAAAAATTAAATATCATAATTATAATGTGATCTTATCATTGTATAGTAATTATTTTAGAGATGTTATGTTTACTATTAAACTTCAAATATAATCAATAAAAATAAAAGTATCTTTATTAATTAAAATAGTAATGGGAATACTCCATTGCATAACTAACATATAAATCGTTACCCTGCATAAAAAGAGAACGCCACGAACAGGAATACGGGGGAAGCGATCATAATCATTTGAAGAGTTCGCTGCCAAGTATTACGGCGCTGATCTCCTCAGAATGCAAGTAACCCATTTCTCTCGTTTGAATCTCTTCTATCTCTTGAACAATACTCACCATTGATGGCCTTTCTGTACAAGTATTCACGCATCGTAAAGCTAGCTTCATCATCTGTTGTGCAGCTCCCATGCTGTCTTCCCCAAATGTCTTATCAACAAAATCTTTGAGATCACTACCCGTAGCCTGCACGGAAGGCCAAAAAACTTGAGTGAGAATGAAAATGGTCTTACTGAAACTATCACAATACAAATATTTCCTTCAATCCCTCCAATGGGATGATTCAAAAGGTTGTATCAGCATGGTTCAAGCTGAACTGAGAAGATTGGTCAACAGATATCAAAAATATTTAAACCAAGTACTATCAGATCGAACAATGAACTCCTTGCTGTAATAAAAGATATAATGTAAGCAAAAGTTTCTGTTCATCATGGCGTAATGAATTGTGTAAAAATGCATTCTTTTTACAGCATAATCGCCATTAAATGAATCTCATGCTGGACGCAGAGAATCAGTAACATGTTGGAAAACATAACATGAAACGATAACTGGGGACATGTGGTGGAGTTGATAACAAAGGAAAGGAAATGTTCATACGTGTAATAGAAGATTATGCCCAGAATTTGACCAACTGCTTCCATCAGCCTCACGTCCACTGATCAACTCCAATAAGAAAACCCCAAAACTGTACACGTCGCTTTGCTTTGAGAAATTCTCAAACGAATCTAACCTTTGAGGAAATGGGTAAGATAGATTAGACTATACTGTTCTAACCATTAAGAACAAACTATGATGATGTTTTGCATATTGGAACAAGGTTGAAGAGAACGGATGGTCAGCATTGCATGTGAAAGCAACACTGATATCTCCAGGACTCAAAATAAGTGACCAGACATGACTGAATGAACATACTCTGGATCAAGGAAGCAGTCAATCGCTGAAGATGATCCAACACGATTGAATTCCATAACCACTTTAGAAAGGCCATAATCAGAAATTTTCGCTGTAAACTTTTCGGTGAGAAGAACATTACTAGTTCTGAAGTGCATGTGCGGGAAAGGAGGGACCAAACCATGAAGATGTTGAATTCCTGATAAAATGAAATATTGTGTTTGAAGGATCAAATTTTATAAATTATACGTCAACAAAAGGACATAAACCTTTTTATACCTCTTGCTGCTCCCAAAGCTATTAGCAACCTTTGTCTCAAGTCCAACTTTCCAACTGGCATGCCTTTACTATCTGGAAAAATAGAAAACTAATGAATCACCTGTTTGCTTTGGCACAGAGAAAAAGAAGTGAGAAGGTAATCATACCATAGAGATAATTTCCTATGTTTCCGTTAGATACATAGTCGTATACAAGTATTTGCTGTTGCCCATCTTCATAATAACCAATAAGTTTGACAAGATTCTCGTGGTTGATTGTAGCTATACTTTTCACCTGCGTTGGATGGGAGCATGATCAAAGCATAAAAACCAGTAAATGCAGAAACATCTTCATCTAATATATAGATTCACCTCGTGAAAGAAATTCTGAATCGGGTTCTTGGTGCGTCTCTTTACGGCAACAATAGATCCATCAAGTGGGAATCCTTTATAAACTAAACCAAATGCACCTTCTCCTATAATCTTACTTTTACTGAAATTGCTTGTAGCATGCTGGAGCTCCTCAATGGAAAACTGTCTTAGAGCTTGTGTGCCAAACGAAGATCGAGCACCAGCGTACGGCAAAATATCAACTCTTTCCAACTCAACTGTACTAGAAACAGAGAAAAAAACATAACCAAACTTCCCAAATCACTTGAGAGCAAACAGAGAATCATTTTTACACCAAGAGCCTATCCACGTGAAAGGTGTGCATAAACATCGATTAAGCAGAACATGCATTTTGTTAACATTCGGATTTTAGGCAAAGTAGAAAAGAACATCCTAACCTGCTTATTTTCATGAATTAGTGAATTGAGTAGAACTTACGGGCAGCGGATTGTGCAGAAGATTCTGTGTCTGAGTTTTGCTTTACAGATTTCTTAATATGCATCAAGCACAAGTAAACAAGCACCACGAAGATGATCACAAGTAGAGCTGCACCAACACCGCCAACTATGGCAGCAGCTTTTGGTTTTGCTGGGTTCTTACTGTCATCGGATTCCACAGGTGTCAATGTTGGAATATCAGCACTGGTTCCACCACTTGCAGCCCCCGTCTTTCTGCTGCTTGATCTATACAATTCGTGTAATTTAATTCGAAAACTTGAGAATAAACAGTTTGGACCCGAAGGCGAATATTTGACAAAGGCATGTGGAAGAAGTGAATGGCTCCCAGGCAACCTGTACATCCGTTTAGTCATTAGAAATACCTTGTGCGATTACAGAGAGGTTGGAGAAGTAGCAGTCAGACACCATTTATTCATAAGCCTAGCTTTATGCCTTCGTCTTAAAACACAAAAAGTTTCCAAAATCTTGGTTGGGAAGATTGGTTTAGAGAATTATAAAAGCACATACAGTTTTATGTTATGAGCATTCATTTATATAGCTCAAGGTAAAGGACGAGTCACATGGCAATTTCTAGGTTGCTCGAGCAGAGACATGCATTATCAGCAGCTCTCCCTTTTATTACTCGAACATGGCTGGTAATTTCCAATAGGGATTCCTTTATTATTTTGCTCTAATTGTATGTGTATCATGTATTTGTCATATTGGATTTGTTTCTGTATGTCACTAATCTTGTCACTAACTTCCTGCTAGCTTACCTGATTATAATTGAGTTGCATCCAATGGAGTTCATTACTAATTCAAAGAATAAGACGCCTATTTTCTATGGGAGAGAGAGGAGCTTACAAAGGTTCACCACCTGGATCATTCAGCTTATATTGGTTCACACCTGTAAGCTGTTGCGGGCATATGTATCTCCATAGCCTACTGCTAGATCGTTGAGGACCGTCAATTGTGCTTTTGCAAGCAACAGAAGCTTCAGCTGTTATAAAACTCCAAAGATCAGTGTAAAACATTGTAAAATCAAAAGCATCCAACTCAACTTGGTTAATTGAATATGGCGAGTAGCAGTCAGAAATTTGTGTGTTCATAACAAACATATGATCCAATGAGTGTCCGTGTAACACAACGTTAACAAGGTTAGCATGCTCCCAGTTTTTTATTCATTCAAATCCGTAAATGAATTACGTAAGAATGAGCTTGGAGAATTGATGAAATGCTGGAATGGGATTGCCACGAAGAATTAAGTACTCTGCAATATCTGAACCCAAGAGATTTTATAAGTTAAAAACTATGGAAAGCATACCATAGAGAAGATGAACCAATAGAAGCAGTGGTAGTTGCTGCCACCAACACAATTGCATTGCATTGTCAGCAAACTTCACTCCATTAAAGCTTCTGACTAGGGCTTAAAATCCTGCATACTGGATACTCCGAAAGTCGACACAGAAACGTTACCACGTGAACTTGACTGTAACTTTCACGAGTTCAAACAAGAGTGGAAGATGAAGTTTCTACGCCAATATGCAGTCAGATTGTTATAAAAGGGTATAACTATAACCTGTGACAATGGTTTCGAAAGATATGCCGTAAATCCCTTCAAGTGATCTTAGTTATTATTATCATTAGAAAAGAAAACGCTTCTGGAGTATCTGCACATATTTCTGGTTGAAGGAAGAAATACCCAGAACTTAAAACTTCAAATTCGTATAATGGTGCAAATGTTACAGATGATGAAGATACATCGATGAGATTCTGACAGAGCAGACAAAGAGGTATTCTGTACGCAGAGGAAAGTTAAAGGAATCATGTAGCACAAATTTCTATGTCACTTTTCTTGGTGTCAATGAGCTGGATGGACACTGAGAAAAGCTACCAGATATTCAAACTCACTTGAGAACTTTACATCCCATAAGCCTTGAATCATCACATTTGAAACTATCCACGACTTCAAATTCCAGCTAAGTAGGTTAAAAGAGGAGTCATAGAAGACACATGAAATCCTGTCATTACTGAAGTGGACAGAAGGATCCTTGTTTTGCTCATACTTCATAGCCTCAATAATCCCTGTCCTCTCTCCACACTCCCCAACAAAACTACTATTCTGGCTAATTAACCAAATCACAAATCCCAGTGGTTTCCACAGAGAATCTGGAAAAGTTTAAAACAGCCATCTTAAGAAAATGCTTGCCAGACAATAAAAACCACTGGAGAATGCTTTCTGATTCTCAGAATTGTTTAAGTATCAGAAGCTCCAAATTCGAAACAAGATAAAAGAAAATCTAGAAAAGCCAAAAGTCCTGTTAAAGTACATTTAGCATTGCAGGAATACAGGCTTTGGAGATGTAGTTTTTGGAAATGCTTCAAGTTCGTGTCAGATAGAAGACAAAGATATTAACGAGTTCTATCACCCGTTTCTCTCAAGAACAATCTCGAGATTTTCTGCAAAATCAAAACTTCAACAAAAACAAGGGAAAAAGATACAGAGATAAAGAAATGGGAAAGTTTTAAACTAGTATTTTAAATCTAAAAATCTGTCAAAAAGCTTTTTTAAGGCATTTGGTTTAGCTATCTATCAACAACAGAGAATATAGCCAAAAAAGTTTTAGAGAGTCAACTTAACATCAGTACAAAGTTTGGAACTTTTTGGTCTACCAGCTAAGCCAGTGAATATTAGTTAAATCCCATGAAGTCATCTGAGAAAAGCTGATGTAACTAAAAGGTTGTAAGATACAATGACGCAACGTGTTTTGTTCTGCAAAACACTTCCGAAAGAGATTGGTATGGTAAGTGCACAGAGGAAAGAGAAAGACAGAGAGGGTACCATCAAAGCTGTCGAGCAGAGAAGAGTCCGTTAAAGCTGTCAAACTTCTGTGCAGTTCCCAGAGGCCTTCTTTTATGGTTCTGCATTGAAGACGAAAGACTTGCTAAAAGAGCAGCAAATAACAAAACTTATACATTAAATTCCACATATGGTTATGACACTTGGGACCTCTTGAGCTTGGACAATTGCATCCTAAGTCCTAACAATATTTAAAATCTAACAATTAGTTTGTTGTCTGATCTCACTACTACTACCCATAAAATTTTTTCAGGTACAGAATTGATAGTACTCTCCATAGTTCGATCCCTTGTGAAAACTGCAGATGGTAAAGAGAAGAAGTATTGAAAAGTAGACATTGGGTTAGAGATGAAGGTTTCTATATCAATTAAGGAGTTGTAGGCCTATATTTAATGAACATGAAATGGAAAAGGAAAAAAAATTAAACAGATTTTGTTACCAAACCCAAAAAGGATATGGATACAGGAAGCTCAATGAGACTAGTCAACTGCTATATTCAATAACTATGTCACTGTAAGGCTTTACAATGCATGAGCCTGGCAGCAAGTTAACTGGCAGAAGCATAATTGTTTTGGTAGAGAAAAAGGAAGGGAATTTTAGTTGCTTGAAGTGTCATATTCAGGAGGGCAGTAGGGCATACAATAGGCTATCAAGTCATTGTCCAGCGAGAGTGAGAGACAGGGGAGCATTTGGAAAATAAAGGCAAGCTTCATACACTACAGGAGGAAGGGAAGAACCAGTGGCTATCCCTGCCAGGACCATTTCATCAAGGCAATTGCAATCCCTCAATAATTTAAGGTATAACAATAACGGAGTTATTCTAAGTGGTTCTAGTTACTAAATTACGTATTTTAAGTGAAGTACTTAACAAATAAATAATTTAGAATCAAATAATTCACTCTAACTGATATTTATAAATTAAATGCATTTATTCCATGTAAACAGTTCTTTTAAAATTTTAAATAGGTTGCAATCCCCAAACGCTCCATTCTAGGCTTGATTTTCGTCCAGTATTCACAATCCCTAGTCAGCATTTGCTTCTTTGTTCCTCTGTTTCCAATTAGCCCCACACTTATCATGTAGCTCCACCTGATTTCCCTTTGTTCGAAATTAGCTCTCGAGTATTCTATATATTGCACGCTTATGTTCTTTTTTTGTAATCTTTGCATTTTACGCGACCAATCCCTAGGTGTGTTACGCGGTCATAAGTAAACAGCCCGAGTAATCTCTACGTTTTACCCAAGTTATGCTTAGGTCTTATTTTCTTTTTTTTTTTAATAATTCAAGTTCCGGGTTCGCCCAACAAATCCTGGAACCTATAAGCCATCCACTCAGACTCATAGATAGGTAAATTCGGGTCTGATCCTAGATAATAGTAGGGATATCTGCTATAAGGGATGAGCCACTGCTAGAGGGATTATATCACCTTAATAAAGGCTGCTCCTCCCCCGGTTTGAACCCACAACCTTTCACACAATCATCTCCCCCTTTCACCACTAGGCTACCTCGTGAGGGGCTTAGGTCTTATTTTCTTCGAAGGACGCATGGTTGAACTTGTTCGCTTCTCTTTACAAATTAAGCATATGTTTTGTACTTCTCACCTCCGGCTAATCTACATTGACTTTGGCCCGGATTAGTTGAAGAATTGATTGATTTGTCCTAACCAACGTGATGAATGATTAATAAAGACATAAAAATTAAGTTTGTGATCTCAGTACTCAGATTGTAATTGTGACCTATTGCTTTCTGACTTACTAATGAAGGCTTATGTGGTCAAACATGTTTCTCTAGTAGACGAAAACAAAGAAGTAGAACATTGTTACCGGTGGACTTCCGTTTTACCTTCTTCTTCCGGTCAATCTCTGCTACTTTTAATTTCTTCTCTTCTGATATGAAAAAGTAATTGATACAATCTCATTCAAATTGTGATGTCCTCAATACTCAAATACCCGCCTTTGAGGAGCTGAAGCATTTAGCGAAGAAGAACGATCGCTTAGCTTTGGATTGTACCATTGATGACCTTTTGCAACTCAGTATGCAAAGGGAACGTTGAAAAAGAGGAAGGTTGGCGATGCTTCTTCAGGTACTTATTGTTCTTGAGATTCGGTCACTCTCAGCCGTTTGCAGCTACCAGATCTGTCCACATACGTTTGCTTCCTTCGTTTGGGTTAAGAGATCGGTGTTTTTGATTTCAATTCTTAGATATATGATTCTTTGATGATGTTGTTCTATTTTGTTGATCTGATTGACTTCTAAATCTGTCATTTATTGTATACTGCTTTGATCTATTCTAGTTTTCTTTCCATATTGGTTATGTGCTCCGATTGTGAGTCGGATGTTCTTAGCCTCTCAAGATAGCTCGATCTTTTTTTCTTAATTTTTTGGTAGCTCTTTTTTCTGTTTAGATCTTTTTAAGTTTGTGATCCACGTGAATGCATTTTCTTTTGCTTTTTAGGTTTCTTTTGTTTTTTAGTATTGTGTTTTTCATCATCTGATTTATGTCCTTTTAACAATAGATCAAAGGCTTGTCCTTCTGAAGTTACAGTGGATAGATGCAAGTTTGGTGGAAGTAGTGAGTGAAATATAGGGTTAAAAAAATTAGAGCTTTTGGGTTTTTGGAATATCGACCCAAAGGTAGGAGGAGAAGGGGTAGAAATAGAGTTGGGCTCTCCGTATGAAGCTTGGAGGTACCTAAGAGGGACGTAGGTGAGGGGAGAGATAAGGTAGAGAGCATTGAGGCTGTAATGGAAGAGTTTCTGATTGGACAACTCTATCATTATCGATGAACTAAATCGGAGGAGTTGCAGAAAACAAAGGGTGATGTGTAGTTGACTTTTGCAGCTATGTGAATGAGTTGCTTCGACCTGTTTATTTCATTAGGGATTTGAAACTTTGACAAGGACCGAGATGGTCTCTTTTTTTATATCTCTATTCTCTTCTCAGATCTTATGTTTTTCTGCTCTTATCTTTTGGTACTATTTTTGCTTTCTCTTTTTTGATTTCTTCAGGTTGCTTGATCTATGTTGTTTGTGATTTTTTATTTTGAATTTTGCTTGGTTGGATGTTTTGTATTAGATTCGTGTTTGTGTGTTGATTGCATGGAGAAGGATGGGTATTTGAGTGGAAGTTCAAAGCTTTGCTCTGTGATTAATGCCTGTTGGTATTTTTTTGGTGCTATTTGGCTTTCTGGTTTGAGAGTCTTAAGATTGAATTTATTGGTCTTTGAGTTTGTTCGGGGTTGGGATAGAGGTGGAAAGCTTATAGTATTTGTATCAGGGATGAGAAACGAAGAGATATGTCCAAAGGTAGCTTCGCTTCAAGTTTTCTTTTACATTTTAAGTTTTCTTTTACTCTCTTGATACGCTTCATCTCAGTATTGGACTTAGATCTTTCGTATTTTGAGGCAATGAAGTTGGCTTGCTTGTTTTTGCTTGCTTTACTAAAACTCTCTTTCGCTTGCTTTTTTGTGTATCTAGATCTTGTTCTTGCACTTGAGTTTTATATAATCTATATTGGGAGATGGGAATCCTCTTCCTCTTCTTGGCTTTTTACCTCTGGTGTTGCATGTCAAGATAGGAATTTCGGTCACCTGTACTAGGATTCTCCCACTTTTTTTCGTTTCTGCCACCACCTCAACTGCCAGCTCTCCAGATTTTTGAGTCCAAGGATGAACCTTGCACAAGGATAATGTTCAAGTCGAGAAATAGTGAGCAGAACTATGCACTTATAAGCAGAACTTTACAACATGTTAGATAAATTTGTCCTGCAAATTTCTTAAAACTTTATCTTCTAGACTTGCATCTCCTAATGAAGATTTGTAACTTTTTTTAAGTTGTTAATTTTTTAATTTTTAAACATTTTAGGAGGTAAATCTCTTTCGTTTTTGTTTGTCTTATTTGTTGTTAATAACTTTAATACAATATTCAATTTTTCATTTATTTGTTCTAAAATTTTGATTGGATTTTTGTTTGGTTCATTTATTTGTGGAAATTTTGTATTAATGTCCTTTAGAAGCTGAGTTACATTAATTATTTCCTTTAAAT
>JAOTAY010000190.1:7793975-7805467 GCA_025629805.1 Erythroxylum baracoense | reverse complement strand
TGATTCTCCAATTAGAATGGCTATAGTTGACGAAAGAATGAATAATTTAAATGATCAAATAATTGGAGTCATGAATGTAAATTTAGCTTATGGAAAAATAAAATTTAACACTCTTTTAAAATTAGGAATTCCATTACAATCTCAAAACTTAAACGAAACAATTACCATTGCTTATAAATTTTATCGCGAAAATTTAATTTCAGAAGGACAATATCCATTTTCTATAACTTTTCAAATTAGTTATGCATCAACAAATTCTCATCATAATATTGAATTTAAAATTACCGATAGAATCTATATTGATCAACTATTTAATGAGGTAGCAAAAGTCGGAACTAATTTAAGAAATTCGTTACGAACATTACCTGATATAAAATATCCAATACAAATGTATGAACTCACTGCTCCTAGATTCTCTTTATCTGAAATTAAATCAAAACCAGAAAAATTCTCATTATTCTGATCTCAATCAGTAAGATTAGAAAAACCTATTAGATTTACTGAAATAGGAATTGAAACAGAAAAATCAATGAAAATTATTGATCTAAAAATTGAGTCAGAAAAACCAGAAATAAAAATTAGTCAAAAATTAGGAAAAATTAAACATCAATTATCTGAATTAAAAGAACATATTAAAAATAATTTATGAGTGTAACTAAACAATTAGCTAAGCAAACTGATATTGAACTACATTTAAAGGAAATAATTAGCGTAACTCAGCTTCTAAAGGACATTAATACAAAATTTCCACAAATAAATGAACCAAATAAAAATCTAATCAAAATTTTAGAATAAATAAATGAAAAATTGGATATTGTATTAAAGTTATCAACAACAAATAAGACAAACAAAAACAAAAGAGATTTATTTTTATTTATTTTTCATCTTTTTTAGTTTTTATTTTTTAAAATATCTTTATGTCAAATTTGCATATGGGTATATCAGAAACAACCTCTCTATTTAAGAATTCTAAAAAAAAACCTCTTTATTTAGGTAGGGGTAAGATTGTATATTATCAGACCTTCCTAGACCTCTCGTTAGTGCAGGATTCAACTATATGTTGTTGATGATGATGACCATGATCATGAATTAAGGCTTATGTGATAGATGGTATAATAGAATAATGTCGTAGAACATTTTCGAAGATTGTATAGTTTGGTTATGTTCTTAGTATGGTTGCATGCCATTCTCTTTTATATAGGTTGTTGAAATTAGATTACTGTGGTCAATGTATGGAAGTATATAATGAGAAAATGAGAGTTAGGGTTCATCCAAACATACGATGATATGGTGAAACTAATCCTTTGACTAAACTTATGATGAGATGGGGAAGTATATGATGAGATTGATTACTACCCATTATAGAAGAGAAAAATTGTTAGCTGCAACTTACTTATACAGGATCATGTACGGAATGAATGATTTGCTAGATTTGGTTTCATATACTGCATTATGGTTCTCCAAAATCCCACAAAACAAGTTTGGTCTTTTCTTGTTCACTCTCACTTCCCTTCTCTTTTCTAGCACTGAAACGCTCCCAATCTTAATCAATGGAAGGCCAATCCTTCTAAGAGAGACCTTTGGTGGGTTTAATAGACTTTCATCTTATCTCATGGCAAAGCCTCTTTTCTTCTTGCCATGCCTGCTTGCCATCGCGATTATATACTCAGTCTCAGTCTATTTCCTAGTGGGTCTTTGCACTTCATGTCAAGCTTTCTCTTACTTTGTTTTAGTCACATGGCCCATTGTTTTGATAGCTAACTCATTCCTTCTCTTCCCGAGCTCTTCTCATTATCGAATACTCGTGCGTGAAACCAAGTGTTTGATGTGGTATGAAGAGACCAAAACGTACATGGCGACTAGAGGCGATGTTTTGCAGAAAAGAGGGCTTAATGAGAGGCAGAGATGGACAAACATGTACGTTTTGATTGGATTCTTTGTGTTATATCGTGTGAGAACTGAGAAGGAAGGGCAGCGAATTGGGGATTTCGCAGAAGTCTGTCTGAGAACGAAGGAAGGGCAACGAATTGGGAATTTAATAATTAAACTACGTCGATTAGTTAAACTTAATTAGTTAATTTGATGTGTATTAAATGGTGTTGTTTAGTTAGGATTTTAAAACATGTGGTAAGTCATATTAGTAAACTTAATTGAGATATTATAAATTAGAAATTTAGAATTGAAAAAAATTAAAAATTTAAGTATTTAATTATTATTTTTTAAAAATCGAATTATAATTATAAAATTGGACTTTGATTATGAATTTTTTATGGTTTTGTACATGAAATTCTCAGCATATCATTTGGGGCGACAATAATCCGAGAAGAATATCTTTGGCATGTCTTAGTTACTCAATTAGTAATGGCGAAATTTTTTAATGGTATGGCAGCCAATATCCTAATTCTAGAGTTAAAGGAATGATATATTTGTAGTGAAGGAGAAGGTTGAAATAAAAAAAAGTACAATTGAAACAAAAGAACGTTTATGAGAAATTAAATTAATTGTTTCATTGGGATTTCTATTGTTGTTTTCTTTTTGATATTGAAATATTGAATAGAAAGAAGAAAGAGTTGATATTAATGTTATTTAACATAATTATCTGCCAGTATGACATAAGATTGGGCTAAGTTTGGGCCCTTTTATAATAGTCTAGTCTAGTTCGAGGCCTAAATAAGCCTAAGCTTACAACCTAAACTTGAGTCTGATTTGGCTTCGATCAAGCTTAATTATTTTTTAAAATATTTTATTTTATTTTATTTTTAAAATAATGTTGTTTCCACTTGACACATTTAAACTTAGGGCTAAGATGAATCTTGGAGCCTAAACTCAAGTCCATTTCAAAACTCAAAAATAAAAAAAGATCTAGGTTTAGCCTAATGTCCGATTAACTCGGATCAAGCCTATTGAATTTGGGCTGGACTTGAGCAAAAATGTCACCCCTAAGTGTATGATTTATTTATTTATTTTACATTGTTCGTCCGTTGTGTGGTTGTAAGTTAAATTTAGGTCAAAATTGAATACATGTTTTCAATCATGCAGGTTTTAATTACGAAATTGACTATTTATGAATTTACTTGTGCTTTATATTATTAAATAAAAAGGTTATCCATTATTAATTTATGGAATTACTTAATGTATGAACTCTAGGAAAACATCGATTTTCATTGTACAAAATAAACTTGTTCATTCAGTTTCTATGCTTGAATTTTAGGCAAAAACCAATTATCCTCAATTTTCATAGTACCAAAAACAATTGTTCATTATTTTGATTTACTAAATCAGCCAATTACAATGATAAACATGTTTATTCATTAATACTTCAGGATGCTAACTTGCTAGCTTCTGGTCCCAATTGTTGCACTCCTCTTGTTTAATGTATTTTATAATTATCTTAAAGTGATGCTAGATTTATCCTTAAATGTCAGACTTCTTAGTTAAAAAGACAATTTGAAAGATCTTTGATCAATTTGTCTATATTTCCTTTTAGTTGTATTTGTAGAACTAGCAACTCGTATGATTTAATATTCTCTTCTTTAACATTATCTGCATTAACCTCATTATCATACACAATATCCCTATTACAATGAAAATCTCCATCATTACTTGTTACAATCAAGACATCTGAAGTCATAATCAAAATGTTAAGCATATATTTAACATATACCTCATTGTCCCATGTATTTTGAAAAGATTAATTAACCTAATGTAACTTTCATTAGATTTAATTAATATTAAAGAATCATTAAATCTAAAAACTTGGACCTCTAAAATAAGCCTTGTCAGCTTGTTAGTATTCAAGTTCCTTCTTCATTTTACAAATTTGTCTATAACCAATAAAATTAATATCAACTTTATCAAAATAACGGTAATACGGGTTATTATTGCAGGCTATTGGGTATTGTTTTGCGTTATGTGTTGGCTTGTAGCGTGGCATTTGTTAAATTGACTTGCTATTGTCTACTTGGGTTCTAGAAAAACAAGAAGGCAAAACTAAAAATCAATGAATCATGTTTTGTACGAGTATCTTGCGATTTTTGGATGGTTTTTATTTGATTGTTAAGTGTTAACGCCATGAATAAGGTTTTAAATCTGAAAAACTAAACCCAAAAAGTAGAGAACCCTAAAGAGAAGAGAAACGTTTGCTAAAGACTCTGCACGTGCCTCATAGAAGCCAAACGCTCCCACGAACGAATTTTATTAAATTTTTATTTTTAAGCCTTCATTAATTAAATTGGTTTAATTAAATTAAGTAGGTTTAAATCCTGATAAATTTAGAAATATGTTTTTTTGATTGTTTGAACATTTTTTTTCAAAGGGTATTTTGTTAGGATTGTTTTAGAATTTAGTTTAAATTTTCAAGAGTTGAATTATTAAATTAAATTAATTATATAATTCAATTTAAAAAATAATTATGATTAAGATTAATAATTATATTGGTTCTTAATTACTTTTGGAAAAGTATTTTTAATTAGAAAAATAGTTTCTAAAATAAGGATTAATTAGTTTCAATTAGATTGAAATTAATTAATTAAACTCCTTAAAAATAAGAAAATTGTTTTCTTAAGCAATTAAGAATGATGTTTCTCAATTAAATTTATTTATTTCAATTTGATTGAGATTAATTAAATTTATGATTTTATTTGTTTAGAGAATTATTATTTAATTTATTTAGAAATTGTTTCTTTATTTATGAATAATAAGTTTCTTGATTTAAAAAAAAGTATTTTTCTTTATTAAAATTTGAAAAGTGATTTCATTTATTAATTAAGAAAAATGTGATTTCTTTAATATTTTTGAAAATAATTTTCTAATTTATTAAAGAAAGATTTGTTAGGGTAGTGCTCTAAAGGCAATCACCTTTAGCACTTTTGTATATACTTTATTTTGATTAATAAAGAGAAAGACAATTTTCATTAATTTGATGTTTACATATGAATTGATGTCGATCTTAAATCGAATTAATGAAGTCTATGATACAAAACATAGTATGAAGGAAAATATGATGAGATCATGATAATGAGATTTCTTTCATGTGCAATTATATTAGTATCTAAATAATCCCTAGTCATAGTATCAATAAGACAGGACATTATTAATCCACATAGACTAGCATATGTTATACTCTTTGATTTGATCAAGCAGTGGATCTCATAAACTGTAAATATGAGATGTTTAGAGTTAACATGTGGATACTTACTAAGAGTAGTAAGGACATCGAATGACCCACTATAAGATTATCATATGGATGAGCTATCAAATGCCAATAATCAATCTCATCATAGCAATGGTGCAAATATCCTTAGACTTGAGGTACTCAAAGATACCTTGGATACTGATCCTGTGCTTTGACATCATTCCTTTTTGTCTCAAGACGAGGTCACTTATAGGATGATGATTGGGTATAACAATTGGTGTTCAAAAGTAATTGGAGTAGCCAATAAATGATTTACACTCCTAATAGAAGGACATGATACCAACGGCCTCTTGTCGGAGTCATTACTAAGGAGTCTATGGCCAGAGCAATTATGTGTCATGAAGAGAGTCTTCAATGATACATAGAGTAATGAGATACCACGAGAAGAACTAACATCACTTGAACTAGATGTGACGTAGTTAGTATAGCGGAAGTTGACACATAGCCCATACTCCGAACCAAGTGGGGTATAATATGGTGAAAAGACAAATTGCACGGTAATTGTCTATGAAAAGGTTCGTAAGCGGGAGAATTAACTATTGAAGAGTTTGTGTATTAATCCACTTATATTCCGGTAAATTGGCATCATGAAACCTTTCATGATTTGCTTAAATTAAGAGATAATTTAAGTACCCAGAATAATCAGGAATCTAAGGTTCACATGCATAAACGATCAGATGAAAAATAAAGTGTGTATGGCTGGTTTTAAGTAGGCCACGATCGTGACCGGAGGCATGACAGATGTACATAAGTGAGTTCTTCACTTATGTACAACAAGTCCAATAAGCTTTTACACACTCAAGTGAGAGGATAAAGGGTTTAGAAGAGTTCCAGAGAGAGAGAGAGAGAGAGAGAAGTTTCTTGAGTTTTGTTCATACATTTTATGCGATTGTTGTATGAATCAAATTATATGCAACATAGTCTTGATCTTTCTCTCCATTTGAGCTTTTAGTTGAACTCATCTAGTTTGGTGCTCAAATCAACTTACACATTATTTCTTCTTCATCTTTGCGTGTTCTTGAGTGATCAAGGAAGGATTTAGTATTTGTAATAACCCAAATAAGGAGAAGAAACAAGAAAGGAAGAGAATTATAAGGTACAAGCGTTAAATTTCATGTTCTTATTATCTGTCTATGCATGCATATATGATTCTAGATTTTCAGGGTTATCATGGTGTCCGAATTTAGATTCCTACACTTTCGCTGCATTATCATACATGTAATGCATGGATCCATAACTAACCCAATAGTGGTATTATAGCTAGATGATGTATTGAACATGTGCAAAGTGTTTACTAGGTTACGACTGACATGCATGTTAATTTAGAATAATTCTTATAAATTGTAGAATTTTTTCTGATTTTCTTTCACAAAAATGTTTATAATGTGTTATATCATGTTTTTGTCAAAGAAAATTGCAATTGAATGTCATTTGCTATTTTATTTCAAATTAATATCCAATCTGTTCATATGTTAGTTTCTGAGAATTTTTGAAAAACATAATGCATGTGCTAATTCTGAAATTTCGTAATAATTCTAGAAAATTGTTTTTCTGATTTTCTTTCACAAAAATGTTTATAAGTTATTATTTTATGTTTCTGTCAAAGGAAGATGGAATTGAATGTCATTTGCTATTTTATTACAAATTTAATTTCAGTTTGATGCATGTATGAAGATTTGGGAAATTCTAGAAATCTGATGAACATGCATGCTTATAAATTCCATATTAATTTTTTATAAAAATTGTTTTTTATGAATTTTATGCATGCACATGCAAGATAAGATATTGCCACATGTAGCATGCATCATGTAAAGTATGACTAGTGTTAAAAGTAATATGACAAGTGTCATAGACATGTGATGTGTTGGCTAATTCCATTTAATTAATAAATAATTTCTAAGAATTAGTTTTTTGAATTTTTTATCAGGCACATTTGGGATGTGTGTAAGACTGAATTTTTTCAGAATTAATTGAATTTGATTCAATTAATAAATTAAGTCAAAGTCAATATTGGTTAGCTTTTGAAAGCTAATGGAGTTAACTTAATTAATGACTTATGGTGTATGTGTTTAGATTATAAGATCTTAATAAAGTTTTCTATGAGATAAGAAATGTATTATTTTGATGGTAGTAGCATGCTTAGTGCATGTGCAAATTAGGGTTTCAAAAATTTTTCGAACATAGAATCGGTCCTTTTAGTATCAGGTAGGTTAACTTATTTATCTTTATGATTTTAGTCGTCAAGATAATTTTGGCTTGTGCCAAAATTTTTTAGATAAATTTGAGATGACCTAGGGATATTATAGATGACTAATTGATATACGAAAATTTTGGAAACCCTAGGGATTAATTTAGAATTAATCCAAGTAGAGTATAACATTTCTAGTGTGACTAAAAAAGGCATATATACTAGAACTAAAGTGTTTAATTTTGACATCAAAATAATTTAATTTTAGGGTTCCTAATCAAATCATACTCATAATTCGAATTAACAGAGACTAACTCTAGTACCTGATTCGGTTCAAGAGTTGAATCAAATCACGAACTTTTGATGCATAATTAAGTCACAACCTCAATTAAACCTCCTTTTGTGATACATACATTAGATGCATTTTAAGGGTAGTTATGGACATTGGCTTAATTTAATTGAGTTGTTCATAATCTGAATATATAAATATATACACACCAAAGAACAAATCCGTCAACCGAAATATTAGGACTTATACCTTCCATTAATATGGCAAGAACTAGAATTCTTTTAGAGTTGGGTTGTTAAGCAAACCCAAGCCCATTCTATATGAATATGTTAAAACCATGTAAATTATATTTCTAGATTAATGGATTGGTCCTAACTGGAAGCGTTGATTTGTTGGGCAAATCCAAGATTAACGTGGATAGATGCGAAGTTTGGTTATATACATGAGATGTATACAAATCAAGAGTTGATAACCCAATGAGTGTGCTAAATCAACAGTTGATGGCACAAGTTGATAGTTGCATAACTAAATGCAATTGGTATGAATGATACCTACCGATTGATATAAGGTGGCTTATTGGGCAAACCTTCCAAGGTCATTCTTGGTGATATTAGATATCGATCCATTAAGAAAACTATAAGTTTTCTCAAATTCGTGGTGAGGACTGTGGATTTAAATAAAAATAGTGGGACCTATAATGCATGTAATTAAAGTCCTTGTCGATATGCATTAGTGTACATTCTAACACTTTCTCTTGTTCTTTTAGGTTATTGAATCTCCACGATGTCTTCATCTAGTATGAACCTATGCTCTCTATTAGACTCCAACAAACTCACGGGACCTAACTTCTTGGATTGGCTACGAAATTTGAGAATTGTTCTCAAATCTGAAAAACTAGGATATGTCCTAGATGAGCTACTTCCCGATCCCCCTGTTACTGATGCATCTGATGAAGATTAGAAAGCTTACAAGAAGCTACTAGATGATAGTGAGTTGGCTAGCTATATAATGCTGGCCTCTATGTCACTAGAACTGTAAAAGCAATATGAGGCTATAGATGCTCATACCATAGTCTACCATCTAAGGGAATTATTTGATGAGCAAGCTCGATCTGAAAGATTCGACACTTTGATGTTGCTTTTCCACTCTAAGATGGCTGAGGGATCATCTCCAGTGTAGTATGCACTAAAGATGTATGGATACATTGAGAGGTTAGGCAGTTTGGGTTTCGTAATGGATCATGAATTAATTATGTACTTAATTCTGACTGGTTTGATCGATAGTTATTCACAGTTTGTGCTTAATTATTAGATGAACCAAATATCTACAATGATACTTGCGCTAATTAATCTGCTCAAAATAGCTAAATAAATTGTCAAGAAAGACAGTAAGGCTGTGATGCTAGTGGACTCTACTTTTGGTTCTTGAAAGAAAAACCAAAAGAAGAAGAAGAAGTACAAGAAGCCAGTGGGAGGTGTAGCCAAGAAGAAAGCGAAGGAGACAACATTAAAGGGGATATGCTTCCATTGCAATAAGGACAAATATTGGAAGAGAAATTGCAAAGCTTATTTAGTGTCACTGAAGCAGAAGAAGGCATTAGATGCCCCATCGTCTACTTCAGGTATGTTATTTATCATTGAGGTTAATACTATTTTTGATCATAACATTTGGGTGTTAGATACCAAATATGGATCACACATATCTATTGATATGCAGAGTCTTAAGGATAGTAGACCGCTCAAGAAGGGACAGATGGACCTACGTGTGGGAAATGGAGCAAGAGTTGTTGCATTAGCTGTAGGAACATATGTTTTGTATCTTCCTAGTGGGCTAGAGCTAATTTTGGATAATTGCTATTATGTACCCATTGTGACAAAAAACATTGTTTCTGTTTCATGTCTTAATACAGTGGGATTTCATTTGACTTTTTCAAGCAATGGTTGTTCAATTAAGTTGAATGAAATGTTGTATAGTACTTGTTGGACCCTAAATTTTTTTAAAATTTATTTTATTAAATTAGCAAGCATGAATATAAGTTAGAATTCATGAATTAGAAATTTTTTAGAGCTTAAATTGGTCTATTATTATTTTCGTGTGGTAGTATAGATTAAAAGGAAGAATTAGAATGAAGATAAGGAGATAGAAGGCATTAGATTGAATAAGGAAAGGTAAGATTGGGAAGGTTAAATTTTTTGTCTAAATTAATAAGACAAGAAGAGAAAAGCGTCGTAAGTGTTAAGAAAGAAAAAGAATGAAAGTTGTAGAAGAAACTAGAAGAAGAGAAGGAGAAAACTGAAGCATAGAAGGAGAAGAAGGAAAGAAAAGTGCAAGGAGAAAGAAGAGGAAGAAGATTATCAGCTGAGTTTTCTTTTTAGGTAAACCTTATTATTTTTTTGTTTTGATAGAAGAAAGAACTAGAGAAGATAGGTTATGTGCTGAAAATGAAGACAAAAGTAGAGAACCGAAAATTTTCTTCTTAGATTTTTATGAACCTTGACTAGATCTTAGTTCTTCTAGTTAGATAAACCAAGAATAGATTAAGTTTAAGCACATTCATAGATATTTAAGCTTATGAAAGCTTTATTCGAGTATGATGATTAAATGAAAATATGTTTTCGTGAAGGGCATCAAGGAGGTCGAAATCAAGAACAAGAGGAAAGATAAACTTGATCTTGAAAATACCAAGTAAATAGGTGAGTAATATGTTTATAGCTTTTGTGATGATAAGCTGAAATTATTTGTTAGTATGTGTACTTAACTGATTGCTTTGACTCATTGTGAATGTGGGAAAAAAATATTCTGTGAATGTAATATCATGATTGTTATGTAAGAATTCTGCTGCTTTGCTTTGTTGAAAAACAAAAAATTTAAGAAGTAGGAAAACAATGTGAATATGTTATGAAATATTTATGCATCAGAACATCTGCTTATGTGGGCAAGAGAGATACCATTTCGTTCGTCACATGCACGTTGACCAAAAGCCTTCTCCCGACTGCCCGCTTGTGGCACATGAGCTCCGAAAGATGGACTCATTTCATTCATGGTGTAAACTTCGGTTTCGCCATTTCGTTCTATGGGATTCTCTTGAGCCATTATGTTTGTGCATTGCATCTTGAATTGTTGAGTATAAAGCATAATTGAGTTTTATGATTTGATTATAAATTGATTTTATGATCTGATTGTGAGATGAAGTGTTCATGTTTATGTAAAATTCTCAAATTTAGAATGTGAATGTTGTGTTTGGTTGAAATTAAAATGATACCATCTATATATATGTGTGTGTGCTTGATTTGTGTGCTGTTCGTTATCGCTGGCTATAAACATATTAGCCACTGAGCTTCCCAGCTCACCTCACAAATTTCTCCACTCTTCAGGTATAGCCAAAGCAGATCACTGAACTTTTGCAAAGCTTGGCAACTCCAAGATTTTCAGACTTTTGTAACTAGTTAGTTTAGAAACTTTTGGTACTTAAAAGCATATGATGCATGAGCATTCAAGATTGTAATTTTTGTATTATGCTACTGATATGGCTTCTGATTTGTAATATGAAGTTGTACAAAAACTCTATTTTGTTGAGAATTGATAGCAAAAGTTACAAAAATTCTCTTTGTATATGTTCAGGATTTCTCTTCTGTTAAGATGGCTTTGTGTTGGAAAAAAAATTGTTAGATGTTGGAAGACCTTTAGATAGATTTTTCTAAGGAAATTGTATAAGTTAGAAATTTTGTATGTGTTGGACCCCATACCCCGCCCTTAGGTCGGCGGCGTGTGTTTGCGGGACATACCGCGGCATCCAACCTTACTCAGTATTGTCCTCTTTG
>JAOTAY010000190.1:7774647-7785428 GCA_025629805.1 Erythroxylum baracoense | reverse complement strand
TTATAATTTTAAATTTATATGACTAATAATATATTTTTAATTATTTATACAACAATTAATAGTTTATTAAATTAATAGGCTTTTTAGTCATTTTATTTCTTTTCAGTAACCACACCCGCACTTGCCAAACACCTATTTTCACGTTTCAGTAGTTACCAAAACAATAATCCGAAACACATAATTATTTATTGAAAATAAGTACTTATCATTTCAGCAGGTTGTCAACCGCCACCGCTCCTCCAAATTAAGCCTAGATGTGCCCGTATTGGGAAGTTTTTGTATACTGACGCACATGGGAATATGGTAAACAACCATTGTCACCTAATCTTTTTAGTACATATATGGGAAAGAAATGCAGTAGACCACTATTGTCCTCAAAGAGCAAGAACTATGGCTTCTGGTTAGATACAGCACGTATCTAATATTGCTACATGAAATTAACATCTAAATCTCAATGATTTTCAGTGGGTATTCGGAAGCGAATTTCGCTCTCGGCGGACATTTTCTCATGAAATTTGTCATTTTTTGTGCCAAATCTTTCTCAAGGCTATACCATGGAGTTGGGAACCTAGGATTATGTTTATACCTTAATCAATCTCAACAAAATTATGCAGTCATCTTTGACTTCTGTTCAAGTATGCACTCGCTTGCAACAACTGGATTACTGGGTCTAATAGGTTTAGGCAATATCACAGTGCAAAACGTTAGAAATTAGGTTTGAGCGCGGGATTTGGTTTGTTTTTGATATTCTGATTAATATACCTAGTAGTGTAGATGCTTTTTCTTTTTTGTAGTCTGTATTTCTTTTAGCCAGTGAGCAGTAATGCGAAATTTGAGGGAATACGAACGTAAAATATCTATGTATTTGTACCTGATAAGCTAGAGGAATGAATAGATTTTGATTGCTTACAAACAAGATTTGTTTGCTTCTATTGAGATCAACTTTGACGATCTTAGAAAGGTATTGTACAAGTGAATCGACGAATTCTGCTTCCTGTTCCGTGGCCTTATTCTCGTTATTACCAATTGTTATCGTAATCTTAGTGTGTACAAGGGCTCCTTTAAAAAAATTTGAAAATTGGAAAGAGTTTTTTGAAAAATTTTAAAAATTAGGAAGTTTTTTTAAAATTCTGTACATTATATCAGAGGTTTATATCTTTTTAAGTGTGTCTATTTTTCTTCTGTAATCAAGCATTTCCCTTGTCGCCTATGATGCTTCTTTTAAGGTTCCTTGCCGCAATTGTATTTAAAGTTGAAAGTGTACATTGGATCCATTAGTCCACTTAGCATTCAAAGGATAATTTAGCCGATGACCAAAGTTGTACTTGGAGTACCAACCAACGAATTACAAGTAGAATCATAGGTACAAATCCCACGCAGAAAACTAGAAGTGAGACCAGGAAAATCAGGAGAATCACTACGATCGGCAGGAAAAATGATACTAGTAAAGGTTGGTGGTGATAATCGTGAATCCTACTGTAACAAACCACATCAAGCATCAGGCTGTTTTTGTACAGAGGCTCGGCGCGTAATGAAAACATAGTAAGCACCCATTGCCAGAACTACCACAAAAGCTGAACAGAAGACAATGCTGGCGACGCCACCACCTCCCATTTGACGGACACCGCTTCTGGAAGTGGGTACATAACTTTCTTGTGCTTTAGTAGCCTCCACTTGAAACGCCACAGGCAGTGGCGAGCAACTGGATGATGTGGTGCATGGATGCGCAGTTTGTGTCTCTTGTCCTTTTGGATGGAAAAATTCAACTGCAGATGGTGAGAAAGCCATTGGGTTCTCGTAAACAAGCCCATGAGGAGCTCTCTCTTGGGCATTTGCAATCAGGAGAAGAAGAGACGAAGAGAACAAGAGAAAAAAAGAAGACATGAGAGCGATGGTCGTTGGGTCACTGGTGTTTTGCAGTGGTTGACCTGAAGGTGATAAGTAGTTAGTACTAGTAGTCTTGTTGTTCTGAGTGAAAAACATTGATTCGGACTGACATTTATAACTTACAAGGTCCCGTGAAGTGGTTGTTGCTTGGCGTTGAATTTTGGCGATGAAAAAGGTTGCTATAACGAAAGGGAACAAAATTATAGTAATTATTCCCACCACTTTATTAATCTTCAGAGAATTGCCCTTTTATCCACTTTATAATATTGTATCGTCACAATATTAGTGCCAATATGTCCAAAAGAGCCCGGTCTGGTCAGGTATAACAAATGTTTTAACATTTTGTAGTTTTATAATTTAAAAACTATAAACAACTCAAATAAACAATTAGTTAGTGTTTGAACGAATAAAACATAATCATATACTTAGATTATTAATTATTAAATTACAGTGACTTATAACTAAATTTAAATAGATTAATACCACAGAGACAACTTATGGTATGTGATCACAAATGAACCAATTTTGATTACAAGTTTCAGGATTCCACAATCATGCTCTTAAAATGTGCATAATTAAAAAGAAAGTGCTGACATCATTAGCATGCATGTGTATGATTAATGGAAACGTTTATTCAAACTTAATGGCCTTTGAAAAGAGATTGCTATGAAAAGGAAAAGTCTTACTTAACTTGAAGGATGAGCAAAGGCTATAATTATCTTCTAGAGGGATAATACTTAACAGGAGTGAGCAACTAAAGTAGCCTAGTAGGTAACCCCAGGCCAGGAGTGACTTGCTGTTGTGGACATTATTGCAAAGAGAGGAGGATAAGCATGCAAGTTCCCGACATGAATGCTTTCCTTTTCCCCACCTCTAACATATTAAATCATGTCATCCTTCATCTCATGCCCTCTTTTTCTTGTCCTGGGCCTTCTCATTTTCCATCTCCTTTTGTGTGTGTGTTTGTAAAGGTGACATAACTCTCCCACCTCCACATGCAGGAAATAGAGCAGGGACCATTCGAATATTCGCATGCACAAGACACTCGTTTTGGTTTTTATTGCAAATTCTGGGACTTTCTCATCTTATGGGCAATGTACCGCTCTAGTCACAACCGTAAAATCGTAACAATTTCCACCATTCGCATGGCAGAGGACTCCTTAAATGGCCTTTATCACTTAGGTCTTGAGTTTCAATTTTTTAAAAAAACATTTAAAATATAAAAAATTATTAATTTGTTAAATAGCTTAATAAAAAATAGAAAAGTTCACGATCAACATTTTTTAGTCCCCCACAATTTTCTATTTTTGTTAGGTAGAGGAGGCGAGAAATCAAGCATAGCCTCCCATTTGAACATAAAAAATGAGTGAGAATGTGAATTCAAAAGACAAAATATGTTATGCATTAGAACAACCACACGAACAATTACTTACGTCTAATATAAAGACAACTATCAAAGGATAGGAGAAAATTAAAACCCCAATATGATAACAAAAAAAATTCAATAAAATTCCGAATTTTCAATGCTTATGAAGTGTTTAGTAGCAACTCAGATCAATTTAGAAAGAAAAACAATGAAGAATTCTTCAATGCCATACAAAGCTAGTTACATAGGATAAACGAAAATATTATTTCTAATTCTCTAAAATCCTAAACATCCCAAACTTTAAATACTATCCAAACTAGGAGTCAAGCAAGGGTTAAAATTAGTAGCTTCCAAGAGGCCAACATTATTCAGCGAGGTAGCAACAATAAGTCTGAAAACTTTTGATCTCTTTCACCGAAATTGAACAAACGCCATTGGCAAAACAACTTAAAACCTTACTGGTCAAAGTCTATTGTCCTTGACATAGATATTTATCAAAAGCCTAGTGTCTTACAACAAACTAGGTACTTCATTTTACGAGTGGAATATAGATGGAATGTCTGAGTACAATCTTTTGAATATGTTTTAAGAAATGACAATGGCTACTAATGCCTATAAAACTCAATTAGGAACTTTTGATCATGCCATAGTTGAACTTATGATAGTTGAATTTTTCAGATAATTGAAAGGTTAGTGAGATTACTACTTAACTGAATCTCAAAGACTTGATATTTTTAGTCTCTAGGATTAACAAAGAAGGTGAGATAATCTTAGATGAGAATAGTGAGCTAATTTAGGATGTTGTCTCAACTTTAATATTAGCAATTCTTTACATTTTTATAAGGGATCCCTCATACTTAAAAGACAAAAAATGTTGAGTTATTATCCACTATTAGGTGCAAAAACCTTTCAAATTTGAAACAGTACAAAAACACCTTTTTAACGAGAGTTATGTTTAGAGGAGATTCAAATTAACCTGTTTGGAAGGAGAAGTTCTTAGCATGACTTCCTTCTCTATTAGGTGAGAAAGTGGGAAGCAAGATTAGAGAAAGTCATAATGACCAAATTTCTTACAAAAGATTAACTTATGGTGAGCTAATTAGTTACTTTTAGAAAGAAGGATTAAAACTTTGCTAGGATATGAACTCCAAAACTAGTTAAATATGAAACATTCAAAACCAAAAAAGAATTAGAAACTTTATGTCAACAATTTGATATCTCTTACAAAAATAGTTAGAAAACATGTAAAGATTATAGTAAAGCCCCTAACAACAAAAATAGGAATCAATTCTCATACAAAAAGCAAAACTACAAAAGACCCAAACCAAAGAGATATATTAGTAAAGCTCAAATTTTCTCTTTAACATCCAAATTTAGATAGGTGTATCAAAAATGGTCATACAGCAAAATATTGTGGGATAAACAGAAAGCTTTAAAACTTAGAGTTAGACCAAGAGATATTAGATAAAATTCAAGCTTTAATGAGTAAAGATAGTAAAAACTCTAATGATTACTCCAATGGAGAATTTGACATGAAGCATTAGAATTAGAAACTGATAGCTCTATAAGGAGTGATGAAATAATAGATAATGACCAAATAGGAGAACAAAAAAAAATCAACACAATAACAATAGATCAAAAATTCCTCTTACAAGTTATAAACCAAATCTAAGAACCCCAATTGCAAAAAGCGAAACTACAATAATCATTTGAAACCTCCAGTCAAAGTCTACCATCAACAACCTTCTCAACCTACAATTAACAAACATATTAGAAAAAGTTAAGAAAAACATAATCTTGGAATTGAAATTTTATAGTTTATACTAGAAGATTACAATAATAAAACAAGAACTAGAAGTACTTAAACAAAAACAAAAGGAAGACAGTGAAACGATAAAATATTTTCTCTGACAATTCATTAAAGAAGAACATGAATTAGTGAGGAAATCAATGAAAACCTTGAGTTCAACAACATTGAGACCCTACTCAAAGATTTTTTATTTATACTCAATCATCCTAATAATATTTGATTCGGATAACCTTCAGAATTATTGGAGGCTTTTACATTGACATTATTGCTATTTAATAAATGAGCTCATTTGAATTGTATAAATCAAGGAAGAATCCCTATAAAACTATTTCAAAAAATCCAAGAAAGACTTAAAGCTGCTAATAACTCAAAGCTTAGGATAAATTACAAAAATGATGTCTATATTTATCGATGTAAATTTTCAATCAAAATCTCTTTTGTGATAGTAGAAGATATTTACCATATGGTTATTTTAGGAACACCTCATAAAGCTAATAAACGCTTATATAGTGAGTCATGATAGCATTTCAATAAAAAAGATTTCAAGGAAAAAAAAATTCCTACCAAAGCACATCTAATCCAAATAAACAAATATTTAGAGCAATATTGTAAGCAAAAATCAATTATTTGTTAAAGAAAAAGCTAATCTCTCCGTGTAATTCTCCCTAGAGTTGTACCCTTTTTTGTGAACAAAAATTTAGGAAAAGAAATAAGTGTGCCCAAATTAGTGATAAATTATAAGCCTTTTTTTAAAAAAAACCTTGAAATGTATTAGTTATCTGATTCCTAATAAAAAAGATTTGCTGCAAAGACTTTACAACTCTTAAATCTTCTCAAAGTTTGATGTGAAATGGAGATTTTGATAAGTCCGTATAGACCTTAAGATAGGTATAAAGCCACTTTTACTATTCCATTTAGGCAATTGGAATGTGATGCCATTTGGGTTAGAAAAATGCCCCTTCTAAATTTTAGAGGATAATGAATGGAATATTTACTCCATATTCTAAATTTTTCATTATTTACATAAATGATGTCTTGATATTCTCCTTAATATTGGAGCAACACTTCAAGTGCACTAAAACTTTCATTCATGTCATTAAGAAGAAGAACATACTAGTAGCAAAAAAAATAAAACTTAGCCTTTTTTAAACAAAGGTTAGGTTTCTAGGAAACTATATCCATAACAATAAAGTCATACTCATATAAAGAACCTTTGAATCTAACAATAAATTTTCCAATGAAATACTTGATAAAAAATAGCTGCAAAGGTTTTTAGGTAGCCTACATTATGTTATGGATTTTTGTCCTAACATGAATAGGATATTTAAACCTTTTCATAATAGATTGAGGGAAAAAAAACCCCAAAGCCTTAATCAGAAAAAACACATTAGTTTAGTGAAATAAATCAAAGAAATGGACAAAGATATCCCTATCTTGCATATAACTAACCCAATTGCATTCAAAATTATAGATACATATGCTTATGATCAAGGATATAGAGGTATCTTAAAACAAAAGTGTTATTCCCTAATAATACCCAAGGGAGTTGAATTGGGTGAATTCAAGATTTTAATTAAAGTATACTAACTTATAAAACAATGTCTACAAATTATCAAAAATGAAAGAATGAAATAAAAGTAAGTGAATTTAATTATGCTTGTAAACAAAAAAGTAAAGAGTAAAGGAAGAGAAATACAAACTGATTTATAGTGATTCAATAAACAATCCTTGACCATATCCACTCCTAAGACTTATCTTAGATTTCCATTATAATTCTTCTTTTAAGGCGAAGAATACACTTTATACATTCTTTTATTTTGGCAAAGAGGAACCTCTTTTTCAATCTTTTTTCAAGGTAAAGGGGATCCCCAAAAAACTTTTAGATCAAAATACAATGATCACACATACCAAAAATAACTTACAACCCAAAACTTCTTGATGCACAAATCAATAAGAAAACACCTATTTATAGTATCTGTTAGAGCTAAGAATTACCCATTATAATGGCTATATTCAATACACTGGTCAACCAAGTACTAAAAACCCTAGATTTACTAGTCGTTGGAATACAAATCGACCAGCATACATATTGGTTGACCAATATGGCACATTAGTTAACCAATATATCAACCAATGTTACATCAAACTCTCAACACTTCAAATTTAACACCTTTATCCTATATTGGTCGACCAGCCACCCAAAAAACATTACATTAACAACTTTAAATGCTCAAAACAATTTGTTTAATCAAAATATGATTAAAACACTTGCTAAAATTTTCCCTAAATATTATTTAAAAGATTAGGAGGCTTTTATACTAAAATTAAAAACTTTAATGCCTCTTGATGAATGTAAAGACTCATGGAATAAAGTAAGATGAAATGATTATACATGGTTAGCCTTTTAGGCTATCAAAGACAATCAAGATGACCTTACAATAAGTAATACATGAATTAACCTCAATGTACCTTGATCTTCTTCTTTGACATGATCTTGATATTGAAGATAGCAAACATTGTCTTTTCTATCTTAATCCTTTAATATGTTAAGATTTTATTCTCATATTCTTTCTTATCAATAGCACTAAAACCTTGATTAGAATCTCCCTTAGTTAAAAAAAAGGTTAATGATAAAGAGAAATCATTCATTATAGTTCGGGACGTTGGATCCCACATAAAGCAATTACTCAATGATTAAAAAAGAAAATTTATCTATCATTTTGTGCACTTTAAAGTTTCAAGGTTATTTACTGAATCAATGATTTCTTCTTAGAATTGATTGTAAATATGCTAAAGAAGTTTTGCGAAAAGATGTTCAAAAATATTGCTTCAAAACAAAAATTTCTATATGGCAAGCTATCTTAAGTATTTGTTATTTTGACATTGAATTTAGTAAAGGTGAAGTAAATTCTATCCCTAACTTCCTAAATCAAGAGTTTTTGCAATCCAAAAAGTGATCTTAAGAGCTACTCTTTCTCCTAAAGTCATCTAGAGCCCAAGCTAACCTATTGCTCAGTCTATAGCTTTTATGATTACCAGAAAGCCTGGTTTAATACCTTCTTATTGAGCAATATGACAAGTAGCCATTTGTAGCTATTCTTTTTTAACACTGGCATGAAAAACAATTTCCTATTTTGGTTCATCAATTGGTGAAAATGGTATGCATGTATCCCACAAATATTTTTACCAAGTGTGTGGCAAGGATATTGCACTTTTAAATAAAATACCAAACTAGAGACTATGAAGACATCTTCCCTCCATGCCTCCTATTTGTTTCAAAGTTTTTTATCCCCTGGGTAGCAATATGAGTACAAACAAGACCTGCAACTCAACATTTTGAATCTAATATAGAGATTTAAAGTAAAATGGTGGGAGAAATTTGCCCAAGGATATAAAACATCTCAAGTTGGTGTAGAAGAATGGTTAAGCTAGAATTCTTTTTCTAAAAGACAAGTGAGCCCATGATGTTTTTACAAGAAAAATCAAAAGCCCAAACATTGTTAGCCATTATAAAGACTAAAGACGAATACTTTGAAATAATGAATCAACTATTGAAATCAAGATCTTTCGTCTCAATGTCTAACGATAATGAAGACATATAGCCTAGAAGTTAATTTGATTAATTTGTTATAAGCACTATTTATGTAATATAAGCCCTTTTTTTTAAAATCCCAAATGTAAAGAAAAAAATTATTTAAAATGAATTAAAGACTGCAATAAGGGGAACTAATCACATGACTCTGTAAGAATTGACAACCACTATAAAGATATTGGATTAAAAACAAAGATTAAAAAGGACATTGGAGAGCTTATATAAGGAAGTAACTTGAAACAAGCTTGGAATAAACTTGTAATAAGCTTACTGCAAGCTTAAACAATCTCTTCATCTTCTCCTTTACCGGTCCTCTTCTTCTTTCTCTTCTTCCTTAAAGCCAAAACCTTCTAACGCCAAATGCCTAAAGCGTAAACCAAACCCATAAAGCTAAAGCTTCTCTTGAAGCTTTGTATCAAAGCTTTTAAACCAATGCCTTCTCTTCTTTCTTTTTCTTTTCTTTCTTTCTCAGAGCCCCAAAGTCCTTTGTAATACTTCATATGTTTTCAACATTATCTGAATATTAACTTCAGATATTTTCCTTGAAGCTTTCTTATTTGATATTTGCTTTCTTTATGCTCTACTTATAGTGGATTGGCTTTGCCATCTATTAAGTAAAGTATCTTTATTTTCTTTAATATTCGATATTTTCTTATTTATCTTAAACATTACAACTTGTAGCAGTTAGCTTTACCACCCATCAAGGTGTAATATTTCTTATTTTCTTTAATATTTCTTTGAATACTATAACCTATAATGGTTGGCTTTGCCATCCATCATATTATAATATTCAATAATTGCTTTAATTTGCTTTGTCATATTTGTCTCTTTTATTTGCTATTTCTTTTAATGTTTTATTCATCTTGTTATATTTGATAAGTTGCATTTGAGATTTGTTAAGACAATAATGAAGATTTTAGAAATATAATTAAATATTTTGAAGCAAGAGCAAATCGATGTCAAAGAATCCCACGAATAATTTTGGAGGCCAACATTTCTCCCTCTCTTAAAAGAATTTCATCCTCGAAATTCTTACTTGAGTCATTGAAGAGGTGTGCATACTTCTCCTTCATAGCCTCTAAGGGCTCCCACGTGGCCTCTTCCTTAGAATGGTTTTTCCACAGGACTTTAACAGTTGAACTGTCTTATTCCTCAGGACCTTTTCCCTAGTGTCCAGAATCTCCACTGGAGCCTCCTCATAAGTCAGATCATCTCTCAACTGAACCTTAGTGGTCTGAATGATGTGGGAGGGATCTGATCTATACATCCTTAACATGGAAACATGAAGGACTTCATGTATCTGTGACAATTATGGTGGCAGCGCCAACCTATAGGCCAGTGGTCCAATCCTCTCAATAATCTCATAAGGACCAACGTATCTTGGGCTCAACTTACCCTTCTTGCCAAACTTCATGACTCCTTTCTAAGGAGATGTCTTAAGAAAGACTTTCTTACTAACTTCATACTCCATTTCCTTTTGGTATGCACTAGTATAGCTCTTTATTCTATCTTGAGCTGCTTTAAACCTTTGCTTAACTAGATTGACCTTGTCAATTGTCATCTGGAGTAACTCTGGTCCTATTAATTTCCTTTCTCCTTCTTCATCCCAGTATATGGGAGTTCTATATCTTCTTCCAGACAGTGCTTCATAAGGAGTCATCTGAATGCTTGAGTGGTACGAATTATTGTAAGCAAATTTGACCAGTGGCAAGTGCTCGTACCAAACACTTTTGAAATCTATCACACATGTCCTAAGCATTCCTTTAAGGGTTCGAATGGTCCTCTCAGATTGACCATCTTTTTGGGGATGGAAAGCAATGCTAAAATTTAACTTGGTCCCTAGAGCTTCTTATATGCTTTCCCAAAATCTTGAAGTAAACCGAGGATCTCTGTCAGAAACTATGGAGTCTGGAATCCCATGTAGTCTCAATATCTCATCAATATACTTCTTTGCTAGCACATACAGAGAATTAGTTTGTTTAAGCGTTAGAAAATGGGCTGACTTCATCAAACAGTCAACAATAAACCATATGGCATTAAGTCTCCTACTGGTCTTGGGCAAACCCATCAGAAAATCCATGGTTATCCTTTGCCACTTCCACTCAGGAATGGACAATGGCCTTAAC
>JAOTAY010000190.1:7760221-7774547 GCA_025629805.1 Erythroxylum baracoense | reverse complement strand
ATGGCGATTATGATATTCGATAGACCCTAAATGAAAAATTATTAGGATTGTGTTTATGTCATTAATGTTTCATACGTGTCTTGAATTCTATGGTATGAGATGTTCATTTTTTTACATGAGAATTGTGTATTTGTTGGCATTGTCCAACGTAACCGTAACAGGTAGCTATATGGATAATGCTACAGTATGCGTAACTTAGGTAAAGGATAAATGTTCATCAAGAATACTATTGTCCCTCGTATATGATATGAGCAACAAGGTCTATGGGCCTTTGATAAGTAATATTATATATATGCAATATGATTATGGAGTTAATCATATTTACGATTTACTTTGAAAATCAAGAAATAATAAATTGGCAAGAATGACAGATTCCAATCTTGCATTTATTCAGGATATTATGAGACAAGAGAATTGACACGGGCAATTATTGCTTCAGGATCGCGATTTATGTGCGATACTTATCATCTTTTTCATTTGAGTGATTATAATGTATTTTGCTAGATACCTCTTATGATGTATAGAATTAAAAGGGGTTTTAATTCTATTGTCAACATGACATAGATCCCAATGCATCATATCAGAAAAGATTTGATTAGAAAAAGGAAATTATTCTAGTATATATAATATAGAGATATGAATATGACTATAAAATTAATTATAAGTGTTATAATTATTTTGGTCGTCACATGGTATTAGAATAAATGTTATTAGATAACATATTTAATCCTAGATAAAATTGTTTGATATGTATGACATGTCATATAAATTTATGTCTCAACAAAATAATGCAAATAATTATATGGTATAGTTATATAAAAATTGAGTCAAATGTTTAAATTATTTTGAAACATGAGATAAATGGCAAAGTGCCTTTTTAAATGAGTATTCACATGGCCAACCTTGTAAGAACATGAGCTGTCCATGAAATTAACATAAAGATGTTTTTAAAGCCTTATGACTAAGTTTCCCTTTTCATTTTCTTTTTGGCTTTATTAACACAAGGGCTTTTTGGACAATTAAAAGGGCTATTAATTAACTCTAATTTGTCCAAAAGTAAGAAGGATTTTCGTGCCTTTTGGTAAGAAGGATTTTCATGCCTTTTGGTGTGGTTTTTCCAACTTCCTTTTTTCATCTTCTTCTTCCCACAGTTTTAACTTGTTTTCTTTTCTCTTTTTTCTTCCTCCAAGTTACCGATTTTCTTTGTCCTTCTTACAAGACCCAAAAGGCTTTGCCATTTAGCTCATGTGTTAAGCATTCAATCACCCATGTTTTTGTTTATTTTGGGGATTTTTCTAAGATCAAAGATAAGCCATTAAAGTACCATCTAGCATTGGGAACATTAGGCTTTCTAGTCGATCTTTGGTGGAAACCTTGGAGTGCATCTTATTTGGTGCAAAGGAGGTGAAGTCGTGAGCAAGGAGCTGAAGTTGTGAGTTAGGAGGTCAAACCGTGAGATCTTCTATTTGGTTTGGAGACCAAGTTCAAGGTATAATGGTTTATATGCTTTGATTTGTGCTATATTGGTTTATGAATTTGTTACAAGACAAGATCTTTTGGGTTCTTGGTCTTAAAATTTTGTTTTAACTACTTCAACCCTCACAAAACTGACAAAAACTTGGTATTAATTTATCATATTTTTCATTATGGATCCAGCTTCAAAGGCATTGCTATGAAGATGACCTAGTGAGGATAGATGATTGGGCAAGAAAAAGTCACATATGGAAAATAAATGGACCTTCCTTAGGATTAAACATTCAGATCTTCTTTTAACAAAAGAACTAGGAATTTCAATCATACAAGTAAAAGCACTAGGGACATATGGCATGTTGATCATAGGAATTCTAAGTAACATAATTCGGAACATTTGATGCCCTAACCAATCAGACTAAATACATATGAAGATCACCTTCCAATCTTGTCCAAAACCATATATATATATAAGAATAAAGAAACAAGATAAGATTGAAACACTCATAAGTAGTTAAATAGTATTAACTTAATAATAGAGAAATAACAATCATTAGAGTATCTGAACAAAGGTAGAATTGTTATTATCTTAATATTGGTACGAGTGAGGAAACACTTCAACTCCATGCATAAAAAAAAGAGAGGTTAGACGTATAAATAGTAAGGTGATTTATCATGAAACAAAGAAAGCAATTATGCACCTATAATAAAGATAAAAGGTAAATAGTAAATTTATATGCTTTACGTAAGACCTTATATTATGAATCATCTAGCAATATTGTATTTGATTCATTATGATCTCCATAGTTCCATAGAAGACAATAATTTGAACTTTTCATGTTTTTTTCAATTCCTTTAAGAATAATGGTTTTCTCCTATTCTCTATATTGGTACTTTGAGATTGATCTTGCATGGAAATAATAATCATCAAACATAAAGAGTGTGTAGTACATCAATTCAACACATGGGCACCATTGTGACATATACTATGATGGCATCACTATAGTTCTAGACATTGTAAATTTAGGGGGTTTTATAACTTTAAAACTTATAGTAGTTGCATGACTTGAATTATATTTGAATGTTCACTAATTTTATATAGACTAAGAAAGAATTCAAGATAAAGTATATAGTATATATCAAGTTCAAAAGGTCCCACACATATAGGAGTGTAAGTCTTAATAATGAATTTCATAATGTAATAAGATGTTATAAAAAATAGGTAACTCCATTCACCTTAGGAAGCTTATTCCATCACCTTAAAATTTTCCTACAGAAATAAATTCAATTATGAAGAACCAAGAACATGAATTTAAAATAACAAAGTAACTTTTAGAGGAAAGAATAATAGTAACTCTAACCTTTTAGATAGACAAATGAAATGATACGTTTTCAAACAGGGCAACTTTTCTAGGTTAGAGACTAAATGTAAGTTTTTAGGTTTAAGTGACGATTTTCTTCAAGTTAACATGATATTTTTCCTAGTATTGATGGATTCTTATGATTTTCTATTGACTGTAAACAAATGGATCCAAATTTTGTATTTCTAGGTTTATATTTCTAAATTTTGTTGAATATTTAATCAAAATATGAAAAATGATGACAATATTGGTCGAACATCATATCAATGTTCAATTGAAAATAAGTTTAGTTTAGTATAGAAAGAGTTTATAAAAGAGTGAGTTTTTGGATAATGTTTTTTTCTTTCCTCTTTTGAAAAGGAAAAAGGTTATGTTTAGATGAATGAAAGTTCCATATTTTATCCTTAAAAAATAAAATTGTTTATGATAATGGATAGTTTATGATGATTCCTTATGGCAATGAATGAAGTAGTCAAGGTGCAGGCCTACTTATGAAAAACCCTATCTGGTGCTAACTAAATAAAATACTCTAGGGAGTTCAAAGGCTCAAAGGGGATGATAAGACATATTTTATCGAGTAGCCTATTTAAGTTAAATGCTTAATTCAAATATTTTTTTATCTTTTTCAAGCATGCACATATCAATGTAATCTCAAAATGGTTCAAAGGAAATTCTAAGGATACATCCACAAAGAAGAATATGGAATATAAAAAACACATATTGACATAGATGTCTCAATCTCATATGACAAAAAAGCTCATAAAGTTTAAGTAATTTACCAAAAACTTTTCACCCATTCTTTTTTAATTCAACTTCAAATGTTAATTAAAATCTATAACTCAAGTTAATTAAACTATTCAATGCATTACACTTTCATACTCAATATTTTGATCTCATAACATGTATAATAATTTAATCCATAATAAAATAAAAAGCAAACTTCCCAATTAAACACATCCGAGAACAATTTCCCCTTATGCTTAGACTATATAGTGTCCTCAATATAAGTGCTAAAATATGGAAAATAAAAGAAACTAAACAAACAAGAATTGCTAATAACAAGTTAAATGAAAATGGGATGAAGGAATAAAAAATTAAATTTTGTTTTGGGATTGCCTCCTTTTTTTAAGTTATTAGCTCAACCCAACTCCATTTTCTTCAATCAATATCTATTATAGGTGGCTTCATTCATTTTTACAAATAATGGGTAAGTGTGAGCAAGATGCAATTCAAATATGTAGAGTAAAGTCGCTACTTCCCTTAATACCTGAGTTTTTTCACTTATGAGGGTTAGGCAAGACTACAACAATTTCTTACAACTCAAGATCCATGTTATCTTTGACTCACCCAAATTGCTAGAATGTTATGTAAGTCAGGTTCCAACCTTTTTAATGAATCAAATTTTCAATTCTTTAATAAAAAGAAAATTTCTTAAAACATAATATTCATGAAGAATTTCTTATTCTCATTCTCAAAATGCTTATAGATGATAGCTTCCAATCCATCTTATCTTTTAAGTTCAAAACTACCTATGGTAAAGAATAAATCGTATCAATTGAGTAAACATGACTATAATCTTTAGGATCTTTCATGGAATCATAACTATTATGCTTAACAATTTTACTATCAAATTCCATTGTAGAGTGTTGCATTTAATAAAAGGATATTGTCATTTATCACACAATAATGGTAAAATGCAAACAAGTATAGTAATACAGCATAATCCATTACAAAAGTATCAACAAGCAGTAAAGCATAATGCATTACAAAAATCAATGGGCAGTAAAGCATAATGCCTATACAATCAAAGCAGTAAAAAGCATGTGATAGAAGAAGATGGACATAGTACACAACTGTATAATGAGGCAAAACATAAAACAAAATGCAATACACCATCCAAACTACATAATGAGGCAAAATAAAAAACACAAAACACCCAACTAATGATTAAACGAAGACATAACCGACGATTAAAGCCATACAATCAAATTAAACAAAACACACAACCGACAAATTAATCAAAAGAGCATGAAAATTATTCTTTGTTAATCAATAAGCCTATATTTATTCAAAGTAATTAAATAAAATATAGACAAACACTTTAGAAATTAATAAAGGAGAACAAATCAAATAAAAATCATTTTGTTAGAAGGTCCTTTAAATAAATCTTTTAAAATTTTATAAAAACCTATATAATTATTTTTACATCAAGTTTTTACATCAGTATATACCTTAAAACCTTCACTCGATGTAGCACCAAAATTAGGCTAGAAGTCAATCTCCACTTAAGTTCCTCAAAACTCTCCTAACACTGATTAGTGTACTCAAACTGAACTTCTTTCTTCAGCAGCTTAGTCAACGGGCTAGTTATCATCCAGAATTCTTCTACAAATCTTCAATAATATCCAAGAAGCCCCATAAACGGTGGTGCGAGTTTTGTGAATTTATCACCGTTCTCCAAGAGAGGCAACTTAGGAGGTAGAGGACGAAATTCAACGTCAATATCCTCATTATTTTGGATCCTTATTTACGTAATTCAATTTTGAAAATGAAATTCTTTTAATGGGGAGAACTGTAAAGCCTACAAAGGAAACAAAAGAATCCAGTCGTAACTAATCAACCCAAAGATTATGTTGAAGAGACATGTCCACCTATTGTGTTGATCTTGGGCTCTAAAATGCCTTCCACTTGATTTATGTCTACAATACCACTCAAAGAGTTAAATTTTGGTTCCGAATGCTACAGTCAACATGGAAGGAAGCAGAAAATGTACCAAAACATTTTTTAATTTTTTTAATTTTTCAAAAAAAACATGGAAGGAAGCAGAAAATGTACCAAAAAAATTAATCACAATCAGATCTCCACACCCGATGAGGAAGGAAGCAAATGGGTTATAGAAAAGAAAATAAATTAGGTTTAATATTTTAATATTTAATAAAATAATCAATAATTAGTTTAAAAAATAATGAACATGTGGCAGTCAAGTGATAAGTAGAAAAAATATGTCTTAGCAAGTCATGTGATATTAATGGGAAACATTACATTGGACTATTTTTGCAACAAATTAAAAATTCAAGTATTTTAGTACTACTTTTTAAATTACGAACTAATATTGCAAATTTAAAATAAATTTGAGATTTTTTGTTTTATCCTAATAAAATTATCCTTACCTATCACTTAGCAACAAGGACAAGAAATGGAGAGTTTGTTATTATCGGATGCCTTGCTTCCCTTATGAATCAAGAAGTTAAGGATACGGTCGTTCTTAGTATTTAGAAGGCTCTAGGTAAAGTAAAATAAAGACCCCTATTTTTATCTTTTTTTTTGGCTCTTATAAAAAATAAAAAGAAGTAAAATATGATATTTTGTTATTCTTTGTAAAATTAAAATTGAGCTTTATTTTTTTATTTTATTTTTTATAGGAATAAAAATAAACTTTATTTTACTGTTTATGAAGATAAGCGGGTGGCCAGGGCGGGCCCTGTATAAGGATCATGTTGATGAGTTTCGTTGCCTTCAATGAACTTGTAAGAACAGTCACTAAAAGAGATAATGGACAGGCATCAGCCCTCAGCATATTCGTTTCCCGTTTTATCATATATATATATATGGCCAAACGGCAAAAACTGAACCTCACCTTCCCCATAATTTAAACGCAAAATGTGCATCATCAAACAGCTATAACTTTGCATACTTGGCATTAAAATACAGTGAAGAAGGCACAGGCCAAGGACAAGATAAGGTAATATTATCAATCGCTAATAATTTATGTTAAAAGACAACGCCATCTATTTACCTGACATCTCTTTCATGCCCATCTTTATAGTTGCTACACAGCAACAATTATAAAGAATCTTTTGAACCTCATTTAATTGGAACCAATCACCATTCCACAACCACCACAATAGCCATTTCATCTAATCTCGTATTGGCAATCTCTTTCCGTATTTTAGTTTGTGACCATTAATAAATCAGTTAGCTCCGTGATTCAGAGATACTTACTATTTTTTAAGGATAAGAACAAATAGGACAATACCATGTTTTCAACATAAACATTGCTATAATTATTCCTTTAAGTGCCGGAAGAATAAAACTTGTCTTAATACTATGAGTCTTGAGATAAAGGAGAAAGGAAATCTGCTTCTTCTTTTTCTTCTGCAATTCTTTCCTCATTTATTCTGATGCCATCTCAATTTAGTCAAGAGAGAGTTCCAGTTCTTTGAAAATAACAATAAAAATAATTACTGAAGGGTCTATGACTTTTTTGCTCTGATCCCTCTAAAGTCACATTGATTCTTGAGATAAGACAGCCATTGGGAGAATATAATTTGCGTTGCCCTCTTTATGATTCTTCGTCTTCTTTCTTCTTTATGTAAGATATCACTTTGAGGGCACTTCCCTTGTCAATTATTGAACTTTTACTCCTCTAATTCAATCAAGAAAACAACTTTCCTACATTGTCTGGCATAATTTTCCATTCATCTTAGTAATAATGGCTTTTAGCTAGCTAGTCATTAACTTTGGTTGGTGGGTTTATCTTTATTTTCAAACAATGAACTTGTCATGTTGATAAGGGGAAGGAAATAACTGGGGCAAAAGAAAACGGATCCATTTGACTAGATTTATATTTGCAAGACAACATCAACAGTTCACCACACTGAAGGATAAGACAAATTAAGGACAATTTTAAGAGATTAAAGTAAATAAGCGTAAATAGTAAATAACACAAGCACTGAATACAATCACCCGTAGGTATTTAGGTAGACCAACAGGAATGGAAGACAATACACCCTTGACCAACACATTTTTTCCCTTTATCTACAATTCCATGGCCTTCCAGACTCTCTCCCTGCAAAGCCCTAAAGAGAGAGGAACTGTGAAAGGTGACCCTCCTAAGAAGACATACTTCCACTGATTATTCTGCTTAAAGCATTCTCATCATTATCGCCATCTTTCTCTGATAAATAAGGGAGAAGAAAAAACTAAAGACGACTTTAAGCATTGCTTCTGAAGGAACCAAGTGCCTTAATGGCTGCTGCCCTTAGAATGTATTGATGGTAGAATGCAGCAGCTGCGGCTCCAATAAAGGGTCCAACCCAGAACATCCACTGTCGCAAAAAAATGATACGAAATTCCATCAGAAAACAGATTTATAGAGAAATTCAAAGAGGGGATAGGGAAGTATTTTTTATGAATGTACCTGATCATCCCAGGCCTTGTCTTTGTTGTAGATAACGGCGGCTCCAAAACTCCTGGCAGGGTTGATGCCAGTCCCGGTGATTGGGATCGTGGCAAGATGAACCATGAACACAGCAAATCCAATTGGAAGAGGTGCCAAGACCTTGAACATTTCAAAGGAACAATTTGAAAAAGAATGTCAGTTACATTGTTTGACCATGTTCAGGAAAACTGCAACCTTAGGATGATTGTCATCGAATTGTGAAACAGCTCATGAAGACGTTTTACTAGATTCCAGTCAGTAAGGGACCAAATACACCTTGTTTGTGTTGTTCATAAAATTTTCTCTAAATACTATACTTCTCTCAAATCAAGCATACTTCCAACATGAAGTTTGTGATTTAGTCCTATCAATCCCTTGCCCTACTTAATTGCTCTCTGAACCAGAAAACCTAATAAACTTTTAAGAATTATAAAGATTGTGCAGCAGGTAGAGTCCCCCACATACCACCATCTTTATGTAACACAGTAAAATCTGCAACGAAAACGAAAAAAACAATAGATAACGAAACTAATTTAGCAGATTCATGCATAGGTCATACTCTAACATGTAAACATCGGCTGTCGGAGTTATGCTTAGACCTTTTATTAAGCTTGGATGTTGCAGTTGGAATATAATTAAAAAGTATACATATAGATATCTATATGTTTCCAAGGTTTAAAAGAACAAACACAACCATGACTTATTTTAGGTTTTTTTTTTCATGAGACAGGGAGTACTCACAGGGACGTGGGAGTCTCGGGCGTTTCTCTTAGGATCTGTGGCAGAGAAGACAGTGTAGACAAGAACAAAAGTACCAATGATCTCAGCACCTAAGCCAGTGCCCTTGTTGTACCCATCAGCCAACTCATTGGCTCCACCACCGTACCTGTTATAATATGCCTTTTGGAAACCTTTAACCAAACCACATCCACAGATTGCTCCCAAGCACTGAGCCACCATGTACATGATGGCCCTGATCAGTGAGACCTTACGTCCCAAGAACAGACCGAAGGTCACAGCAGGATTGATGTGTCCTCCTTTATATTACAAGTGCAAATATATATACATAGTCAGTACAAAAAAATAAAACCCATTCTCTGCAGCAAAAGAACAAAAGGGTAGTTAGTAAACTCACCAGAGATACCGGCAGTGCAGTAAACAAGAATAAAGATCATGCCACCAAAGGCCCAGGCAATACCAAGAATGCCAACACCACTACAGGGGTCATTGATCTTGGCAGGGTCAGACTGGCTCTTGTAACCAATCACAGTGAGGACAGTGATGTAGAGGAAGAGAAGTGTGGCAATGAACTCAGCAATAAGAGCCCTATAAAAGGACCATTGTCCCAGTTCCTCTATGTCAATCAAAGGTGCTGGTGGCGGATCATGGTAGTCCTTGGCCGAGAATTCTCCTCCTTGACCTTCTACGTCCTTGCCCATATCCTATGCTACTGTACTTCTAAGAACTGCTATTAGCTTGTCTTTCACTTTCAACAAAATAAAGAGTCTTTTCTGGTAGGCCTGAGAATGAATCTGAAGACAGAGCAGGGAAGTGTGAGGGGTATTTATGGTTAGAGAGAGTGAGCTTATAAGATGAACAAATGATTAAAGAGAGAGTTATGTGTAAATGGTTAATGTAATGACATAATTAACATTAATATTTTTAGCCGCCCATACAACATTCCTACTTTCTTTTCGGCTTCAATGGCCCCACCATTAGCCCAAACGGCTCTTCAGTATACACATAAGCTCTTGTTACTTTTTTTTTTCCTTTTCTTTATTTTTTTCTGGTTTAATTACACTTAAGCACTTACGTAACAGTTTGGTTTAAGATCAGGACACTAATAACATTGCAATTTCAAACCCTAATTGCAATCACTTCTTCAATATATTATGATATTAATCCAACTATGGAATTTCCAGAATGAGAAGCGTAAAACGGTCATCTAGACCTAATGACTGTTCCTTAAAGGAAAGACCCAGAAAATGACTTCCTTGAAGGAATTAACTTATCTTTCGTGAGGTTTCTTTGGATAGGAAGATGAAGAATCAAATTCTTATACTCAAGACTTTGGATTGGAAGTAGTAGCAGTAGTTCCATAATTGCTGTAATTGTTTGTCTGTAGAGGCGAATTCTAGAGACACTCGAGAAACTTTCTTTCTCGACATCGAGTGCTTCTAAGATAAACTAAACTAGATAACTTTGAGTCTAATGCACAAAACGTAGGTTTGTGGATTGAACATTGACATGATTTACTTACAAGACAAAGATTCAACAAGTTCATTATAAGTTTAGAGAAAAAAAAATAGTTATTTGTTAATCCACTCAAGATATGTAAAGAGAACTCTTTATTTAAAAATAAGAGTATTTCCATGTCCAATAAAAAAATAATTATGAAGAAAATAGGTAGCTATTGAAAAATATTAATTAATCCAATAAAAGAATATAAATTTATAACAAATAATTATTTTCCAGCGTTTATATATCTCTAGAAAGGAACTTAAAGAGAGTGAAAAGAAAAGATTACATAACAAAAAATCACATTGGCGCTTACATCATTTCATTACACACCAAACAACAACCAAATAAAGAAGAAAACCGAACATTATCTTATGTTATCCTAGAAAAGTAAACAAAAGTTTGATTTCTCAAATTAAATTAAGAAAGGGACTATTATATTAGTGTAAGAGTTGTCAAACTGGCCCCTGGTGATTAATAGCCAGTTGATCTTATCTGGACGCACCTAAGAGTAATCATCCATTGTAATATATGGTTGTTAAGCTTATCAGAAAGTGCAGGCAAGTCCATGGAAGAGCCCAGCCAAACACAAGACAGCCAATCTTGTTCTTTATTTTATGGTTTTGTTTATAATGGAATTACCATGTCTATCATCTATGTCAACGTACATATACAAGCCTATCATTCAAACAAGAATAATAGCTGCATAACCATGATTACAGGAGCCAATAGTTATAAAGAAAGTAGTCAATAAACTGACTATTTGTAATAGATAGAACGAAAAATGCTCACTTTCATTACAGAATAAAATGGAATAAATTAGAAGCCGACTTACAATCTAGGCCTCTAGCTTTGTCTATTAATTTCCGCGAAATGCTGATGCAATGAACCGACCACCTCGCCTCTCCTTTTCTCCATTCTCTTGGAACTGCCCGTTTCATCATTCCATGTTTTTCTTCTGTTCCAAATTTTTTAAAAAAATAAAACTACTTCTCCTATGATTTAAAAGTTATCATTCTAAGCACGTTGTCTGTAGTTTTACTTATTTTTAAAAAAAAATTATAATTCCTATTTTAAAATTAATTTTCATATTTTATTAAATTGATATGTATTTTTTTACTTAATTTTCTCTCACAATTTGCTTCTTCCTCAAAATTAAATGGAGCAAGATAAATAGAAATAATAGTAAAAAGTAAATGAAACAAGTTTTACCTTCTTTTCTTAGTTCTTACCTATGAATTATATGAAAATTATGAAGTTTTGCATACCCGATCTCTAAATTGAGGAAATTCTTTATTAAAGTTATAAAAACCACAAAACTTTCGTCATGGAACGATTAATGGCTGAAAAAGGAACCACGTGTCAGAAAATACATGCAGTTTTTACTTTTTGTGGGCAAGAGACGGGTAATAACAGTGACTTAGCAAAGGACGGTGGCGTTTTTCTACTTTGTTAATCTATAATTACGTCACAATGATGGTAATAGCCACATGCTTTATAGTGACCTTACCACGATTAGCTTTTCCGTGTATTCTTCTTAGTGGATGAGTCCACTAGTCCAGGCCACAAAAGAAGTGGATTCAGTGGAAGGGTTTTGTCCCATGTACATATATTGAGGATTTATGCATATTAATAATTCATTCAATCAAATTCAGGTTCATTTTTCTTCGGAGATTTGGCAGTAAAATAAGAAAATGATAGCTGTTCATGGTCGATTCAGTGAGACTCTCGAGGTCATTATAATCACCAAGCCAAGGGACAAATAATAGGCATTCTTTTGAGAATAAGATACAGATAAAATGTTTTAATCGTATTTTATTAAACCTCATTCATATAACGTCTTTAACATTAAATTAGGGGAGGGAAAAAGAACAAGAACTTGTAAACATACCTGCCTGAAGCCTCCATAACTTTTGTCTCAATACATTTGAGGAGTCCTAAGTTAACACATAAGAATCATAAATCCACGTACTTTAGAAGAAATTCATCAACATCTCGTCATTCAAGTTGATATGTTTAATCCTTAGTTTAAGAAGTTATAAATAAAACTAGTTTTTTTTTGCAAGACAAATACTGTGAAATAATAACAACAAATTATATACATAAATAATTAATTAGAAAGATGTATAATTTATATATATCAGGTTGTACCAGTTTTAGCTTCAGGGATGAAAAACATGATTGATTTGTAGCATTTCAAAACTAAAAGTAAGGAAGTAAAACTCAATAAGTAATGTTGATAAATTTGACCTAAACCAGAAGGAGTTTGTGGTATTGGTCCATAAGAAATGTCATCTTCTCGTGTTGGCGATTAAGTATTGATTTGGTCATTCTACTTGATCGTCCCATTTAATATGTAATTTGAAGGGACTTAGACTTCCTTCAAAAGGAAGTACGGAACACCTTATTCTCATCTCTAAATAATAAGAAATAACTGAGGCAATTAAAACTTGCTTAACCTCGTAATTTGTATAATGTTTCTACATATTGCAGAATTTGGAAAAGTTGGCTATGGTTTAAGAATGCTTCATTTCTCAACTTGTTTCTGTTATCATTTTATAAAATTAGTAGGATTAAAGTCTTACGAGGAGTTATAAGTTTGAGATAAGGAAAGATCAATATGAACAATAAGGTATATAATATCACAGAGGCTGAAATTTATGGTAGAAATAGTCAATACTACTCTGCAAGAACAAGGATCAACCTTAACTAGAATTCAGATTTCTCTTGGGGATGTAATTAAGAGACAACAATTTTTTCTCCTATCTGATGGAAAAGCCATAGTTTGATGCTCCGTATGTTCCGACTATATCATTAAGCTTGACAACATCCTATTTTAGGAAGTTTAATTTTAGTGACTAGCATTCCTTCTTCTGTACAGTTCTTCGTGATGATCCCCTCAGGTTATTATAGAGCCTGATTTTAGCATATAGTTGTAAAAGAGTCTTAGGTATTTGACAGTCTCCAATTGTCTGCAAGACTGCTACTAAGGTTAATACAGAGGTTTTTGATGGTCAAGAACTCTGTGATGGTATAAATGAAATTGAATATACATTGTTACATTTCTTGTTTTTCCTCTTTAAGAAATCTTAGATCTCTTTTTCTTGTTTTTGCCTTTGGAAAAGTATGAGATTTCTTTCTCTTCAAATTGAGTAGACAATGCGATTACAGGCAATCTTGATCAAAGTGAGATCATGTTTATTGGAGAACTTAAGGTTGCTTGCCCATATTATAACACCATCCATTCATCATATTGCAATGAATGTTATAAAGATATGGAAATTCAAAGTTATGAGTCTCCTTTTGATTGCAAGTCAGAAAATGAACGAGACTTTAAAGACATTAGACGTGAACCATATGAGTTTGTTCGAAGATGTAAGATTAATAAGAAAGAATATAATCACATAGATAATGTTAATCAGGATCTTTACATATGCATAAATAACAAATAATCACATACTTGGATTATTGTTATACTTACACCGGTTAAAGAATTTTTCTGCAAATCTTTTACTCTTCTTGTTCTTCATATGAAAAAGCAATGCAGAGGAAGAAACACACGCAGAGCTCCCTATGCTTTTCATTCTTTCGTTTTTTACATTCAAAAAACTTAACTACCTTTGGTAGTTATTAAAAGAACAATGACTATTAGACCCCTTATGAGTGTATATGATCTACTATCTCCTACTCACACATGATGGGTTTTAATCTAATTAAAAAAACTTTGCAGTGCTCATACTTGTTCAATAACCAGTGTGACCAGCATACAACGAGAGCATATTGTCATATATCTGTTAGGAGTATATGACATCTCGATTAACAAATTGATCCTAGGACTTATACGTCCTTGAGTAGACATCGTATGTTATACCCTAAGTCATATCTCGCATTTACACTTTCCTTTGATCTCATTTAATTTCTTGTGACATGATTGTATTCAAATTCTCTACAAAAGAGACAATGGCCATTTATGAATACTTTTCATGCGAGTCAATGATCTAAATAAATGACCTTCCTCTGTTCTCAATTCTCTTTT
>JAOTAY010000190.1:7747373-7760121 GCA_025629805.1 Erythroxylum baracoense | reverse complement strand
CATATTCAAATATGAATAAGTCAAATTGAATTAGAAACTTATTTCTAATTTAAATTATAATTGAACTAATCAATTTATCTTTGTTTAATTAGAAACTAATTTCTAATTAAACTTTTATCTAATTTCAACTAAACAAATTAGTATTGATTTAATTAGAAAACATATGTCTAATTTTAATTTAACGAAAATAAACTTATTTCTAAGTTTATTTTAACTAAATAAATTAGTTTTAAATTTTATTTATTATAAAAAACTAATTTATTTTAATGAGAAACTAATTTAACTAAATTAATTAGTTTGTCTAAATTAGAAAACTCATTTCTAATTATATTTTAACTAAACGAAATAGTTGATCTAAGAGAAAACTATTACAAGATAGAGTTAATGGGTTAATCTTTAAGCCAGAAAGTCTAATCGCAAAAATATGAGCCCAAAATTGGGACCTTCTAGATTGAGAGGCCACGTGCCTCTTGCTTGAAAACAAAAGTTTTTCGGATATATGAAGGCTCACCGTAGGAGACATTCTCCTGCCTTTCCTTTGACCAAGCCAAGCATCTTGAAAAACAACGAACAATAAAAAAATGCAAAAAGGATCTCCTTGTCTCTTTCTTTTCTCTCTTTTACTCTTCAAAGAATTTTCCTTCCCACTAAACATTGCTGCGAAATAAACTCTCTCTCTCTCTCTCTCTTTGTTACAAAACATGTAACCCACAGATTCCGAAGAACCTTTTCAACCTCCTACTCTCAAAACTAAAATCCAAGATATTTTATCTCTACAATCGAGTCCTTAAAAAAAAGAGTGTAATTTTGACTTTGTTGAATTGTAACTTCTAGAGAGAGAAGTAACGAGAGAGAAAAAAACAAATCTTGTATATTAAGAGACATGATATTCATTTAAGATGATATAATATCTCCATATGACCCCTAAAAGTTACAGTTATGAACTGAGTTCAATGTTATGGAGTTTTTATAATTCAATGCAGAAGTCGTAAACCAACTGTAGAAGATAAGTTAATTTCTAATAACAGTGCAAAACTTGAAGACAAAGTCATATAATTATGAACAAATAATCAATAGTCAAAGTTTAACACAAATTTTGACATCTTGATATTAGCATGCATATATAAAAAATAACCCTGCTCTGATACCAATGTAAGATTGATAAGAAAGAACATAATCATATAGATAATGTTAATCAAGATCTTTACATATGCATAAATAACAAATAATCACATACTTGGATTATTGTTGTATTTCCACCTGTTAAAGAATTTTTCTGTAAATCTTTTACACTTTTTTTTCTTCGTATGAAAAAGCAATGCAGAGGAAGAAACACACGTAAAGCTCTCTATGCTTTTCATTCTTTTGTTTTTTACATTCAAAAGACTTAACTACCTTTGGTAGTTATTGAAAGAACAATGACTATTAGACCCCTCATAGGTGTATATGACCCATTAGAAGACATCATTAAACCTTCATCCCTAAAGATGTCTAAACATGATTTGTTGATGAAACTCTTAGATAATTCTCCTATTCAGATTATGAAATCTCTAAATTTTAGATTAGAAAAATATTAGGGAAGATTCTATCCGTACCTATATAGCTACATCTCCATTAATTGTCCATAAAAATGACCCTGACTTCTAGTTTGGTACTACATTTCTGAAATTTTGAAACTTAAGGATAAGTTGTAGAGGACTTAGAAGGCACACATTATCAAACCAGAACCATGTATATTTGTCATTCTCTGTTATGTGTTTGGTATTAAAGTTCGTCTTTTGTCTAAGACCAAGTAGCTGTTGTAAAGTCTATGAGATGGAGTTATTGGCCTTGAGCTTCCAAAAATTATTGTTCCTTAAAAAATGAGTGTGCATCTATTGAATCCAAAAGGTTTGTTTATTATTGAATAGCCTCCAAATTCTCTTTGTAAGGAGCATATTATTCATGGTTTTGATTGAGGCGATACGTAATCCTCCTTCTTGCTTAGGTGTGTAAACTTTAGACCACTTAACATTCGCTTCTATAAGATTATAAGCTGATCCTAACTAGAAAAATTTCCCGAGTATCTTTATATATTTTTTATTAGATTCCTTGGTAGCATAAGATGAGAGCATCAATAAGTATGGTGGTCACGAGTATAGAACTAATAAGTTGAAGCCTCTCAGCATAAGAAAGTTGTTTGTTACACGAATTATTAGCTTTGTATGCATTAGATTAAAGAGAGGAAGACAATTCCTATAGGTGAGTCTATTGGAAGTTACGAGGATTCCCAAGTAAGTGAGAGGTAATTCTTTGAGTTGTAAGCATATCATTCTGGTTGATTCTTTTTATTGAGGTAGAGCAAATGTAGATAAATATAAGTGGCTCTTGATTTAATTAATGGATAGACCTAAAAGTTGTTTGAAGTAGTTGAGGGAATTCATTATATGATTCGATAAATGAGTATTAGTGTAAAGCCCAGTCATAAAATAAAGCAACCAAACAGCCCAGCTCAGCCCATAACTAATATGTTGTATAAAAGACAACATCTAGAAAATAAGAAGAATACAACCGAGACAAGCATCTTCTTCTTCATTTTCTCTCAACTTTTATAGTTAGTATGTGTCATAATATGCCATTTTTCTCCTGCATGTAACACTTTCCTTATAGGTTCCCACGTTTTGTTTGTTTTGCAGCAAATTTAGAGGAAGTTGTGGTGGTTAACAACATCAAAAGTCCTCACACTTAGGTAAAATTCCAATAACCATTTTTATGTCTTTTTTTGTGATTTTGATTATCCTACACTAGGTTATAGTTGGATTGCATGTTGTGGTTGTTTGGGACAATATATGAAGTTGCATGAAGGGATAAAGAAAATGAGGCTGAAAAATGATGAAAGAAGAGAAGAAGAGAGAGGGTGAAGATGATGACATTGTTTTGAAAATTTAAGTTACATGTAGGGGCAGATTGGGAATGCAAAAAGTGAAGGGTAAATCTAGAATTTTGTTGTAAGAAGGGCATTTTTGGTATTAACGAAAATGAGTGAGGGTAAGATAGAACTTTTATTTAGTTAAGGGTATTTTAGTAATTACAGAGGTTAGACTAATAGGGATATTATTTTTATAATTGAGAATAAATTAGAAAAGAGAATAATATTGGATTATTAGCGCAATTAGGTTACAAAATTTGTGCAAATTAGTCTACTAGAATTCTGTAAATTCTAGGTCTGAAAGTCCAATTAAAGAGTAATTGGGATTATCAATTAGTTGAATCCGAAATCGAGGTAAGGATAACCTTATACTTTACTCTTAAAATAGAATAATGTTTTTTATTAATAAATTATATTTTAAATTAGCCATTAATTAAATCAATGATTAATAATTACATACATAAATTATGTTTATTTTCTTTCACTAATAATTAACAAAGTCAAGGTGTTTCATGTTTATATTTTTATATTTTGTTACATTTTATTAGATGAATTGCTTGTTAATTCAATGAAAAATGTGTTAATTAAATAGAGACTGATGGTTAATAAGTTGTGAATAATTGGTGAAAATCGAAAATTAGTGGCTTGCCTAGGATAGGCTATATTCGATAGTCTTAGATGGATAAGTTAAGTCGATATGAGTGAGTGGTGGTTAGGTATCTATGTGTGGAGTGGATACCGAGGCATCCTAAGTTCTGCGGATGTCCTGTGCTGATGACTAGGTATTAGTGTGGTACCGGAATGTCCTGAGTCCCGAGGATATCCTGTGTCAATGGCTAGGTACTAGAGTAGTATCGGGGTACCAAAAGAGATTTAGAAATTGAGTTATCCTGTGCCAATATTTATACATTTAATTACATTTCCACTTGGTGAGAGTTTAAAATGAGTTGAGGTGAGTCGATAGATCATCGAATGTAAGCCTACTAGGTTAAGCTGGGCCCAGGCAATTCAGTTAAATATTGGAATAAATCATAAATGGCAGATGAAATTAATATTTATGTAATCATCATTTGGTGAAATTTTTGATATGTTTGTTAACTGTTTTGTTTAGACTTAAGACTGTTGTGTTTATACGTATTATATGTATGATTTAATCGATTGACTAAGTGCTATAATTATTTATTGAGTTACTTGGTTTTAAGGGTAAGGTCAGTTATCCTCACTAAGTTGGCAGCTTACCCCTTGCTATTATTTTTTTAGGAGATCCAGTGATTGTCGATAAGCCCAGTGTACGTGATTTTCAGAGTGGAGATTAAGTGGGGCCAGCAAATTACTTTTGCATAGTTGTTGGAATGTATATGTATATTTTTGAACGTGACAATTGGGGTAGTTATGTTGTATGGAATGTTTTTGTGTTTGACAAACAATCATCTCTTTTGGAACTAATGATGAATTTTATGGTTAATGGTTTTTTCGGAACTATTTAGTTAATTATGGTTTAAGAATTTTTGGGAGCGCCACATTAGGTGGTATCATAGCGTGTTTACGTTTCTAGGGATGTATCAAGAAAAAAACTAATGATGTGTTCTTATCTCTTTTAGGATGGCTTCAGGAGAGGATAATGCTAGCCCTGAGTCACCTAGGCAATGGGGGAGTTTGATCCATGTACCAGATGTGTCGGATCAGGGGGATGCCCAAGTAAATAGGGTAGGAGAAGAGGTGCCAATCCCACCACAAATCATGCAATTCTTTTAGATGATGTAGCAGGTTATTACGGCGGCTCCAACCCGAGATGATTCTGGGGTGGATAATAACTATGAGCGGATTCGTAAGATAGGTACAGTAAAGTTTCGAGGTACTATAGATCCTAAACAGGCTGAGGTATGGTGGGAGCAGATAGAGATAATGTTAGACCATCTGGAGCGTACCATAGAAAGAAGGTTGCAGTACATTATTTCCTTATTCCAGGGCAATGCATTGACTTTGTAGAGGTTAGTGAAGAGATTTTAAGAGATCAAAGAGATGACTTGGCAGGAGTTCTAGATAAAGTTCAGAGATAAATACACCCCCCGGATATCTTGGGATTGAAAGAAGATGAAGTTCATGAGTTTGGTTCAGACAGAGGATATGTCAATGGCTGATTATGAGGCTTGCATTGCAGCCTTGTCTAAGTATGCATTGGAGGTTATGCCAAATCCTGAAGACAGATGTTACTGATTTGAGTAGGGTTTGAGGACTAATATTCATTTGGGTTTAGGATTTGTTACCTCTTATTTCAAGAAGCTACTAGAGACTGCTCTCAGAGTGGAGGATGTAATAGAACAAGGCAGAAGAAGAAGAAGAAGAAGAGAGTTAAAGAGGCGATCAGAGAGTCAGCATCGAGAGGGGAGTCGGTCTGTGAAGAGGGGAGCTACTCATATTGGTGCAGGGCGATCTATGATAGCCAATGGCACATTAAGCAGAAGTGGTAGTTTCTACCTATCTGGTGAAGATCTAGGAGCTGGCAGGGATTTAGTATAGCATAGCACTACTAATGCACCATCAGTTGGATCCAATAACGACTAGTCAGAGGTTTAAAGGATCTTTTGATAGAGGAGTTGGAGGATTTTAGAGTTGTGCTACTTATGGGAGATTTCATAAAGGACCATGTTGGGGACCTACTGGGATCAGTCAGGCATATTATATTTATGGAGAGCGTGGACATTTACAGAGGAGTTGTCCGATAATAGGGAGGAGTTCAGGAGTAAGGGCAGAGGAGACAGTACAGGGTCAGAGTGGTGCCTTTGGTTCGAGCAGAGGTTCGAGTAGAACTGGTAGCAGAGGTGATGGTAGAGGAGTTGGATATGGATCAATAGTGGGTACGGGTACTGTTGAGAGATCTTCGGCTCAAAATCAAACTCAAGCGAGGATATACTACATGATAAGGGAGGAGGCACTTACAGCCAGTGATGTCATTTCTGGTACAATTTTATTATTTGATGTTAAAGCTTACATGTTAGTAAACCCATTATCTACACACTCTTATATTTCTTTAGAGTTTGCCTCTAGAGTTCCATAAGAGGTTAGTCCATTAAGATATGACCTAAAAATGTTGTTATCAGTAGGAGATTGTGTGGTGGTGAATAGTGTAAGGAGGGGAACAATAGAGATGTTTGGTGGAATAGAGCTATTGGTTGAACTTTGAGAGTGACTAGGATAGATATCTACCTTTGATAGAGTTTGTGTATAATAATATTTATCACTCTAGTATTGGTATGGCACCATTTGAGACATTATATGATAGGAGAATCGATATGTTGCAATATAGAGGGTGTTAGATTGTTAGAGGGACCAGAGTTGGTTCAAGAGCCGATTGAGGAAATAAGGGTGGTAAGGCAATGCTTGCAGGCAACTCAAGATCGATAAAAGCAATATGTTGATTAACATCGTCAGGAGATGGAATACAATATTAGAGATATGGTATTTCTTCGGGTATTACTTTAGAGGAGAATTCTGAGGCTTGGTAAGAGAGGGAAGTTAAGTCTAAGATATATCGGGCCATATCAAATTGTACAATGCATAGCACCATTAGCTTACAAATTAGCGTTACCACCAGAGTTGTTACAGTTGGTATGTGTGTTAATGTGCCATTTTTCTCCTGCATATAACACTTTCCTTATAGGTTCCCACATTTTGTTTATTTTGCTGCAAATTTAGAGGAAGTTGTGGTGGTTAACAAAATCAAAAGTACTCACACTTAGGTAAAGTTCCAACAACCATTTTTAATGTCTTTTTGTGTGATTTTGATCATCCTACATTAGGTTATAGTTGAATTGCATATTGTGGTTGTTTAGGACAATATATCAAGTTGTATGAAGGGACAAAAATGGGGGGCTGGAAAATGATGAAAGAAGAGAAGAGAGAAGAAGAGGAGAGGGTGAAGACGATGGCATTGTTTTTAAAATTTAAGTTACATGTAGGGGCAGAATAGGAAATGCAGAAAGTGAAGGGTAAATCTAGAATTTTGTTGTAAAAAAGGCATTTTTTGTATTAATGAAAATGAGTGAGGGTAAGATATAACTTTTATTTAGTTAAGGGTATTTTAGTAATTATGGGGGCTAGGTTAGTAAGGAAATCATTTTTATAATTGAGAATAAATTAGAAAAGAGAATAATATTGGATTATTAGTGTAATTGGGTTAGAAATTTTTCACAAATTAGTCTAATAGAATTATGTAAATTCTAGGGCTGAAAGTCTAATTAAGGAGTAATTCGGATTGTCAATTAGTTGAATCTGAAATTAAGGTAAGGATAACCACAGACTTTACTCTTAAAATATAATATCATTTTGTTATTATAAATTATATTTTGAATTAGTCATTAATTAAATTAATGATTAATAATTAAATACATAATTATGTTATTTTATTTAACTAGTAATTAACAAAGTCAAGCTGTTTCATGTTTATATTTTTATATTTCGTTACATTTTATTAGATGAATTGCTTGTTAATTCAATGAAAAATGTGCTAATTAAATAGAGACTGGTGGTTAACAAGTTGTGAATAATTGGTGAAAATTGAAAATTAGTGGCTTGCCTAGGATAGAATAGGCTACATTCGATAGTCTTAGATGGATAAGTTGAGTCAATATGAGTGAGTGGTGGTTAGGTATCTATCCGTGGAGTAGATACCAAGGCATCCTAAATTTCGGGGATGTCCTGTGCCGATGACTAGGTATCGGAGTGGTACCGAGATGTCCTGAGTCCCAGGGTATCCTGTGTCCATAGCTAGGTACTAGAGTAGTACTAGGGTGCCAAGAGAGATTTAGAAATTAAGGTACCATGTGTCGATATTTATACATTTAATTTCATTTCCACTTGGTGAGAGTTTATGATGAGTTGAGGTGAGCCGACAGACCATTGGATGTAAGCCTACTAGGTTAAGCTGGGCGCAGGCAATTCAGTTAAATATTAGAATAAATCATAAATGGCAGTTGAAATTAATATTTATGTAATCATCATTTGGTGAAATTTTTGATATTTTTGTTAACTGTTTTGATTAGAGTGAGGATTGTTGTGTATATACGCATTATATGTATGATTTAATCGGTTGACTAAATGTTATAATTATTTATTGAGTTGCTTGGTTTTAAAGGTAAGGTCAGTTATCCTCACTGAGTTGGCAACTTACCCCTTACCATTATTTTTTTTATGAGATCTAGTGATTGCCAATAAGCCCAGTGTACGTGATTAATAGAATAGAGATTAGGAGGGGCCAACAAATTACTTTTACATAGTTTTTTTTAGAATTTGAAATTTTCATTAAGTAGAAGAAGTGTACTATACAGCTAAGGAGCAGAAACTCTCCCTCATGAGATCACACGACGACGTTCAACACTTTATAATCAAAATTAAACGACAACGTAGGAAACCAAGACAGGAGGATATTAAGCGACTACATATCAATGATTAGGGTAAATATCTTCTCTTCTTTCTCAATTCTTGAAAAGATTACTCAATTAGGGTAGGGAGCTCCGGATGCTGCGATGCAACGATGGGGATGCGACTTCTCTCCAATCCGTCTCTAGCTCGAAAGGATTTACATCTTAGATAAGATGTTTGATACTATTGTTTTGTTTCCTCATTCTTCAAGTGTAACAAGCTTCATGTTGAATATCAGGAATCTTCCTTCATTAACCCATCTGGTAAGCAGTGGATCTGGAGAGGTACTCCTAGGAGCTCTCAAAGGTGAGTCATATTCCTTCTAATTTTCTTTCTTATTGTCTTAAGATGGTTATTACGAGAACCTCTTAAATTGCTTGAGTTGCTTAGGGAACATTTATACTTAGGAAGTACTGTTTGCTTTACTGAAACGTAAATAGAAAGAACCCTCTAAGGACTATATTCTCTAAGCGAGAGCCAGGCCTCTGTTACTATACTGTCCCAACTGATTTGTAGTCAGTTGTTCCCTAATATTTGTCGTAGAGAGTTTTATAAGAGAGATTAGGCTATTAGAGCACCCTTTAAATCTTTTATTGTTTCTCTCTTTCCAAATAACCTGGAGACAAGTTGCAACTGCTACCATTAGTATTTCCTTATCATATGTAAAGATATGCAGTTGGGATATCTCTAATAAGATATCTGTGAGACTGCATTGACTAGTTCCAAGGCCACATAGACTAGAGATTCTAATCCACATTTCTTTAGCTAAACCACACTCAAAGAACAGATGATCTCTGGTCTCCTCCACTAGATTGCGCAAAATACATTACTTAGGAGAGGATAGGAATTTTAGTCTATCCATAATACTAAGCCTATTCAACATAGCTAGCTGGAGGAGAAAACTGGCATTTGGTTTGAGAGCCTTGCTCTAAGTCAAGGAACACCACCTTATTCTTATTACTACCCCCATTCATCAGCCTTTTAGCTTGTCTGTTAGTGATTTCTGATATAGGAACTCCATCCCATAAATATATATCATTCTCCTCGAGACTTCTGTATTATGGAATAGGCAAAAGTCTTAGTTCTTCTAAGGAAAGTAACCAACTATCATTTCTAATTATCTTTTGAAGCTTAGCCTTCTTAAAGAACCTTCCCAGCAATGATCTAGCCAACTGATTATTAATTAAAGCCCCTTAACTGGTCCAGTTATCATACCAGAGAGATATTTTATCTCTTGCCCCAATTTGACATGTAACATGCTGCTGAACATCTTCCTCAACCTGAGCCCAAAAACTCTCACCCTTTAGTATATAGATATGAATCCATTTGATCCATAGTGAATATTTTTCACTTAGAATTCTCCAAATTCTCTTGGTCGTTAGAACTCGGTTGTTCTTGTTAATTGACTCCAATCCTAACCCACCTGCCTTCTTCGGTTGACAAATATGCTTCCAATTCACTTTAGCTATTCCTTTCTCACCTTTTCCTTTACTCCATAGAAACTGCTTTGTTAGTTTTTCCACGATTTTAACAAGTCCTTTAGAGAGGAAGATGTAAGAGCACCAGTAAACTTGCATAGACATTATTACTGAATTCAAAAGCTGAAGTTTACCTGCATAGGACAAAGTTCTATTAGTCTAAGACCCTAATCCTTTCTGAATTTTTTCCATTAAAGTAAGTCATTCACTAAATCTTAGTCTCCTAGAAGAAATAGGAATGCCCAAATACAGAAGAGGAGGATCTTACTTTGTTATACTAGTTACTTATGACAAGGAATATTTTGAGTGAGCAGCACTTTTAGAAAGTAAGAAGGAGCTTTTGTGGGAATTGATATTCGATCCAAACTACTCCTTAAAACTATGAAGAGTACTCATCAGTAGAGAAATCGAAGGACCATTTTCCTTACATAGAAGAATAGGATCATTTGCAAAACATAAGCTAGTTAGGGAAAGCTTCTTACACTTAGAATGATATCTGAAGTTGGAATCATATGAGGTGTTGTGTTTCAGCATAAGGGTGAGGACCTCTATGCAGATAAGGAATAGATAAAGGGAATGAGGGTCCCCTTGCCTAAGACCTTTTTTACCTTTAAAAGTCTCTGTAGGGCTTCCATTAATCAGAATTCCATATGACACAATTGTAATGCATTTCTGAATCCATTCGATAAACTTATGGGGAAAATTAATAACCTCTATAACCTGTAGCAAGAAACTCCAATTAACACTATTAAAAGCTTTTTGTAGGTTCACTTTAATAGTAAAATTTTGAAGGCTTCTATTTCAAGTGTACCCTTTCAAAAGCTCCTGCAATAGAAGAATATTATCCACAATATGTCTACTTCTCATAAAAGCTGCTTGATTCTCACTAATGAGTAAGTGAAGAACATCCTTCAACCTATTTGCCAATATCTTGGTGATGATCTTGTAGAGGAAATTAGTGTATGATATAGATCTGAAATCATTCCAAGTGACCGAGTTAAAGTTCTTAGGGATCAAACATAGAAAGGTCTTATTGATCTCCTTAAGCAAGACCCCATTTTGGAAAAACTCCTTTACATCTTCCTTTACAAGAGTCCCAATGTTTCCCCAAGTTTTTCAAAATAAAAAACCATTTAATTCATTAAGACCTGGAGCCTTAGATCCATTCATGTTAAAAACCACCTTCTCTATTTCTTGATCCTTTATTGGACTAATTAGCGAAGAGGCTTCCTGTTTAGGAATCTTGGCTGTAACATATTGCCTAAGATTCACTCCATTACTAGCAGAACAACCTTTTGTGCCTAGTAGATTTTGATAATAAATCCTAGCTTCCTTAGCAATTTTAGCCTGTTCAAATAAAGTTTCCCCAGCTTTGGATTTTATCGAAGTTATTCTGTTGACATTTCTCCTAGCTGTTTGAGTTGAAGAAATTTTTAATACATCTATCCTCATCCTTAATCCAATTAATTCTGGCCCTCTGCTTCGATAGAGAAAATTGATTATCCACTATTTGCAAGTAAGACTTAAAAGCTTCCTTTTCGACTATAGCTAGATTGCAATCAACTGGGCTAGTTGCCAAGGATTTCTGGATTATTGATAACTTGCTTCTTACTTTCTCAATCTCCTTTGTGAAATTCTGACCTCTCTTTAAATTTAACAACGTCAATTCAGGTTTGATAGCCTTGAGTTTTTGAAAACAAATAAACTGCTTAGTACCATAGATCCTATACTCCAATTGTTTAGTAATTGCTTCTTGAAAACCCTCCACATTAACCAAAAATTGTTAAATCTGAAGGGGTGATGGATTCTAATCATTTTGAACAAATTATGCACCTTGATAGGGGTATGATCAGAAATTCCTGGGTCTAAAAAGTTGACTGAACTCTCTGAAAAGGTAGTTAACCAGTCCACATTCACCATTGCTCTGTCTAACTTTTTCTGAATGAACCAGTTTGAGCATTGTTTATTGGACCAAGTGAATTTATGATCTTTAGATTTTAAATCTATTAATTCCACATCCTACATGCAATCAAACATATCCGAAGTGTAATTGAGTAGGTTGCAGTTTCCTTCCGCCTCTAATCTATATAAAATTGTGTTAAAATCCCCACCAACTAACCATGGACCCCTAACTAAAATTTTAAGTCTTCGAAGGGAATTCCATAATTCAGTTCTCCAAAACCCTGTGTTGAAGCCGTAGACAAACGTAATAAAAACATAAGTGTTTTCTATTTTGAAGTTAAGCCTTGTGTGAATGAATTGCTAATTGGTTTCCAATACTTCCACTTCAAAAAGTCTCCATCGTAAACAATAATAATCCTTCCATAGGCATAACATTGGTGATTTTTTAGACATTGCCATTTGTTTCCCAAACAACCTATTTTATTCAAATTAGTTTCCCTAATTTTGGTTTCCAGTAAACAAAAAAACAAAGGCTTTTCCTTTAGAACAAAATCCCTTACCGCATTAAGCTTAGAAGGGTTCTTTATTCCTCTTACATTCTAAACTATTAGGGTTATATGAAATTGCTTTTCCCTTTGGAGCCTTTCCTACTGCTCATATTACTTTTCCGTGAGGTTACTTGCTCAAAATGTTCCTCTTAAGTAACTCCTTTTTGTTGTTCTTCCAACTGTTGGGTATGTTCATTTAGTTGGATTTACTTATCTCTATGAAAAGGAATTGTCCCACTAATTTCCTTTTCACTTTCCTTGTTGGACCCTGAAACTTTTCTTAGAAAAGTTCGAGCAGTACATGAGAAGTGTGGATAGGTTCATATTTTGCTTTGGTGATTTTGGTAGTGAGAGACTATAAAATGTGAAGAATTAGGGTGAAAGTGATGAAGAACACGTATATATATATATATGTATGTATGTTCTGTTATTGATGTTCATGATTAATCATGGACTATAATATCTTTATAGATGATATGGAGTTGAAAATG
>JAOTAY010000190.1:7706607-7722912 GCA_025629805.1 Erythroxylum baracoense | reverse complement strand
GATAGTTCAGTCACACTGGGATCAGTCCTACTGAGTCCCAGGTATGAAAAAATACCGAAGATCTGTTTCAGCAATAACAATGTCGCGATCTCATCAGGACATATCCCGATCTCATCAGGATCTATTTGTTTCTATTGCTCTCCAAATAATAGATCTCTATCTAAAACCATTTTACGAATCCTTCAAGTCACTCTTATGCGTGTGACCCATTAGGTTTCTGGTTGTGTTGACCACTTGGATTAACACTTAATACAAGCAAGTCATGAGCGGCGTCTAGCAACACATCATAACCCCCAGTTGATCGGAAAGTAAGTGGTTTGACGAACGAACCTGTGCTCGTCACGAACCATCCCATAGACAATTGTTGTGTAATTCGTCCTTTCACTATGCTATACCTCACTTGGTTATGAGTATAGGCAAAGTGTCAACTCTCACTAGACTAACTACGCCAAATCTAGCCCAAGTGATATCAATCTTCATCTTGGGACTCATTACTCTATATGTCAATGAAGACATTCTTCATAACGCATGTACTCCAGCCAGAGATTTCTAAGTAATGACCCCTACAAGAGGTCATGGGTATCATCTTCTGCTATCACAGAAGTGGTGAATCCTTTATTGGCTATTCAATTACCATTGAATACCTAAAGTTGTACCCAATCACCATAAGCGACCTCTGCAAAGCAACAAGGAATGGAGTCAAAGCACAGAATCAATATCCAAGATATTCTTGAGTACCTCAAGTTTAAGGATACTGGCACCATTACTATGATGAGATTATCACTGACATTAGAATAGAACATCCATGTGAGATCTCATAGTAGGTCATCCAATGTACTTACTACCTCTAATAAGCCTCCACTTCTCAACTCTAAACATCTCATGTTTGCAATTTCTGAGATCCACTAATTGATCAAATCAAAGAGTTTGACATGTACTAGTCTATCCGAATTAATGATGTCCAGTCTCATTAATCCTATGACTAGGGATAATTTAGATATTGACATAATTGTACATGATAGGAATCTTAGTAGTATGATCATATCATAATTTCCTTCATGCTATGTCATATATCATGGACTTCATTAATTTGCTTATAAATCAATATCAATTCATAAATAATGAACACCAAATTAATGAAAAATGCTTTTCTTTATTATTGAAATTAGCGTTTGTACACAACTTTGTACAAAATGCATTAAATGTGATTGCCTTTAGGGCACTACTCTAACAGGCTCTTCTTACACGGTTCACTGCAAAAGTGTTCCAATAATGGGTCAGCCAGAGGACTATCCCAACGGTGAGTCACAGAGTGATAGTGGACATCTATCGCCGGTCGACCCTGGTGATACTCAGACTACTGGTTCAGTGGATTGTGCTATGTGTGATGTAGGAGAACCACGAGAATGATTGCCATCACTTTCGTTTAGAGACTGCATATTGACGGGGAAAAGTAAGAGAACAGACAATAATTCTCATGGAATCTCGTCTAGATTCTCCTTAGATGATAAGTGGAATGGTAAAGTTTCCATTGAATATGAAAATGGGAATCGGTTACTACCCCAGCTTGTGATTCATGATGATTTCCAGGAGTATCTATGTCGTGATTGGAAGCATGATATTATTGTTAAGGTATACAGGAATAGTGTGGCTTTTAATTTCTGTTTAATCGTTTCTCGGCATTATAGAAATTAAAAGTTTAAATGGAGATGTTTGACATAGATTATGGATATTTTATTATGAAGTTTGATCGTGAGGAAGATCTCATCATGGTGATGTCTGGTGGCCCCTATGTGATTGCGGGTCATATGTTCACAATCACTCGATGGTGCTTAGCTTCTCTCCTTCTATTGTGCAAATCACAAAGGTAATTACTTGGGTTCAAATTGTTGAGTTCCCAATTGAATACTATAAAGATGAGGTCTTGTTTGTCATTGCAAGCTGTATTGGGGAGACAATTAAGATTGATAGACAGATAGTGTTGGCAACCAGGGGAAAATTTGCACGTATTTGCATTGAAGTTGATCTAAAGAAGCCCCTTATTCTGAGATTGAAAATGGCAGGAGTTTGGCGTAAGGTTGAATATGAGGATGTTCTGGTGATTTGTAATGGATATGGGAAGGCTAGACACTTGATTTCATATTGCACTGAAATTCCTTGCCCTTCTTCTAGTAAGAATGGTGGTGATGGTGTGAGGGTAAACGGTGATAGAGCTGGTAGGACCAATAGACAGCGACGATGAAGACAAATGAGGGAGAATTACATTTGGGTCCTTAGATGACAGTTCAAAAACGACCGTGTAGGAACTCTAAAGGAACTGGGAGACTCCCTTATATCTCCAATAATCGAAAGGATAAGGATAAAATAGTTCCCACTAGATTTGATAGCTTAGAAGTAGAAAATGTGTAGATAACACAGAATTCAGAGGAAGCCAACGTGACGAAGGCAAGTATCCATAAAGTGTTTAATTCTCACAACAATTCCAATCAAAAGAAGAATAGTAGCAAGGTAGAATGTCCAAATCCACTTGTCAAAAAATGGGATCCACCTCATCAAATATATCCTCATAATCAAATGAACTAGAATCATTAAAGTCATTAACTTCTCCTTTCGTATCCTCATATATTAGATCACCAAATTCACTCCTATCTAAATCATTTGTGGTAGGTTATTTACCCCCCGTAAGAGGAGGTTATTGATCCTTTACAGCATCACAATCACCTTGTTCATCCTCTCCAACAACGAAAACCACTTAATGACCTACTCCATAAGTAGCTTGATCGCCCACTACAACCTCACAATCAACTTGTTCACCCTCTTCTAATCATCTATTATTATATCTCAACAAGAGCTATCAATGATATCTAAAGTACCTCCATAAACTCATAATCCCTCTTTTCAGTTAAATTAGTCATATCGATAATGTGAGCCTTCTCAACTCTTTAATGTCATCTTTAACAGACTCTTGAGGAAATTCATAAATAAAAACTTAAGCCTCTTTGTAGTCAAGTTCTTTGTTGTGTATATGAACTGAAACATCATTAAATGATTTGGCTACTTCAAAATTATTTTTTCCCCTCCTTCATGGTGCATGGTAGAGGTAAACTTGAAGGTCCCACTTGTCAAAACTGAAACTCAATTCGAAGGTCTACAAAATAAAAAAGGATTGTCCTAGTGCATAAGGCTCTCCACTTTGCGAAGATTGGGGGAGGGGTCATCGATTGTATGTAGCTTTCTTTTTGTATTTTATAAAGAGATTGTTTCCTTGACTTGAAGTTGTGACATTTCAGTCACAAATGAGTAACCTTACCAATTACTCCAAGGCCCGAAGATCTATAAAATAAGAAAGACAAATAAAAAGATAAAAATAAGTCCTCAAATATTTAATTAAAACTCCAAGCAACCCTAAACAAATATGATTTCAATCTTAAATCTTGTTCTTTAACATGATCATAATACAGAAGAAGGAACATCTTTAAAACAAATATCAGGGAAAAGGCAAAGGATTCCTTGAAATTCGATAAAATCAAATTACATAAAAACAACATTACCAACTAGCTTATTTATTCTATTGTCCTCTTATTATCGGTCATAAAAATAGCTAGAAACATTACATAGCATATAAAGACAAGAAACATATGGGATATGTAATCCACTTCTTCTTCTCTGTTTTTTTTTGCCTTTGGGTAGCAGTTATGTGTCCGGTGTTACTTAACAAACCTTCAATTAGTGATTAAAGATTTCATTATGGTTTTATGGATCTTCTCAATTGCTTTTGTTCAGTGAATAACTTTATACAAGAGGGTTAAAATCCTTAACATGGAAGTAACTTGTGGAATCTTCTATTGCTGTATGTAAACATTTAACTATAAAAAGCAGCTACAACAATCTATATGTTCAATATCTAATTGGCAAAACCTTTATCTAAATACTTGCCCGATAAAAAAACTCCATGAAAATGAATACAGTAATGAACGGATATATGGTTTAGATGGATACAAGTATGTCAATCGGTGTTCTAATCTAGCTGAACGCTACCGTATTGACATTCCTTAATCATACGTCGACAAGACAATGCGCTCGCCACCTATGGAACTGCAAATCAATCAAGCTCATGAATTATTTTTAATAACTACACTGATGAAAACTTTTATGTTAATATTGCGGGGCATATTATTAAATTTTGTTTAAAGGCATAGTAAAATTTGAAATCTTTAGCATCTAAAATACATCTTGTTGCTTCCAAAGTATAGGTAGTTCAATGACAACCATTAATGCACCTTCTAAATAAGTCGAGAGGATTAGATTAAAAATACCTTCTGGCTTGCATCTTCATTCTCATGTTTGGATAAAAAATGGAAAAAAGAAGAAACTTACGGCATCGTACTTCTCCTAATCTCATTGCAAAATCAAAAAGTTACGGAAAGATTTTGTTTAATTAGAAAAATAAGAATCACTAGCTACTAATCATTCTTTAATTAAACTGGATCCTAAATGATCGAGTAAGAACTTGCCAGTTAACCCAAGGAGGAAGTCTAAGCAAGGAAATGGGTTTTGCCAATTTAAGTTAAGATGCTCAAACGCAATATACTCAGTAAAACAAGAATTTTAACTGTCCAACACCATGTGACAGACATCAACCGCAAAACAAGAAGACTCCCCTCCCCTAGCAGTTGTAATTTGAGTATTATTATAAAGGCAAGGTACGAGAATCCCGTACAAAAGCAAGGATTTGAGGCTTATCTTTATTCTATATTTCTAGGATTAGGAATAGGAACACTACTGACTAAAGAAAATGCAAAATTAATTTATACAACCACAAAAAGAAAAGAGAAAGAAGCTATCAAATCATCTAATTACCTTCAACCAAATTAGAGCTAGAGGAATGGAACAAAGCTCGTGTAAAAGATAAATAAGTAACCGAAAAGAAACAAAAATCTCTCAGTCAAGAGGAACCTCAACTGCACCATCGGTAATCTCCTCCAGTAAGTCCTTAGGATCTTTCCCATCAACAGTACACCCAACTGACACGCACGTGCCCAATATCTCCTTCACCGTCCCACTCAGATCCTTTGCCATAGACCTCGTCCTCATCACCTTCGCGATCTCAATCACATCGTCCAGCGATATGTTCCCGTTGTGTTTGATGTTCTTCGTCTTCTTCCTATCTCTCTCCGACTCCTTTAGGGCTTTTATGACCAGAGCCGCCGCCGACGGCACAACGGTCACCTTGGCCTGCCGGTTCTGTACCGTGAGCTTGACCGTCACACGGAGGCCCTTCCAGTCCTTGGCTGTTTCCTTGGCGATGTCTTCTCCGATTTTCTTTGGGGAGAGACCAAGAGGCCCGATTTTGGGGGCAAGCGAACTGGCTGCGCCGACTTCGCCCCCAGTCACCCGGACATAGACGTCAACTACCTGAGACGGGTCGAATTTGGGCGGCATTGTTGCTGCTCAATGAGTAGAGTGTCGGGACTAGGGGTTGGAGATTTTGGAGTGGCGATATAAGTAATGATAGAGACTGGAATGTAAGGGTTTTGTGCGAAGCGATACGAGCTTGGGCACTTTTAAGGTCGACCCATTAGAAGCATGGCCCAATGGATTCAGGTACATGGATAACTATCTAACAAATCGTTTTTACTCCTCCATCCTCATCTAACATACTCTGTTTATAGAGCTGAACGTGTGATATGGTTCTAATGCTTTAAGAATATCTATTCCAGTCTCTGTAATCTTCCTTCTTCACCCATTACAAGTTTCTCCAGCACGTATTTGATTCTTTTTTTATTTTTAAATTAAACGTTCTGAAAACATAAAAGTTTTAACAGGTGGAGTACTAGTAACTAGTAACACGCATCCCTATTTACTAGCGGTGGATATTGTTGTCATGTCATGAGATATATGGCCCACCGTCGCCTCTCTGCCCGATATGACTTTTGTTAAAGTAGAACCAAAAACCATATCGTTTGGTTACATTTACGAACTATAAGTTATATAGCAAAACGTAACAAACATAGAGCGTCCCTTCGGGGACATCCGATAAAATTGGAACGATACAGAGAAGATTAGCATGGCCCCTGCGCAAGGATGACACGCACAAATCGAGAAATGGTCCAAATTTTTTTTTCATCAGCCTTCCATGTTTAGTTCTTTATTCTGCTTGCCGCTACCGTCTAAGGTTTTCGTGGACGGAATAAGTCTCTGGTACCTTTGTTCTTTATTCTGCTTTGCTGCTACCTTCTAAGGTGTTTTCAAGCTCGGAATATGTTTACCTTTCGAAGTACTTTCCTCACTATTTATGCTTAAGATAATTAGTGAGTATTTCGTTATTCATATACCTGAATCTATAAAACGAAATAAACTGGTGTGGTCTTCGTATCGCATCTTCCATGTTCTTACATGCTTAGTTCTTTATTCTGCTGTGCTGCTACCGTCTAAGGTGTTTTCATGCTCGGAATATGTTTCTGGTACCGTTCAAGTACTTTCCTCACTATTTATGCTTAACATAATTGGTAGGAGTATTTCGTTTTACAGATTTGCCTTTCTTTGGGATACGAAGACCGCACCAGTTTAAATAACTATCTAACAAATCATTTTTACTCCTCTTAGCTGCCCTCACCCACCTCCATCCCCACCTAGTATTCTCTAAACATAGAGCTGAACGTGTGATATGGTTCTAATGCTTTTAAGAATATCAATTCTAGTCTCTGTGATCTTTCTTCTTCTTTACCCATTGCAATTTGCAAGTCTCTTCAGCAAGTATTTGTCCACGCTTTTTTTTTTTAAATTAAACGTTCTGAAAACATTAAAGTTTAACAGGTGGAGAACCAGTAGTAAGCGCCGCCCTTTTTACTAGCGGTGGATATTGCTGTCATTTAATGAGATGTATGGCCCACCGTCAGCTCTCTGTCCGAGATGGCTTTTTAACTTGTGTTATTATCTTGTTAAAGTAGAACCGAAAACCATATCGTTTGGTTACGATTTCGGACTATAAGTTATATAGCAAGACGAAACAAACGTAAAGCGTCCCTTCGGGGACATCCGATAAAATTGGAACGATACAGAGAAGATTAGCATGGCCCCTGCGCAAGGATGACACGCACAAATCGAGAAATGGTCCAAATTTTTTTTTCAGCATCAACCTTCCATGATCTTGCATGCTTAGTTCTTTATTCTGCTGTGATGTAAGGTTTCCATGCACGGAATATGTTTCTAATACCTTTGTTCTGTGTTCTGCTTTGCTGCTACCGTCTATGGTGTTTTCAAGCTCGGAATATGTTTACCTTTCAAGTAGTTAACCTCACTATTTACGCTTAAGATAATTAGTAAGACTATTTCGTTATTCATGTACCTGAATCTATAAAACGAAATAAAGTGCTGTGGTCTTTTGTATCGCACCTTCCATGTTCTTGAATGCTTAGTTCTTTATTCTGCTGTGCTGCTACCGTCTAAGGTGTTTTCATGCTCGGAATATGTTTCTGGTACCTTTCAAGCACTTTCCTTATCATTTATGCTTAAGATAATTAGTAAGTGTTTCGTTTTATAGATTTGCCTTTCTTTGCGATACGAAGACGACACCAGTTTATCTCAGCTTCTTGACTCTTAATCGGTTCTTGAACTTTTCTGCACGGTTTTAAGCTAAGACTAAACTGGTCCATCTTGGTGCTTCTTTCATTTGTTTGACCAATCCATTTTTCAATATAATTTTCACGGAGAAGGAGCCATATGGTTAGGTGGGGACAAATTCAGCTCGGGCTGTTCTAGAGTTGTATAAAGTGCGGAGTTTTTATCTTAGAAACAAATTTACTGTTTATCTGGGACAACTTTCTTCACCCAGGTGCTAAGTTCATTAAGAAAGCATTCAAACCAGTTTCTGCCTGGAAGATTGGAGTAGTTGATTAGTCAGTACGTCATATGGTTTTGCAAATAATGTTCCGAGCGAGATACTCCATTCATTGTCATTTGTGTGGAAGTTATGGGGAAAGCATTCTCGACGAAGTGGAACAAATGGGGCATGGGCATTCAGGGAGCTCTTTGGTCCATTTCAGTTGCACTGAACAGTTCTCGGAAGAAACTTCAACATTAACTTGGCTTTTTGGATGACATCAAATAGGATCAGGACCCTGAACTCTATTTCAGTTCTCTTCCATTGTCCTGTCATCTCTTTTTACGTCTTTCTGAACTTGTTTTGTTTCTCTTTGTATGTAGCTTTAGCTTGCAGCTTGAGTTCTGTAATTTGCTGTTGCCTAGCACGAAAAGAAATGAAATGAAATGGAAAATTAGTTTTTTTTTTAGAAAATAAAAAATTTATTTAAAAAAATTGTTTAATAGAACAACTGGGCTCTCCCACGTGGATGGAACCACTTAAAAATGGAAAAATAGTTGCATTGCATGTCCCTGTCCAATTCGGAAACACTTGTTTTGCTTTCTTGCCTGCTTTCCTGCCACTAAGTATGAGCCCTACAAATGCTTTAAGCAGTGGGGCGTACAAAAGTTAATTAGGGGTTTAGAAGTTACGAGGGTGATCTTGATATGGGTTTCTCGTTTCAGAAGCCCCAATCCCAAAAATGGATTACTCACAATCCATTAGTGCTGACTGCGACTTTAGCCCAAAAAAAAAAAACCTAATCTTAATATTTGGATGAAATTTTATAAAAAAAACAACTTATTCGTAAGTTATGGTAATAATTAAATTGACAATATTAAGAGTGAAAAGAAAGCAGATTTGGGTTTCATATTTGCCATCTTTTGACGGTTCATGTGTTGAAATGATACTCAAGGCAATGCAGCCTCTCGAGAATTTGTGAAATCCATAATCGAATATCTACGAAATTGTTCAATACGTACCACTAAAATAGAACATAGACCAAAGACTACTATAATCTGAACAGTAGATGAACTCAAGATTAATATATACTAAGTAGCCCACCATTTTCTTAAAAAGAGTGGATCATCCCAAACCCAAAGTCGATGATCCAATTTACTGACTCATTCGAATTGCATTGAAAATCTTGCATGTAGAAATGTAGATCTTTTAATTTGGAGGAAGCGGGGGGTTGGTTAAGCTATGTGTAATAAGCTCATGTTAACATCACCTACCAACTAAAAAGGAGGTCACTCTTGAGCTTTATGAAGTATTTATACGCGACTTCCACTGTAAATCGTAATTTAATTTTCTTGGAGTCAAACTCGTGAGTTTGGTTTTGATAATTAACATAATAATTAAAAAAGTAAAAAATTATTAATTAAAATGAAAAGTTTCCAATTAATTAAAATTATCATTATTTTGACCACGAACCATAAGGTATTACACCATTTTCTTACCATAAGTTATTACCAGTGTCTCAAACTACCTCTGGTTCTCTCATCTCTGTTTATTGTATAATCTTTCTTATTTCGTAGCAATAAATGAATATAATCCGAAAAAGGAAAGATTGGGCAAAATCCTATAACGAAGTCTGAGGGTGATAACATCATATTGTTTCGGCACTCGGTCAAACCCCAAAAAAGAGTTTTTCTTAAGAAAAGAAATAATTTAAGAACAGTTTCGTATTCTTTCGTATCGCCATAAAAGTGGTAGTGCAGACATGGGAAGGAAAACGACGGGATGAACGACAAAACAATGTGCTAGACATACACGACAGGACAGAATAGCCAAGCAAGAGGGACCCGCCAAAAGTAGGAACTAATGGCGCATAAGTCATAAGCCATCCCATTCTTCTCCTCAAAAGCAACGGCCGTTCCAATCTTATGAAGTATGAACACTGCCACTCACTCTGCTATTTACACCTATTTTCCTAATTTTTGGCCTCTTCTCTCTTCTGTATTTTCCTGTGGTTTGTAGCGGTTCTTCGTTGGACCCCACCCACTTACAAGTTTTTGTTCAAATTTGTCCTTGCCTTTTGTTTAAAATCTTGGTACGGATTAAGGACCCCTATGACTATGAGATTTTGTAAGTTATTTAGTGCACTCGACATGTCGAAATTAAGTATTTCAGTCAGTTAAAAATGAATTCTAATCCTTTATTAAGAGTGCTTTATTTAACTCGAAAGAGTAGTGTTGTAACTTCCTATAATCCTACAATGCGCCGACAGAAACGTGTACCTATTATAAGGGTAATTAACTAGACATCGATGCTCATCAAGTGGTTATTTATTGTTCCTTACAAAGTTTAATTCAGGTATTGTCAGGAATTGTGAGAACATGGAGCCTGGATTTCACGTGAGGTTTATGACATCGAAGACGGCAAATTTTGATTCCAACTACAGTTTAATTGTTATTTACTTAAAGCTATTATCCATATCATATTCTTCACTTATTTTACTGCCAGATTCGTTGATGATCATAAAATATTCACTTCTTCCGTATAAAAAGTAGATAAAGATTAAGCTTCTTTCATGTTCCCTAGCCACTAACCATTATATAATTGCTCCTGTTTGTTCTTTTCAATTTAGACAACGAGTTGATTGACCATAAATAAGCCACTAGGCAAATGGGAGGAGGAGGGGTAGATTTGACAATTCGGTGACCGGTTGTTGATTACTATTCAATATTATGGTTCGTTAAACATGATTGTGGCCTTACTTTTCTTGGCTACCCCACCCAATTATTGAATCTTGAACATCTCTTCCTACTTCCAACCTTTCATGTTTCCCACAATGCCCTCACTCTCCGTTCTAATTTTCTTCTACTCCTGCTCCTACGTTTTACATTCAAAAAGAAACCTCAAACGAGTCCAGAAAAAAGTGCTTTCGATTACAGTATAGAAGAAGTTAGCATACCACAACGATTAAAAATAATCTCTCTCGAGAAACCGAGTCTCCAAAACAGATACAAAAATCTTAAATAAAAGTAAGAAAAAAAGCTGAAAAATAGAACAGAATACCAATCTATCTCTCACTCTAGAGATGTAAAATCCTGTAGTTAAAATTTTCTCTCATATCATGTCTCTATAACGTTGAAGACTTGGTTATTATCTTTTTTGAATTTTCTCAAAAACTATTTCTTCTTCTTCAATCCTGGTACCCAGTCTTTTCCCAAATTGCATTTCGAACCTTACGTAGATCTCTTCCTTTCAAGGTCCTCCCAATCCCTTCATGCACAGAGAAGGACGCCATCCTCTGTCTCGCCAGGAACTCGTGAGGTGGGACTCTCCCTCCTTCGAAGCAATCATCCTCCTCGAGGTCATCATCGTCGTCCTCCATTTCCCTCCTCTGGTTATCCCTATATTCTTCCTTCAATATCTTTGACCAGTCCGGTATGTTCACCGGCACAGACGCAGGCCTTCCCGTCCCTCGTTCACCAGGATCCCCCCGTCTCGTAGAAATCGTCGCCGACTTCTTGCTCATCCGTGATTTCTGGATTGCTTTCCGGAACTCCGGCGAATTTGAGCGAGCAGTGACGGAACTGCCATAAATATCAGCCTCATCCAGTTCCAAACCGGAGTCGTGAGTGAGAGGCATGTGAGTCTGGTCGCCGGTGGACAAAAACCGATAGCTCTGTATAGCAAAGTAGTTCTTGCCAGTCGCCATTGAAAAGACAGAAAGATATCTCTTGGTATCTTCTTTCCCTCTTCTCTGCGTCTGTGCGAGTTATAACGCAGAGAGGCTTGGATTTGCTTTGCTTTTAGGGTCTTAAAAGAAGAGGGGTTAGGATCTCTGTTTATAAAGGTTGGGTATCAGTTATGGATAAGGCTTCTCTGCCCTTTCTGATTGTCTCTGCAACTTAACATCACCTGAAATTACCAAAACACGCCCTGTAAATTTTAACGAAAATGCCAACTTGGAAATTTCTACTCTTCCACTCGGACATATTCGAGCAGAACTATTTTTAGATTTTATTGGTGAAGTGTTACTTGGTATAATTTGGTAAACCTGAAAACTGAAAAATAATGAGAGAACAACGAGATCTTCTTAATAATGTTACTGTTGCTTAGTTTGGTTAGAAAACCGAAATTCAAATAATTGGACTGTGATCGTATAAGTGATCTTTTCAGTGGAACTTCAAAATCCAACCAAAAACGATCCGTGTAACTGGAAAACCTGATCAGAACTAAGCAGTAAAGCCACTAAAAAAGTTAAAAATACGTGCCACGTGTATGACCGATGTTTTGAGACAAGATCCCGCTACTGGACAAAAATGGGGGTATTTTAGGAAGAACGGGATTTGTGTCTTTACGAGAACATATATTGTACTGCCAGTTACAGATTTCTCGTGACGTGGAGAGAGAGAGGATGGGGCGTTCGTCTGAACCGGTTCTAGAGAAGGAAAGGCACGTAGTGTTACTTAGAATGTGGAGGATTCAGACACGTGTCGTCGCTTTAGAAAGATTGTCCCGGCAGGATGTTAAGTGATGGATGATCAACACGTGGTTTCACCAAGGCAGAGATATGTGGGAGAGTGAACGGCACGTGAAACTGGGGCCCAGCCTCGGATCTAGCGCGTCCTTCTTTGCCAGCTGGAGCGACCCTCCTCGTGTCCTCTCAAAACGCGACACGCCTCAATTAAATTCTCGCGATAATTACGGTTTTATCTCCTCTCGGCTCTCTGTCTCTGACGGATTTTGATGAATTTATAGCACGGTTGAGCGTTGAAAGGAACAATCATGGTTTGCTTGTGAAAAGAAAAAAAATACAAAGGCTCCAAATAATGATTATTTTTATTTAAATAATTATGGAGGACGAAACTGTTGAGGGAAGGACAAGAAAAGCAGCACTTATGTTTGTCAGGTATATGGGGACAATAGCCTTTTCATTCTATGGCAGAACTTAATGCGTTCCGATGCAGAAATATTTTAACAATCAACTGAAGCACCTATATTCTAAATCTAAAATATAAGTGCCTTTTGACTTTGCTCCTCCGTTTGTCTTCCTTTTCACCCATTTAATCCCAGCCCAAGTCATTTGGTTAAATTAATGTTATACATATATTCTTACAAAGAGGGAGAGAGAATATTACTTGGTGCCCAAGTAGGTTGATTTTAATGACCATAAACTTGACAATCTTGATGTGTTAGGGCATCTCATGCCCTATTCAATGCCGTTTTATTGATATTATGAAATGAACCAACTCTCACTTTATCTTTATGTCAATTCCTTTAATCAAAGTCATAAATAAATTTCCTTTACTTATGGGCCCATAAAGTCAATAACAAACTAAAACAACCAATCAAAGTCGCAATGCACTAACTTTTCATGTAGTTTCCTTGACGAAACCCAATTTATGCCACGAAAGTTGAGCACATATACGTCGAGACCTGACTTCCCTTTTCTCACGCGTTATTGTTAGCGCTAAAGTTAGTGCTAATTGTGGTTTACGTGACACGCTTAATCTTTCTGGTCTTCCGTTTCATGATTAGTTTAGAGTTAAGAACTACTCGCATGATTGCGTGTGTAACTCATGTTGCATTAATTTTTCTTTTCTTTTCGTTAGTTCAATCGTGTAAATTATCGGGTGTTTTTTTTAATCCATTTGTTAGTAATTTGATGATTAAAATTAAATTGGTCAAATGTCACAGATGTTGGTTTAAAATCTCATGTTGAGTCTTGATGCAATTATTGATTTTTTAAAACAATTATGATCGCTATGGGGTATTATTTAAGTGCATATATTCAATAAAGGAGCCACTTGTATTCTGTCCCCAGTCCCAGTCCCAGTCCCAGTCCCACCCCAGAAATTGCCGTGATCCAAGATATTATGCACAATCTTTATGTATGATCTTTTGGTTGTTTAGAAAATTTATCTATTCAACACCCATGATAATTAATACGAAATATAATTAAAATTTTGAATTAATGATAATCCTAACACAAAATATATAGTTAAAATCATTTTTTCAACAATGATAATAATTAATTTTTCTACAGTCGGTAAAACAGAACATTTTCTTAATTTGTATCATAAGATCATTATCAGTATTTATAAGGTGAAAGATTTTGTGTTACTAATATTTTAAATTTATAAATTGTGCTAATGCTAAAGTACTACTGGCCCCTTGTCGATCCACGCCACCCATATGATTTCATTTTCAAAGCATAATTGCATTAGCTAGAGCCCAGTGTCTAATGCACTTAGACAAGGACAACAACGTGCATGACGTCATCATATAGCCCAATGACTCGCATTTTGACAGATAATAACCTGTATCTTTAGTAGATATAGGTATAAATCTTTGGCCTTGTATACATACAAAGCCGTAAATTTAAAGAAACAAATCGATTTACATGTAATCAACTAGAGGGGATGAATTATGTAAATTGACAACAATTAACTCTAAACAAAAAAAGAATTATATGTTGGGATTTTTTCAAGCAACAAACAATAAATTTAAAATTAAAATACTAATATGCCTCACCAATCAAAATAAAGTTAAAATTTTATAATTTTAAATAATAAAATTAGATACTTGCCTCCTAAAAATAATAAAAATTGATTAGAAACCATAGTTCCATAATAAATTGTTGCAACATAAGAACAAACTATAATAAAAAAGTTTAAGTAAAAGGTGTAATTTACGGACGATAATCGGTTAGTCCATGGACCTAAATTTAAGTGTTTTTAATATATCGACTCATAGGTCAAATCAGGTCCAGACTCATTCGAGACCTAACTTTTCTAAACAAAATGACATTTGTTTGATTAGAAGAGTTAGGCCTTAGATAAGTCTAACTCTGAGCAATCCAACCTGAACTCAATTAAAAAAATGCTTTTTAAATTTTTAATTTTAAAAAAGTAGCGACTGGTCATTATTATCCCTAATGTAATTCATCCCTTAAAGTTTGTATAAAGTCTGGTAACGTCCATGTCATTCTCTCACGAGTCAATTTACATCATAACATTTACAAAGTGACACTATTTACACCCTCAAATCTAATTTCATTAGGCTTTTGACAAATTCAAATCACAACACATTTGTCATATTTATTAGAAAATATGTTACTTATGATAAGAATAGTATAGTTATTATCCATATATGTTTTGTAAAAAAGTAAACTTAAATCTAAATATCTACAATATTAAACTTTTATTATACAATAATTAAAAATAACATAAAAGTTAAAAAATTGACATCTATTTATAAGAAGTTGATTTGACATCAAATATTATCTTCAAGTATTCTAAAAATTGTCATAATTGAACTATTAAATTTTGTAAGTTCACCAAAATTATACACTATAACTAATAATTATATATGTAAAATTTTTGGTGAATTTTATGTTTCTTTCCTGATATCTATACATACCGTTAGCAACTGAACAAAGTACAATTATGACTTTAGTGTCATGTTTATTATTAGATAATTATTGGTACTTTTATATTTTATTAGATATATATTGTTAAAAAGTAATTAATATTGATTTAGTTTCTTTTACTTTTTCAAGAAAAGTGTTACCGGAAAAGTTGATAAAGAAGTTAGCCAAAAAAAAAGTAATATGCTTTTGTTTTAACAATTTAAATAATTAAATATTTTTAAATTCAAAAATAAAAAGTTCATAACAATCTTAAACAGCCATAGGAGCATTGGAAATTAACGATGCTCCTTATCGGTTCTCTTTATTGTCTGTAGTCTTTTTCTTGAAAGGCTTACTGTTATTGGGTATTGTTCGGTGGAGGCCTCCTTTTTTAACCACAGTAAATTTGATTTATAACCACTTTCACGCTTCTTGCTCTCCCTTTCTTTGTGTTATCGTTCTCTTTTGTAACAATGGTGGTCATTTCCTCTATGGTTTTTTGGTCTTTCTGAGCATTGCAACAAGACCTAATGGATTCAAATTGAGCCAGAAGAGACCTTATAATAAACGATGTAACATAGTCCTTATCCAGCTCTTTACCTTAACTTTGTCATAACAAGTCATAATCTTGTCAATATTCTCTCTAATACAGTTATCAACGTCAAAAATAGTGGAATGTAGAATGCTTAAGAGCTTATTCTTTTCATTTATGGAGAATAGCTTTTGTTTCTTATTGATGGCTTCAAAAATTTTCTTAGTGTTAAAGATATATGTTGATATTTTATTATTTAATTTTGGACATTATTTGATAATTGGACCTAGTGAATTTATGTGGGACTCTTTTAAGATAAGTTTGATAAGGTTTAAAATCCTAATCAATATGAGATTTAATGGATAACTTATTTTGGGGATAATGACTATCTAAGAAAGTAAATCTTTTGAGATTTAGTTTTGACTTTTTCAGCTGAAATTTGGCTTGCTATTTTTGGAGATGAAAAACAAGCCGTTTGGTTCTACTTCTGTTTTTCTGTTGTAGTTTTAAGTTTTCGTTTTCAGTTTTTTGTTTCTGTTTTTCTTT
>JAOTAY010000190.1:7655529-7680726 GCA_025629805.1 Erythroxylum baracoense | reverse complement strand
AACAAAGTCTCAGTATTTCTAATAAGGCCAAATGCATCAATAGATTTCAAAAACATAGAGTCATTTGTAGAATAAACTAAAAAATTAATAATAGGCTCTTGTCTCCTATTTATCCAACCATCACCCATGATTGAATATCCATAAGTACCCCAATTTACTCTTCTTTCTGCCAAATAACTTCTAATTTTAGAAACAGAACAACTCAAAAGTTTACCTCTTAAGTCATTAATCGAAGGACCTTTGTATCCCAGACTATAAGAGGCTATTGTATCCATCATAGGTTGATAATAATAAGATTGAGAAGCATTAAATGATGAACCTGTATCATACCACCATCTAGCTACTGCTATATCGACATTGTGAGCCATATCTCTTAATTGCGTTATACTACAAATTGAAGGTTGAGCTCCAGCAGTTGTTCATGGTGCAAAGAACTTAGTCACCTGCCTTCTTCTCTTCCTCACATCAGGTTCAGATACTTATTCTTGAGCCTAAGATGGAACACTACCAGTACCACTATCACAACCACCGTCAGCATTTCCATAATCGCCACGAAAACTTGAAAACAAACTTCCACTACTAATTTCAAAATTCAACCTTTCCCTTCTATCTCATTCATGTTGATACTCATCAAGCAATATTTTCATTTGTCACTTCACATCATCGCTTACTTTTTTACAGGGTTCTACATCTCCTTTAACCCCATCAAAATGCTTCTTCAATCGAGTGATTCCTCCACCTTTTAAATGCTTATTACAAAACAAGCAAATTGTATGATTCTTCATACGTGGGACTAATGTAGCATGAGCCTAAGCTGGATCATTATATCTTCCTGAAGTAGTTTGATCAAGAGTAGTTAAACTTCCTTGATTTATCTGTAACAAAAATATGAAGATGTTAGTTTTGTAAGAAATTAATCCTTTGGTAGTTTTATTAACAAAATTAGTAGTGTTAACGCTAAGTCCTTTATAAGGCAATGATATATAAAGAGCCTCCCAAACCATTACCATATAGTTTTTTTACTAATTTTCCTCTTACAATAATCAAGATGAATCAAGAAGATTAGGGATAATAAAATATTCCACTGTAAATTTGGATAAGATTATTAGAATTAAATTGAAATTTAAAAATTAGTACACACCTTAAACATTGTAATTAATTATGAATTCTTAAACAAATAATAAAAATTAATTTAATCTAAAATTTAATAACTCAAACTTCAGATATATCTAAAGTAGTCAACTCTAATTGTTGTCTTTTTATATGAATATGATGCCATTTGAGCTCAATTTAGGTTTTTTTTTGGTATGTTTAGACAAATTTTCTTTTCTTCAAGTAATGTAATTGCACTTACACAACTACATGCTTGTGTTTGTATAAACTTGGCCAAATATAGGAGCAACCAAATGTGAATTATAAGTAGTAGGGTCATTATTAAAAAAACACTATTAAAAGTTATAACCAAAATTTAGCAAAGCATGAATGGATCTTCTTAATTTTCTGTTTTTATTTTCAAATTTAGTAAATAAAATTTGTTTGTTTCAAAGTTCAAACCCCAAATGAACCAAACTATCTAAACCATTACAATTTACCATATAGTAACATACGACTTTCATATTTTCAATCCACAAATGAACCAAACCAGCAACATACAGCTTTCATATTTTCAATTTTTCATTACCATCCAAAGTTCCAAACCAACCACAAACATTCAACTTTCCTTTTTTCATTACGAAAACCAAAAACCAACCGAAACATTCCCAACTTCAAATCCAATCGAACTCAAATCTCAAGCCAACGACAATCAATTAACTAGAAACAATCACCAATCCTTCATAATTTCATTCCATTAACTAGAAACAATCACAATTTACAAAGCAAACAATTAACCAAAAACATTCTAATAGAAACTGAAAAAAACACACCCAACTAAACAGAAATCACAATCAGTGATGGGTGACTCTAGTCGGTCGAGATTTGGATATTATTCCTAGATTTGATAAGAGAGGGAGAGCGAAGTCGATGCCTCGATGGTGGTTGGTCATAGAGGACGACTGAAGGGTCAGTGGCGATTGGTGACATCGCCTGGTGGAGGAAGATGTCCGAAGTTTGGAAAATGACGTTGTGTGGTGGAGGAGTAGTGGAGCACCACTAGAGAGAACCGCTGGAGCACGACCACCATCAGGGAGTGGAGAGGATGACGAGAGGAGAGCGACAGAAAGAGGATCTTCATTGAGAGAGAGAGGAAAACTGAAAAATGAGAAGGAGAAAGACGCAGGGGCGTCAGGGTGGGTAATATTTAGGGTTATTTATTTTTTGCAAATTGGGGTACGAAACTAAAATGAATGTGATATGAGATATGAATGTGCTTTTCCAATGTCTTGTTCTTCGGTTTACCAATGACAAGAATTGACGGATTATAATTAGCAAATTGGAATTAATTGTTACAATTGGGAGATTGATAAATTAATATGTACATTTGGACTATGAAAATTGCCAAGTGACAAGAAAAATTGATATAGGGAAATTAGGATGACTAAGTTTATAAATTGAGTGACATTTGGCATAGATAAATGAGTGACAAATGGACTAGTAATTAATTGACAAATGGCATCAATTATTAAGTGACAAATGGACCAATAATTAGGAGACAAATGGTAGCTTCTTTATAGGGCAAATGGCTAACATGCGTTATAACATATGTCATTGAAAGAGGATGACATCTTGCACTAGTTGAATTAAATTCATGTAGAAAATGCTTATGCTGTGTTCATTCTTCCTTTCCTTCAAAAATTCTCACACTCCCATAGCTCTGTAATTTTGCTTCAATCCTACTAATTACCACTCCAAAATCATCACAAAATCTTGCATCAAGAATGTTATAACCTGCTATTTTCTATCCATTGTCTTCTTGTTGCTGAAAACTGACCTATGTCTACCTTGAGTTTGTGATGAGCTTGCATGAATGGAGAGCTAGTTAACTTGATGCATTGAGGTGGAATTTGAGCTTAACAAGTAAGTAAAAATATAACCTTTATGGCATTTGTTAATAGAATGATAATGATGATTGAATTGGAATGAAATATATATGATGTTTATGATGAAATGAGTTCTGAAAAATGATAGTTCAATGATAGTTTCTGCTTTGATTTTTGATGCATGAAAGACAATAATCCATTAGCTGCCAGTTGAATAATTGTGAGTTACTATTGAAGATGATATTGATAAGGAATTAGAGTATGATTAAGGTCTAATTAAGATATAAATGACGGACTATTAAGAGGATATAGCGAATTTAGTATATAGATGATAAAATCTAGAAAACAAATGAAGGGAATGGGTGGTGAACTTTCGATTCACACAATCATGGGAGCTGTATACACGATCATGGGAAATGCATTGAAAGTTAGGTTTTCTCTTTTAAATGATTATTGAACTAACTAAGGATAAGTTACTTTGCTTTGGTGTATTTAGACTTGATTGAGGCTTGAGATGAACCTATTTTAATACTTGATTAATTGGTTAAAGTGTTTGATATGTTAGGTTGTTAATCGATGTTATAACTTAGGGAAAGGATTTTTTGATATCAATGTATCTAAATTGGAAATTTATAAGTGTTAAGGGAATGAAAGTATTCTTATGAATATAAATATGATCCAAAGGATAAGAATAATGCATTAGGAATGGATGAATGAGAATTGAGATATTATGTGATTATGTATAATACTAGAAACGAGTTAGTGAATGTATGGTTGATGAATTGAGCATGATCAAATGTACTTAAGGTATTGACCTAATTGCAAAATGGTAATATACAAGCTATTAAGTTTGAATAATCTAAAAGTGTATAAGTATAGTCAAGATTTGTGAATAAGGATACATAACCGGAAAGTCAATTGAGCATGCATTTAAACATGTTATATATACATATTAATGATTGAATAATCATATGATTGACAACATGAAATCTATGTGTATTGCTTGAAGATAGAAACATAAGTTGATCGTCAACGTCCAGACATTGCCAGAGCATGAAGGCAATAGCTTATCTGGAGCGTTCTGTGAGTTAACCTAGATGTTTCCTCACTATGACTGAATTGTTTTTTATTACTCTTTAAATATTAAACTATTATTTATATGAATGTGATAATTTTAGACATTGATGGTTCGAGAAGTTCAATATTCGGGAATCAAATTGGAAGTGCTTATTACTTGTACGTGAATATGAAAATTATGTAAACTCAAGTATATGTGTTTCTATCTGATATGTATGCTAAATATGAAATGTGAGAACATTTGAATGTGAAATTTTGGAAGGAATATGAAATGTGAGCAATTGAATGTGAATTGCTTGACTTAGAACTGATGAATCTGATACATGTGACAGAAGTTCAAAGAAATGAAAGGTAATGAAACATGACATATGGAATGATGCATTACATTGAAATGCATGATCAGATAAAAGAGTTGTGACCGGAGTGACTAGTTTGAAAAAGGTCTTAAAGTTCATAAATGTGCATAAAGAACCAAAGGGTCAGTTATTAGTGTGCCCAATATCTACAATGAGAATAAGACAATATATGAAATAAGCTTATTATCCACAAGGGATGCGAGACAGTAAATAAGCACTCAGTCAAAAAACAGTAAAAATGAATGGATTCACATGTGCATTTGCATATACATCCTTATATGTATCTTATGATTGAATTGAAACAAATTATTGAATTGTTTAAAATACAGTTGAAAAGTAAATGAGGATGTATTATGATATGAAAGGTTAATTTACTGTATATACTTATAAAAGTATGATAAACTTGATGTACTGGATAAGGTATGATGATATGTAATATTTGTCGAATTAGGTTCTAACTAGTGAATACATCGATGATGGTTCACTCATTGAGTTCACAAAATCATCAAAATTGCATTGTTGACTTTTAGGGTTAGAGGAGATCTAGTTAGACTAATTGGAGTATAACTACTACAAATGGGCGTGAGTTAGTGGTCAGGATTAGTTGTACTTGCACATGTCTTTAGTTATTCTATATCAAGAATTGTATTTCTCAACTGTTGTATAATGTATATGAAATTGGTGATCGATTGTAAAACCTATCTACTTGTTTTACGCTCAAAAACTACAAGTGAACGGGTTGTGACTTGTAGTTAAAAAGAGCGGCTATCAATCCCACAAGGATTGATGCCCAAACACCATTTAATTTAGAAAAGACTTTGTTTAATAAAAAAAATTGTTTAATGCAAATAATTCAGAAAATTAAAATTAAAATTAAAAGACTAATGCAAAAAATGGATAATACCGTAATTGCAGAAAATCTGAATTCAAAGATCTAAATGCTAGAGATTACTTTTTCTTTATTCTGTCTCCCTTATGTTTCATTGATTGAATTGTGTCTCACCCTAGATTTCCGAATGTACTAATTACTCTCTCAAGGTGTAACTATTTGTCCCTAATTGAATTTACGGGAATCGATTGAATGATCTCTCAACCTACCCAATGACTCTACCGATTCAATTAGTTATTAAACTATCCTATGGATGATCAATTGACTAATTGAGATCTCTTTCCTAATTATTCAATTGACATAATAATTGCTAGTCTATAGGTCGCTAACTCTCGTTATACAATCCTACATGATTTTCATCTCACTTACTTTCTCGATTTGTTGCAAGATGACAATTAAGAACAATAATTATCAAAGACACTTCATTCAATTCAATAAAACATGAGTTTTGACAAAATAATGAAAAAATAATCTTTAATATGAAATTAGCTTAACATGGTCTCCATAACACTATCAACGTTCAAATAATCCATCTTTACAAAGAAAGGAAGAGATTAAAATGATAGAAAGTGAATAAGAAAACTCTTTCTCTTTTTTGCCAAAATCTGGAATTTTGGCATTGATGTGCTATTTTGCCCAATCTTGATGATGATCCTCGTTTTCAATCCTTCCTTAATTCTTTAAACATGTGTTCTTCACCCAAGGATGGTCTTTCTACAGGTAGGTGTCGTCTCTCCTGAAGATGGAGGCTTAATTCTCTTTATATAGTCCAAAAAATTAGGTTTAATGAAGCCTTGTATATTGCCTCGGATTTCAATTCCCACGCTCGTGGGAATCTGCATGATTCCCACGAGTGTGGAGCTTACAGGTAGAAACTTTCAGTCTTGGTTTCCCATGTCCATGGGAATTTGCTCAATTCCCACGAACGTGGGAATTGGTCCCTGGTGTGATTCTCTTATCTTCTCTTCTATGTTCTGTTGTTCTTCCTCCACTTACTTCCTCTCCTTTCCCACACAAAAATAAACAATTCTTATCCTCAATTAGCATCCAACACACAAGAACACAATGAAAGTCAAACTTAATGAAAACATACAAAATGAATCCTAAATTAGAACAATAAAGAACAATTATGCTAGAAAACACATGCTAATTATCTATAAAAACATATCCTAATGCACACTTATCAACATCCCCACACTTGAATTTTTGCTTGTCCTCAAGCAAAATAAATGCAACCAATTAATTTAACCACTTCATTTTCACAAAGATCAAAACACACAATCCCTCAAATTCAAGCCAACTCAAATATCAAGTTAATGCATATATCATGACTACTTTTTCATTGGTGTACACAAGCAAACTTACAATTGGCACAATCACTCAAAGATAAGTAAAGACGCACAAATGAATCTTCCTCATAGTTTTCACTCATTTCACTTAAGTGTTTAATGGTTAGTGTTTCGCTCAAACTTCCTATAGGAAACTACACTACCATAGGCTTGTTAATACACTAATTCTCCTCTACAATGATTGCATGCATAAATAGATTTAAAGGACTTGTTTAGGGTTGTAATGTAGTAAGGGTTAAGGTGGGTCAAAAGAAATGGAAAAGGTTAAGCCCAAGCATAAGTAAAGTACAAAGTAGATAACAAATGGGATAACTGAACATATCTACAAGACATACAAATATAACTAATATTCTGCACTTATTGATGCTATGCACTTGTTCTTCCTTTTTCTTCTTTTTTTCTTTCTTTTTCTTCATACATGGAAGAATTATGGATCAAAACTAGCACCATATATACTGTAGTCCAAACGTAGAAATATACTCAATTTGTCTCGGTAAAAATTTCACACAATCTCAGCTAATATTTTACTTAATACTCTACTAAGCTTATGAAAGAATTGGATAATAGGGTTTAAGGTTTTTTTAAAATTTTGGGTATTTTTAAGAAACAAAAGGTTGAGGCTCAATGGGGGTAGCAAGGGATAATAACGGGTTGGTCGTTTAAGCCAAGGGTTAACACAAAAAGGGCCTAGATCATCTCTATTAAGCATGCATCCAGTAGACTCAATCCGATTCAAAGTAAGTTCTGAAGGTAGTAACCTAAGGAAGTAACACTCGACAAAGAAATGAAATGACTATAAATGGAGTCATATGACTCAATCCTCACTTTGGCTTAATTGAAAACTCATTATGCATCTCTACACTACCTCATTGTTCATATGACAATTAATGACTAAGCTTATGCAACCAACTATGTTTCATCACTCTATATGGTTCACTTTCTACTTAAAGGGCCTAATTTGAGTTCAAGCATGCATTCAATATAATTCCAACTACAAGGTAGAATTTTCATGGAAATATTTATCAGAGTGATTTAAATGTGGTTCTATTGCCAACACAAATACATACAATATGCCAAAATATGCATCCGATTTAATAAAAATGCAAACAATGCAATTGAGCAAGTTAATGTCACCTCCCCACATTTAAAATTTCACATTGTCCTCAATGTGACAATCAAAAACCAAATAAAGGGAAATGACATCAAACCATACAAAAGAAAATGAACATAAACCAAACAAAAGAAATTAAACAACGACTGGTATGAGAACAAACAAAAGATACTGAAGTCAAAATACGATTAAGGAAATTGAAACTAAACAAAAGATATGGCATGCTAACAATTAATATGAAATCAAATACACATAAAGGAAAATGTATTCACACACACGAAATAACAAAGAAAAAAATCAAAAAGGTTAAGGGAAAAGAAAAGCTTATTCTGATGGTGGTGGCGAAGGTGTTGGCGAAGGAGCTTCAAAGTTGTTCCTTCGACAGAAGTTATGGAACCTTTTCTTAAAGCTGCATTGCTCCTTATGAATCTGCCGTATTTAGGGGTCGAACTCATCGAGCTGAGAGGTTTTTTGTTAATGATTTGCAGCTATTTAGTCGAGAATCGACTGATAACAATCAGTCACCTCTGGTTCCCTTGCTTCCTCTGCTACCATTTCCTCCTCTAGTTCTGGAGCTGCTCTAGATGTGGAAGGTTGGTCTACATCTGCCTTGACGTCTCTCCTGATCTTCACTATAGTGTGCGTCTGAGGATTGCAAAGTTCCATGGATTGGACTTCCACATTCTCACCCCGTGTCAAATAAACTATATCAAACATATCGTGAGGAGTAATATGCAGATTCACCATATTAACATTATAGAATGTACCAAAAGTAGAGGCAATATAGGCCATCCTAAAAGATGTATTCTATTTAGTAATCACATTCACTAATAATCGAAAAAACCTATACGGTGTGTTGATTTTAAGCTTTCTATCGATACACCGTAAAAAGAAGAGTTCTTTAGCTAAACATTTATTGACTTCCGTTTTGTTAAACACAGTCAAGCATATAAATTTATTTAACAACAAATGTTAAACACTCCTGATCAGAGAGTTTGGTGCATTACATGAATCGAAATGGGTTTCACCCGTGAGAGTAGTCAAAAAAGAATCCACATCAAAATCAGGATGGTCATCTAAAACTTTTATATTTGGCAAGTTAAATAGTTCACGCATAACAGAATGATCGAGTTTAAAAACATTGCCTCCGAGCCTAAACCAAAACAAATCCATCTTAGAATTATATCTAACTGTTGTAAAAAACTCTATAAATAGAGTGGCGAAAATGGGAACATCACACTGAACAAATCTATGCCACCCTATATTCGCAGCTAATTGTTCAAGTCGGTGTCTCACTCCTATATTCTTTAAGACTTCAAAATTACCTTTGAGTCCTTCTTCTTATTTACCATGAACCTGCTCTCTTCATCCAAGTCAGTATACCCATTCTCCACAAGGTCCCGAAGGTCTTGGGACTTTAACAACGTCATTGTAACACCCCACCTCCACGGGACAGATCCCGAACATCCATTGGACATTCAAGAACATACCCTATCAAAGTGGCATGTTAGAACAATCACATTCACTTATTTTGGCATCATACATATAACATAAATTAATCAAAAGATCAACTCCTCATTCCATTTTGTAAAACATAATTACACTGTAGCATTTCATTACATAATCCCTATATAAATTATCAAAAACATATAAGAGTTTACTACTCTTTACAACAAGTTCTACATGAAATAAGAAACTATACAAAAGCACTCTAACTAAACTCCTCAGTATCAATTGACCGACCTTTGAGTCATGTTTAACTTCCGAAATAGATAGAACTAGACTTCTACTAGTTTGCCTTAGGAACTATGTCTCCCTCGTACCTGAAATTCAACATTTACAATTTTGATGAGTTTTGCGAACTCAATAAGTGAACCATCATCGATGTGCTCACTCATATAAAATCACAAAGACATTTCACATTCCAAATTCACAGAAAAATCATATCATCACATATTGAACATCACTTCACATATCATCATATTTCATCAAATACAATTGTGTACACTATTTCACATTTCTAATTTAAAACAGTTCAAATTATTCATTTCAAACATTAATATAATATATATCAATTTGTATATGCAATGTACATGTAACTCCACTTTTATTGTTACTTTGTTGTGATCAAACGCCCTTTTTAACTGTCCCATATCTGTTGTAGATACCGGGCTCATTCATAACTATCCCGTATCTATAATGAATACTGGGCTCATTTTAATACTAAGCTTGTGGCTCTTATTACGCAAACTGAGCTTTAAGCTCTTTTTCACTGGTCATTCTAGTCACAACTCCTTTATCTGATCATGTATTTCAATGTAATGAGACGCATCAATTCACATTATATGCAATCAATCACTCTCATTCATTATACACATTCACTTTTCATATTCATCGGATCTAAGTCCCGCATTCAACATTTTTATTGAGTACACTTATTTCTTTCAGATTCATATTCAATTATGAAACACTTCCAATAAAATCTTAATTATTAAACTCCTAAACCATAAATGTTCGAAAGTATCACATTCACATCAATAACAGTTCAATAATTGAAATTTAAGCAGATACAATCAATCCTAGTGAGCAATATCTAGGTTGACTCACAGTAAGCTTCAGATAGCTATTACCTCGACGAACCGGCAATGTCTGGATGCTGGCATTCGACTTGAGCATCTAAATCATGCAATACACACATTTATACACATTATTACGTTGACCATTAATATAAGCATTCAATCATACACATATGTATATGTGTTATGTACAATGCATGCTCAATTTGACTTTCCCAGGTATGTATCCTTAATCACGTATCCTTATCATTCATTCGAACATCATAGCTTGTATACATCTAGTTTACAACTTAGGTTTACACCTTAAATATACTTGATTATTCTAAATTCATCAATAGCATATTCTCCAATCCTTTTTCTAGCACTATATAATCACACAATATCCAAATTCTCATTCATTTATACCACAATATCCAAATTCTCAGTCATTCATACCTAATGTACCTTACTCATCTCCTTTGAATCACATTAGCATTTCTAATAATAATTTTATTCCTTAATCATCTCTAAATTTTCAGATTTAGTTAAATTAATATCATCAATCCATTTTTAGGTTATAACCTCAATTATCAACCTAAACATATCAAACATTTAATCAACTTATTCAATCTCAAACTAAGTTCATTTCAAGCCTCATTTAAGTCTAAATATAACAATTTAGAGTGATTTTTTTCTTAGTTGGTTCAACATGTACACAAAATAGAAATTATCAATCCAGAACTAGGCTCATGATCGTGGGGGACCTTGCTATGATCGTGATAGAAGGCAAGTAAACAGGCCACGATCGTGCACTGAGGGCCACGATCGTGTACAGTCTTTCTTCCTCAATTCTCTATGAATTTCACATACTTAGAGACATCACTACTAGTTGAATTGTTCTAGAATTCATATCCTACCAAACTACTTCATTTCATGTTATTCTAGCTTCCATATTGGTTATATTAAATCCCACAAAAATCTACTCATTTGCTTCATTACCATTCACTTTATACCAGCATACATACAGTCCTAACTTTTCCAAATTTGTAAATGCTTCATTAACACCTATCTTTAGCACGAATTCATCATCAATTATACTTCAAATCCTAACTCAAATCATCCATATAACAACTCATAAACTATTATTGATCATTTATACAAAAATAGAACATCAACCTATACATTTCTTCAGCAATGTTCATCAACTTTCAACACACATCAAACGCCATTAACCCATCAATCTACCTAAAGTTATCATCATTTATGCTTCTATTTATAACAAGCCATGAAGATTAATAATATACTTACTTGTTAAACTCCAAAGCTCTTCAAATCATGGGTTAACTAACTCTACAAGCATTACACGATCATCAATCTTCCAAGGTAGAATAAGCTAGGTTTTTAGTAAAAAGATGAAGATAACCGAAATCTTGGAGTGGCTAAGTGAAGGATGTTAAAAAATGTTATGTTGATGGTTGGGTTGCGAGAGTGTGAGTATCATTAATGGAGAGAAGAAGAAGAAGATGAGATAATGAAGCAAAAAGTAACAAATGAAAGACAAATGAAGATGGCTTTCAAAGGTGACTGTCGTAAGTGGTGAGTGGCAAGTATTGTGACACTTATCACTTGCCACTTGTCATCTTCCTATGGTTCCCATTTGTCTTTTAATAACTAGTCCATTTGTCTCTCAATTTTCATGCCATTTGTCACCCAATTTTCCATGCCACTTGTCAATAAATCCTAATGCCACATGTCACTCATTTCTATTGTCATGTATCACTTATTTCTATTGTCATTTATCAATTTATCTTGCCACTTGACATTTTTCTAGTCCAAAAATACACATAAATTCATAAATCTCCCAATTTTAACAAAATAAAAATTTTGAATTAATAATTATAATTCTCCAAATCAAATTCAAGACATAATAATTCATAATTCACATCATAACCATTTTAAGTCGTTCATACCCTGGAATATGTCAATTAAGTGCATATACAGTCTTTGAAACGTGTACATGATCAAAATTCATGTGTGTATGCTAATGATATGCATGTGAATGCAATGCACCTCATAATTTCTCAATGCTATTTCTCATGTATCATTGTCTAGGGTCAGAACCCTTAGTATGAAAAAAATGGGATATTACAGTCATCATGTTGATGCTTTAGAACTCATAAGAGTCTCCTTTAAAGATAGGAATGAGCGACTAAGTAACATTCACACTATTCCCATTTGTAGCCATGGAATCTTCTCATAAAACTTTTACTGAACACCTGATGGGTAGGAATAGAACCAGGGCTCTGATACTAATTTGTTGGGAAAGAATAACAACAGATCTAAAAAAAACATTGGAAGCAAGAAAGAATAGAGTTTGTAGCTCAAGTATAAGAACAAAATGCTATGAGAAAAATTGCAATATTATTCAACGAATTACTACATATATCTAACACTTAAGTAGCCTTTAAATCGACTTTACTTAAAAACAGAAAACAACTAGAAAAGTGCAGAGATTATTAGCACTAACATAATCAAGTAACAGAAAATAAAGATTTTAGGAAGTAGAAAATATCTTGCCCATCGACTGTATCTAAGAGCACATGATGAATTTGAATCATTCTCGAATAGTTTTGAAAAGAACCCAAAGTTCGACATGACACCATTGCTTGGTGCAACAAATGTTTTCTTCTCGTATCTCATCCATTCATTTAGTTGGTTTGTTTTTTTGCTCCCTTTTAGCATGCCTCCTTTGAGTTGGATGAATAGTAAACTATTCCTATTTAGGAAGTTTCTTGATTTGCAAAACTCACGAACTCATCCCCCAAAGTTTACCATATCAATGCAACGAAATCCTAGATGTTGGAGAATGATTCAAAGTTGTTTAAAATGTGGTCCTATTTTTTCTGATTTATCTAAGTTTGTTTAGATTGTTTCTTTTATCTTAGGTATTTAAACTTTTAAACTTTTGATTTGTTTGGTTAATCTTTACTAAGATATTAGCTAAGTTTGTTATTTCATTGCCTATATATTTAGGCCTTCAATGTCAATGTAAATAGTAACTATCAATAAGTTGCCTCTTGCATTACCTCTTTTCTACTCTATTTTTTTAATTAATTTCTAGTTCTAAAACTTAACATGATATTAGAGCTCCTTATAATCTTAAAAGGCCTGTGAGTGTTTAAGAGACAATAGCGGCGTAGCATCCAATAATACATCAGCTCTTTCACTTCCAATTTTTAATGGTGAGAATTATCAAGTTTGGGCAATCAAAATGAAAGCTCACTTAAGAGGTATTGGCTTGTGGCAGTGGGTTGAAGGTGAAAGGCAATACCACTTATAGGAAATAACCCAACACTCAATCAAATTAAGGCTCATGAAGATGAAGAAGCCAAAACTCCAAGAGCCTTGTCTCAAATTCATGTTGTTGTCTCTGAATCAATTTTCGCAAGAATTATGGGTTATGAAATAGCCAAGGAGGCTTGGGACACACTGAAAGAACTCTATCATGGCAATGTTAGAATAAGGCAGATGCAAGTGTTAAATCTCAAAAGAGATTTTGAGATTCCAAGGATGGAAAAAAAGGAGACTTTATAAGAGTTTTCTGACAGGCTAATGATGGTGGTCAATAAAATTAGATTGATGGGAGAAGAGATACCTGATAACAAGATTGTAGAGAAAGTGATTGTAAGCTTGCCCAAAAGATTTGAGGCAAAATTGCCTAAATTAATCAATTTCATGCATGCTCAGGAGCAAAGAAGAATGTTAAAAAAAGAAGGAACTCAACAGGTAGTTGGGGGGCTTATCTAGCAAAGGCCTCATCTTTAAAAGGAAAAGCTCAGTCTCAATGTGATATTTTCAAGAACCCTGATCATGATGAAGACAATTGTTGGTACAAGGGAAAGCCTCAGTTTTTCAAGTGTAAAAAGTTTGGGCATATATGCAGGAATTGTAAAAATAAGATTAAAGAAAGTGTCGATTTGACACATGTTTCTGAAGAAGAAGAAAATTTGTTTTAATATCGGTAAAAAGTGCATTAAGAACCAACTTTTGGAGACAAATGCTCCAACTTTGAATCATGAGGGAATGTTGGAGAATAATTCAAAGTTGTTTAAAATGTGGTTTTATTTTTTCTGAGTTATCCATGTTTGTTTAGATTATTCCTTGATCTTAGGTATTTAAACTTTTAAGCTTTTGATTTATTTGGTTGATCTTTATGGAGATATTAGGTAAGTTTGTTATTCTATTTCCTATATATATAGGCCTTCAAAGTCAATGTAAAAAGTACCCATTAATGAATTGCCTCTTACATTATCTCTTTTTTACTTTTTTTTGTTAATTTTTGATTCTAAAACCTAACATTAGAATCCCTTGTTGATAATGTGCATGTACAACTTTACAAGTGATAGTTGTGTATTAGGATATGTTTTTATAGGTAATTGGCATGTGTTTTCTAGCATAATTGTTCTTTATTGTTCTAGTTTAGGATTCGTTTTGTATGTTTTCATTAAGTTTGATGTCCATTGTGTTCTTATGTGTTGAATGCTAATTGAGGGTAAGAATTGCTTATTTTTATGTAAGAAAGGAGAGGAAACAAGTTGGAGGATGAAAAAGAGAGCGTAGAAGAGAAGACAAGAGGATCACATCTGGGACCAATTCCCACATTTGTGGGAAATCAAGACAGAAAGTTTCTGCCTGTAATTCTAACGCTCGTGGGAATCATGCAGATTCCCACAGGCGTGGGAATTGAAATCCGAAGCAATCTGCGAGACTTCATTAAACTTAATTTTTTGGACTATATAAAGAGAATTAAGCCTCCATCTTCAGGGGGGACGACACCTACCTATAGAAAGACCATCCTTGGGTGAAGAACAAATGTTTGGAGTATCAAGGAAGGATTGAAAACTAGGATCATCATTAAGATTGGGCAAAATAGCACATCAACACCAAAATTTCAGATTTTGGCAAAGAAGAGAAGGAGTTTTCTTATTCACTTTCTATCATTTTAATCTCTTCCTTTCTTTGTAGAGATGGATTATTTGGATGTTGATAGTGTTATGGAGACTATGTTAGGCTAATTTCTTATTAGGGATTACTTTTTCATTATTTTGTCAAAACTCACGTTTTATTGAATTGAATGAAGTGTCTTTGATAATTGTTGTTCTTAATTGTCATCTTTCAACAGATTGAGAGAGTGAGTGATATGAAAATCGTGTAGGACTGTACAACGAGAGTTGGTGACCTATAGACTAGCAATTATTATGTCAATTGAATAATTAGAAAAGAGATCTCAATTAGTCAATTGATTGTGCATAGGATAGTGTAATAACTAGTTGAATCGGTAGAGTCATTGGGTAGGTTGAAAGATCGTTCAATTGATTCCCGTAAATTTAGTTAGGGACAAATAGTTACACCTTAAGAGAGGGTAATTAGGACATTCAGAAATCTAGGATGAGACACAATTCATTCAATGAAACCTTAAGAGAGGGTAATTAGGACATTCAGAAATCTAGGATGAGACACAATTCATTCAATAAAACATGAGGGATACAGAATAAGGAAAAGGTAATCTCTAGCATTCCGATCCTTGAATTCAAACTTTCTGCAATTACAATATTGTCCATTGTTTTACATTAGTCTTTTCAATTTTAATTTAATTTTCTAAATTAATTGCATTAAACAATTTTATTTTTTAAACAAAGTTTTTTCTAAATTAAGTAGTGTCTGGGCATCAATCCCTCTGGGATCGATATCCGCTCTTTCTAACTACAAGTCACGACCAGTTCACTTGCAATTTTTGAGTGTAAAACAAGTAGATAGGTTTTATAATCCATCAACAAGTTTTTGGCGCTATTGCCGAGGATTGATTGTTTAGCATCTTGTTTAATTTAGAATAATTTGATTAAGAGTTTTGATACATTACCTTGTGGACTTGCAGGTGCATAAACACAAGGAGCACATGGAGGACGAAAGAAGTTGTTGAAGACAAAGTCCTTGATATTAAGAAGCACGAAACAGAAATAAGAAGGGCAAAGCATTTAAATTTCTCAAATCAAGATATGGCTAAAGAAGGAGAGCAAGGACGACCAGAAAGAACACTCATAGATTTCATGAGGCCAAGGTTTGGTCCTCAAGGAGTGGCGAGGCCGGTAGTTCAAGCAAATAACTTTGAGATAAAGCCAGCGCTACTTAACATTCTTCAAAACAGTGTGCAGTTCTATGGGTTATCCAAAAAGGATCCAAATGCCCATATTGTAAAATTTTCAGAGATCTGTGACACATTCAGATTCAACGGAATGTCTAACGATGCAGTGAAGTTGCGACTATTTTCATTCACGTTGAAAGATCGGGCTAAAACATGGTACAATTCTCTGAATCTAGGCCACATTATAACTTGGGAGTAGCTTGCCCAAACATTCCTCGCAAAATATTTTCCTTTGACAAAGACGAAAAGGATTATAAAGGAAATAACAATTTTCCAGCAGAGCGACAAAGAATCTCTCTACAAAGTTTGGGAGTAATTTAAAGAACTTCAAAGGAGCTGCCCTCATCATAACCTCCCAAAGGAATTCCTACTTCAAACATTTTATAATGGAGTGAACCCAAGCACAAGGGGCGCAATTGATGCAACAACCGAAGGTTCATTAATGAGGAAGACGGTAAAAGCAGCACATGATTCGTTGGAGGAATTGGCAAGTAACAGCTGCATGTGGTCGAGTGAGAGGAGTAGACAAGGAAAGAAGGAACAAAAAGGTATGATACCTATTGACTCAGTTACTGCCTTGCAGGCTTAAATTACGACCTTGACAAAGTAGCTAAACAACATGCAAGGGCTGTCCACCTCAGCAGGTAAGGCAATGCAAGCACAATGTGAGCTGTGTGGGGAGAACAACCACAACTTAGCAGGCTATTTCTTATTGGGAACTAGTGGGACTGACCGGTGGCTAAGAATTGCTTATTTTTGTGTAGGAAAGGAAAAGAAGCAAGTTAGAGGATGAACAAGAGAGCATAAAAGAGAAGACAAGAGGATCACTTCTGGGGACGTGGAAAATCAAGACAGAACGTTTCTGCCTGTAATTCCCACGCTCATGGGAATCGCAGATTCCCAAGGACGTGGGAATTGAAATCCGAGGCAATCTGCGAGGCTTCATTAAACTTAATTGTTTGGACTATATAAAAAGAATTAAGCCTCCATCTTCAAGGGATACGACACCTACCTGTAGAAAGACTATCCTTGGGTAAAGAATGCATGTTTGGAGCATCCAGAAAGGATTGAAAACAAGGATCATCATCAAGATTAGGAAAAATAGCACAGCAACACCAAAATTCCATATTTTGGCAAAGAAGACAAGGAGTTTTCTTATTCACTTTCTATCTTTTTAATATCTTCCTTTCTTTGTAAAGATGGATTATTTGGATGTTGATAGTGTTATGGAGACTATGTTAGGCTAATTTTTTATTAGGGATTGCTTTTTCATTATTTTGTCAAAACTCATGTTTTATTGAATTGAATGAAGTGTCTTTGATAATTGTTGTTCTTAATTGTCATTTTGCAACAAATCGAGAGAGTGAGTAAGGTGAAAATCGTGTAGGATTGTACAACGAGAGTTGGCGACCTATAGACTAGCGATTATTATGTCAATTGAATAATTAGAAGAGAGATCTCAATTAGTCAATTGATCGTCTATAGGATAGTGTAATAACTTGTTGAATCGGTAGAGTCATTGGTAGGTTGGGAGATCGTTCAATTGATTCTCGTAAATTCAATTAGGGACAAATAGTTACACCTTGAGAGAGGGTAATTAGTACATTCGGAAATCTAGGATGAGACACAATTCAATCAGTGAAACGTGAGGAAGACAAAATAAGGAACAGGTAATCTCTAGCATTCTGATATTTGAATTCAAACTTTCTGCAATTACAGTATTGTCCATTGTTTTGCATTAGTCTTTTCAATTTTAATTTAATTTTCTAGATTAGTTGCATTAAACAGTTTTATTTCTTAAATAAAGTCTTTTCTAAATTAAGTGGTATCTGGGCATCAATCCTTGTGGGATCGATATCCGCTCTTTCTAACTACAAGTCACGACCCGTTCACTTGCAATTTTTGAGCGTAAAACAAGTAGATAGGTTTTACAATCCATCAACATTGCCACATTCTAAACAAAGTTGGAAGGTATAAAGAAGAAAAGGAGTGGACAACTTGGATAAAGAGGAAGAACCAAATGTGTGTGATGTGCGGTTAAAGGAGAGGAATGTAACAACTGTCCCATTTTACATAAAAACCTAGCTGCCTCACTTGTTTTTCACATAGTTTTTGAATAATGAAATAAGGAAGTGTCCGCTGAATGCTAGAGAAATGGAGGCAGAGTCGTGAGTGAGTGGAATGTGTAGGCCACTCACAAAACAAGGAAAAGGGCAATGGTGGACAGAATTTTATCATATTGTCTTCGATTTTAATAAGAGAGGAAGTGTAGAAAAACGTGAGTGGAGGCTGAGGTGTGAAGTTTGTGTTGGTTACTGCATTTTGGAGAATAGAACAAGGAGTTTGGGGGCTAGTTAAGGTGAGAACCGAAGGTGAGCTGAAGCAAGACAAGAGTGGGGGAAAGGGCAACACCAAGAGCTTCTTCATTTGGTATTCTTCAACTGTCCAATATGCAAGCTCAAACGTATTATTAATTACATTTATTATTATTATTAAATTCATTATTTTTTTAATTTTATTTATTATTACGATTATTAAATTCCTTATTATTATTAATTTTCTTCTTATTATTATTAATTTTATTATTTTTATTATTATTATTAAATTCCTTATTATTATTAAATTTCTTCTTATTGTTATTAAATTTATTATTCTTATTAATTTTATTATTCTCATTATTATTAATTAATATTATTGTTAACTTTCTACTTACTATTATTCTTATTATTATTATTTTATTATATTTATTATTATTATTATTAAATTCTTTATTATTATTAATTATATTTTTATGATTATTAATTTTCTTCTTATTTTTATTAATTTATTACTGTTATTATTATTAATTATTATTATTATTAATTGTCTACTTACTATTATTCTTATTAATATTAATATATTATTATTATTAATTTGTTTCTTATTATTATTAATTTTATTATTGTTATTATTATTTATTATTATTATTACTAATCTACTTATTATTATTTTTATTAATATTAATTTTATTTAGTATTATTAATTATTAAATTCCTTATTATTATTAATTTTCTTCTTATTTTTATTAATTTTATTATTCTTATTATTATTAATTTTTTCCTTCTTACTGTTAAACATTATTATTATTATTATTATTATTGTTGTTGTTGTTGTTGTTGTTGTTGTTGTTAAATTCCTTATTGTTATTAATTACATTTTTTATTATTATTATTATTAAATTCCTTATTATTATTGATTTTCTTTTTATTATTATTAATTTTCTTCTTATTATTATTAAATTTATTATTCTTATAATTTATTATTCTTATTATTATTAGTACTCTTTATTATTATTAATTTTAGGCTGATCTGAAGCAAATTCTTGATGGTGTACAATTATCAATACTAAATCAAAATGGATTATCCGACATTTCAAACAAAAACAACATACTGGGTCATTGCAAGACTACATTAATAAAAGGAAATTACACTATGCAAAATAGCATTCATTTTGTTACAAAATCATGCATTCAGCCCCTACAACATTGTCAAGAAAGCACAAAACTTTCCTGTCATTATATTTTTCTACTAAAAGACCAGCATTGTGTAGCAGCTATATAGTTCAAAATCTTAAGCACTTGTGTTTCAACATGTACAAGTTGTAAACAAGTAACCGTTAACTTACTAAGACAGCACCATCAGATGTTTCCCAAAGATAACTTCTTCCAAAGGTGGTTCAAGATAGTAAATAGAACAATCACCTTACTTCCTTTCAATTTCAGCCACTAAATCATGTTCTATTATGATGTATATGCATTACACAAATCCAAATATGCTTCCTTCATGTATAAATTGGCAACCAAAACAATTAAAGGAAGTTCCCAGGTATCATGACAATTGTTGTCCTATATTTCCTTGAAAACTGCAAGGAATAACAATGTAAGTGAACAACCATGAAATAATTCAAAATAATTAAAGGCATAAAGTAGAGTAAGAGAGAAAAAAAGAAGATAGAAAATTTTTTGTTCTTTAGTGTTGGCTTAAACACACAGGAAAGAGATAGAAATTTTTCTGTTCTACTCTATTCAATCAACAATGTACTTACATCATATAAAAGCTAACTAGAAAGCTGTATATAATCTATCTATTCATGTTCTTCGAAATATAGTTGTTAAATCTACAGGTATGGAACTTGGGGAATTTGTTTCACTTAAGCTACATGGTTTGCACTGGAAGACCTAAGAGCTGCTGGAAAGACCTATAGTGAATGTGCAGCTATGTGCAAAGCTGTCGATTTTCTTCTTGGGATACAAAGAGATGATGTGGGTTGGGGAGAGAGCTACCTTTCATGTCTTGAGAAGGTCAAACTCTCCATTTCAAAAGAAATTAAAAAGAAAACCTGAAATCCAATCTTAAACCATATTGTACTAACTTTACAATGTCGTTCCTTCATCATCTATCTCTCCATCACTAGTGTAGCATCACTACTCTTTCATTTATTTTATCATATTGTAATCACGTTCATTATAGTCTGTATTATGGTGTATTTACAATTCTTGGTTTATGGAATGGCTGTCATAATCTCCACTTTAAGAAACTAGGCAAAAATTGGATTCTAATACTGAAATGAGTGGCATACTCAATAAACACAAAAGTAAAGTAACATCGATGCAAAATCAAGCTGAACTTGACTAAAACTCCCAGCTGGTCTGTCAACATATCCTCTCAATGAATTGAATTTGATTAACGTGTTCAGCTTCCCTTATACATTAATTGAAATTTCTAAATGTTGTATTATGAACATTCAATCACACAACAAACCAAATTTGATCACATAACCAACTTCGATCCCTCTCTTAACATGAACAGCACCTTGCAATATAACAGTCTTAGTCACAGAATTCTGTTCCATCTTCACTGTCTTTTTTATTCAACTAAGCAAAAGCAGCAAAGCTAGATAACATTCCCTAAGGAAACCCTAGAAATCATTTATGTCCATGATGTTAAACTTCCTCAAGAATATACAAGTCCACTTTTCACAAGCAGAAGCAGAAATCATACATCACAAACAACAACAGCTGGTGATGACTATTTTACATACATGCAACTACTCATTTGGTAAAGCAATGATGGAAAATGACCAAGTATAACAGTATGTAATATCATGTTGCTAAATACTTTTTTAGCCAAGGAAGCACACATTTTCTTCTAGCCAAGCAAGCGTACATTTTCCAATTCTGTCGCATATTCACAATTTAAAAACCCAACAACAAAATCAAAAATCCAATACTGTCGTATATTCACATCTTCATAAGCCAACATTCCAAACCTTTAAAAACCCAACAATAAAATCAAAAAAGAAAAAAGAAAAAACCCAATGTTGTCAACGGAAAGAGGCACTCAAAACCCAATTTTCGGTTTCCAAAATGCCAACCCCCTCACTTCACTCCACCTCTCTGCAAAAAGCTCGAAGAACACCTCTCATCAACACACAAAAATTCCTCAATCTAACGCACACACACATACCTAAGAATCCACATCTAGCAAAATGGAAAGGCCAAAACGAACACCTACCTCTTCGGTTTGAAGATAAAGAGACGCCCACCTGTGAAGACCGTGCTGCGTGGGTGAGGTGTTGCGTAAAGATAGGAGATGCGTCTGCGTGAGTGAGGTGAGTGAGGTCTGCGTGAGTAAGGTGAGTGAGATCTGCGTGAAAATAGAGGGGTATGTGTCGTCCAAGAGAAAGACAAGCTATTCCTAGTTCCGTCAAATAGGTAAAGAGGGGGGGCTTGTCTTTTGCTATTCCTTAATGTAAGGAATACGTATTCTATAGCCATGTCATGCCGTGGATCAAAAATTAAACCAAACAAAGGAATAAATAAGAGGTAAGAATAGGAGGGTTCTATTACCCTCAACCAAACAACTTGTTACGGTTTTCTTATTGACCCTATAATTTCCTACATAAACAAAACTATAACAGTGAGTTAAAACATCATGAAATTCATTATTTGCAACACATCACCTACTTAATTCATTAGCACAATTTTTTGTACAAAATTGGTTCCTCCCATTAACAGCACGTCGTAACGCTAATTAAAATAAACTAAACCTATTATTATAACAGTAGTGAGTATAGGTCGATCCTACAGATAGTGTGTGTAAAGTTATTAAAATGAAAATAATAGGTGTCTAGGTTTAGGGGATTTTGGTTTTAGAAATAAGAAAATAAAATAAAACTAACCTAATGAAAACAAATTAAAGAAAACATACAAAAAATGAAGAAAACGGTGAAGTTGGTTGGAATCTGGTTCTTTAGTTTAATCTCGGCCTACACCCTAATTAAACATTTTGCTATGATTTGTTGTTCTCAAACCTCTCCTAAAGACTATTAATCGTGGGTTAATAATTAACCCGAGTTTCCCTTAGGCAGTGTTTAATCAAGATATGATTGTTAATTAAACCTAATTACCGAATAACCTAGGATACGATCTCTACATTAAATTAGGTAGTAGCATTACAAATTAGAAAAACCAATTAATCAATGCAACAACCACATACGATACGTCATTTAACTTAGGTTATGTTATCTCTAATGATTACGAGTCATTAGTCACTACACGTGAATTTCAAATATAACAATTACAAATTATATCGAAATTTTAGTAATGGTTATATAACTAAACGATCTAATGAATGCATTCAAATCATCTTTTCACAATACCCAATGGGTTCACACACAAATAATCAAACAATAATGATAATATGATTATCTACATACAAAACCCAAATCAATTAACATATGATAACATAATCAATTTCTAAAGAGAAAAAGAAACAACTAAAATAAAGAAAGAGTGCTTAACTAGGTCATTAATGTCGATGTCGCCTCCGAAATGGCATCGGGAAGCTACCCCTCTATGGGTCTCCTTATGATGGAGAGCTTACCTCCATCTTTGTGTTATTCCAAAGCTCCTGAAGTTCCCAAACTCCTTCAACCGAAAACACTTATTTTACTCTCAAATTGCTTCAGCCGAAAGTCACTGCCTCCCTCTTGCTACTCTACTGTATATTTTTGCTCTTAATTTCAGGTCCACTCTACTGTATAAAACCAACGCACCATGCTTCCTCCCAATGTCAGTGTTTTAATTTTTCTTGGCCTGTACGTCTGCGTTTCTGCTACTCCTGCTTTATGCACTGCGTCTTTATCTCCTTGTTTGTCCACCTCTTCTGCATGACATTTTGGTTGCATGAAATGCCTAACGTCTGCTGCTATGTTGTCAGATTTCTCCTGCGCTGCATTTTGTCTTGGTTGTCCCTTATACTGTGCATTTTGCTCGTTCTTTTCCCAGCTACTTGAGTTTTTTGTGTGGACTGTGTTTTGTTTTGACGTGCACTGCCTTTGTTGCTCCTACATGTGTTACCTACGCTGCACTGTTACGTCGTTTCCTCCTTATGCTTCCACCCGTTTTGGCTTCCAACTTGGTGTCATTTCATGCTATTTGTTTCTCCAATTGTTTTAATCATGGACCATTAACGCTGTGTTTAGTTATTGTCTCCTATGTGTGGAGACGGAACGAGACAAAAATTTGGAGACGGAACAGAACAAAAATTAAAGACAGTAAGGTGTTTAGTTGTGGTGGACAAAACAAGAAAAATTGTCCCCGTCTCGAGAACAGAAATGTGTTTGGTTGCAGGGGACAAAACAAAAAAATAATGTCAATGACAAAAATGCCCCTCAGTGTTATATGATTGAAAATATATAATTAATTGATTATTTTATAATTGTATCAATATTTCTTTTAAATGTATTTGTAATTATGTAATTACGATGAGGTAATTATGTAATTACTTAATTAAATTATGATTACTTAATTAATTACATTATATTGAATTAAAATATGATTATTAATTACAATATAACTATTCATTAATTTATTCATTCATTAATTAAAATATTATTAATCATTAATTTAAATATTGTAATTAATTAATGAATTAAAATATAATTATTAAAATAAGATAAGTCATTAATTAATTACAATATAAGTAATAAAATTAATATGATTAATTAATAACATTACATTAAATTTAATAAAATAAGAATATAAATTAATGAAAATTTATATTAGCCATTAATTAATAAGAACATAAGTAATTAAATTATTAGTAGTACTTAATTAATTACATTATATTTAAGTAAAATATTATTATTAATGAAACTATAAGTAATTAAAATATTATGATTAATTAATTAAAATATTAAATAATTAAAATATAATAAGTGAGTAATTAAAATATTTGAATGAATTAAGTAAAACAAATTGAATAATTAATTAAAATTTTATAATGAATTAATTAATAACAAAATAATGAATTAAATTATGATGATTAGTTAATGACATTAGATTATATTTAATGCAGATATTAGTATTCATTAATTAAAATCTTGTAATTAATTAAAAATTACAATATAATGAATTAATTATTTAATGCAGTTGTACTAAATGAATTAATTACAATATAATAACTTAAATTATTATTATTATTTAATTACATTACATTATGTTTATTTAAATTATAATTATGCATAATGTAAATATTATAATAAAGTAATGAATTACAATCTAATTAATTAAATTAATATTATTACTTAATAGGTTTGAAATAATCGTACAAGTGAGAAATTGTAACACATAATAAT
>JAOTAY010000190.1:7613120-7637199 GCA_025629805.1 Erythroxylum baracoense | reverse complement strand
TCATAAAAATATATTATTAGTCATATAAATTCAAATTATAAATATTAAATTATTAAATTAAAATAAGAAAAATATAAGAAGAACACAGAGAGCTAGAGAGAACAAAGAAGATGATACGTTGGATTTACTTTCTATTAGCTGAGGGTATAATGAAAAATAATTATTATCATAAAGTTATTAATAGAAAATAGAATTTCTACCGCAGAAGCAATTTCTTACCGCAACCCTCTTTTTGACTGTATTTGAAAACTGCAGTGGATAAATACTTATCCCCAACGCACCGCAAATTCAAACGCATCTTTAATCCTAAACTTTTATTTATGAAAAAATGTGATTATAAGTTGCAATCAAAAATTGAAAATAAGAGATAAAAAATATTATTAGAATATCATTAAGTTATTATCAAGATATTGATTCTTATCAAAATATTATCATCAAAATCACATATTAAGATTTTTTATATTAATATCTTTAGGCCTGTTTAACAATTAGTATTTCTTTGAATATTCTCATAAGAATTTATGCTTACGTTTATCAGTCAATCAGTCAAAATTAAATAAATGAAAACATATTTGCCTATGTTTAAAATAAACAATAATTATTTGAATTAATGTTTGAAACTAAGCTGAAAATGTAATAGTTAATGAGCATAAACTTATTTTTAATTATATGAAAATATAATCCCTTAATAAAAATTATTCTTTTCTTATAACTAAAACTTAAAAAGATTTTAAATAATTTTATCTATTAAAATTAACAATAAAATAATTTTTAGACATAATAACTATTTGTAGAAACATTTTTATGTTAAAAATATTTAAATATAAAAATATTTTTATTAATGCTTTAATTCTTCTCAATTACAAAAATTAATCCAAGTATTAATAATTATAGTGAATGCAACTTGAAACTTTCCTACCCAACACAATCTTTGAATCTAACATTATCGAAAAATTTAGTTAGTATAAAAAAATTTGGTAGCGATTTTTGTATTTTACAATACCAAATCCAATGATAATTAAAAATGGAATCATTTTAAAAAATATTGATACTGAAATACAAAATTTTATTAAAGAAAAGATTCTAACTTATTTAATTTTTAAATAATTTATGCTTATCTATCTTTATCTGCTCTCTCTTTATCTCTCTCGCTCTTTCTCTCTCCTCTCTTGTAATTTATAAAAACTTTTGAACATAGTCATTTTTTTTTCTTAATTTCTCAGCTGAAAAAATCATTTTCAAAAATAACAGATTGGGTGTAATCTGCCAATATAATCAATTAATTATCAAACATGATTATCAACGACTTAATATGGTTAAAAAGTCAAATACTTTTTAATCCGCTATAAATTAGCCGATCAGTCATTTATAAAATAAGCCCTTAATAATGAGTTTGTAACCGAACGAGACCTAAGAGATTTAATTTTGGTGCAGGGTATTATCTTACTTACGAGACACAAGTTAATCGAAATACAAATAATCAACATTTTGCTAGTTTTTTTTTTGTTAGTTCACGAGATGTCGTAGGGGGTCCTAATGCGTCTTTAAGCCATCCACACTCAGATTAATCCTCACATGTATTGGATTAGCCTGTAAGGGATAAAGTACTGGCTAAACAGATTTCTCCATTCTCAAGGCTCAAACTTGAGACCTCTAATTAAAGGATAAAAATACTGAACTACTCACGCCAACTATATTTATTTACCATTTTTCTGGTTTTTAATATTTATACTGTTGGTTCTCAAAAGATGTTTTAAGCAGATTTTGGTTTGACTTTTGAGCTTAAGCTTAAAAGCTAACGAAGCAAAAGTTGAATAGAAAGGGAAATGTTTAGCTAGTAATAGTATTACAGAGTACAGACAAGACAATATAACTCACGGAAGCATCAAATGTTGTTCCTCTTCGCTCGACAGACCAAAAAACAAATGTGGGAACTGGTCTGGGAATTTTCAATTTTGGGCTCTGCTGCATACATTAGAAGACAAGGTCCACCGGTCAAATTGAAGTACTTTTCCTCTCCAAATCCCTTATTACTTTTTTTATATTAGATATTGTGTTTCTATTTAATTAAAAATTTTAAATTTTAATAAAATTTCAACATTGTTTATTAAATATTTTAATTTTCATGTTTTTAACAAGAAATACGAATGCATAGATTTTATTTCTTAAAGAAATGTTAAATTTATTTTCATCTATAAAGTTAAATATATATTACTATATTCAAATTGTAATAAAAGTTCAATACATCATGTACTTGTTTGTATGTGTGTTGTAATTTTACTAAATTAATCAGACTATAATATGTTGTAGACAATTTGGAAGTTTCAACTTTGAGGATTGTTTATGAAAATGACAAATAGTAAGAAAAAAACCACTGCAAATTAATCATGACATCATACTTATATCTTTACAAGAAAACTTGTTAAGCAATTTTTTAAATTATTTTCCAAAATATAAAGACATTTGAAGGCAAAATTAATTAGCTGTGTGGTTTTTTGCGGAGGTTTTTCGTTTTTAATTTCAGTTTTTTTAAATAAAAATAAAAACATATTTGATTGTTAATGTTAATGTAGTTATATTTGTACTATTAATAATAATTACATATTAGATAAAACTTAAATATATATTATTTTTAATTAAATAAATTTATTTAATTAATCTCTTATATTGTATTTATTAACAAATTATTAATAATTATTAAATTTAATTACAAAAATTAAATAAATTTATTAAGTAAAATGAATTGTTAAAATTTTTTAATAATTAATTTTAAATAAATAAATATTAAATTAGATTATTTATAATTTTTACTAAAAATTAGTGTTTTAAATAGTTAAATAACATATATTTAACTGATGGTAAGTAAATTTATCAAAAATTATAAACAGAAAACAAAATTCATTTTTTATAGTTTTCAAATTTTTGAAGACTGAAAGAAACTAAAACTAAAAATAAAAACCAAAAACTCAAATAGATGGAATTTTTTTGTTGAACTCGAAAATAAAAACAAAAAATTTTAAAAAAAAAACAAATAGATCCTAAATTAACTACGTGTAGCTTTAATAAAAGGTAATTATGAATAGTTAGTAATACCTTTTCGTAAAAAAAAAATGCTCCTTAGATATTTCAACAAAAAAAATGAATAATATTTTCAAGTATGATAATTTTATAGATTGTTACGTAGATGATATTTTGATAATTAGTGATAATATTACACATCACATTATATATCTCCGTACATTTGCAGAGTTACTTGACAAACATGAACTTGCTCTTTCTTGAAAAAAGGCTAAGATGTGTCAAACCAAAATTGAATTTTTTGGAATGGAAATAGATACTAGGAATGAAAATATAAACCCAAAATTTTAAACAAACGATTTTTAAAATTTATAAATATAAAATATAAATAAAAAACAGTTGGAAGAATAAATAGACCCCTAATTAACTTGCATAAAAACAAATTGCTAACGTCTCAAACAAGTCTACACATAAGAAGGTGATTCGAGTTGAACACAAGAATTAGACAGTAGAAGCTTTGGTTTGATCACCCTCTCTCTAGATTACTAATTACATCTTGTAGGTTTTGTGCATGAGTCCCGAAAAGACAGAGAAGCTGATATGAAAACAAACAAGCACGACTCCAATCTGTACTGGTTTGGTTTCATGAATTGTTGGGTTTCATGTGCGACTGGGGTATTATTACTATCTCGAGGATCAAAATATGCCTGTCTTTTCCTCCGTCAGCCTCCGCCTTACATTTCTCTTCTTGTCTCCTACATCTTTTATTTTTATTCATAACTTCTTCAGGTATTCTTTTAAAAGATGATAATGCATCAGGTGAGGGTTTGACAATATGGTCCCATGCAAATTTAAACTTACCATTGCCATCCTTTCATGTCCTAACCTTTCTGTAAATAATGGAGGCACCAAAATATGAGGAGCAATTAAGAGGGTTATATATTGTCATTTCTGTTCATTAATTGCTAATTTCTCTACCCTCTTGAATGCTTTTCCGTCCTAGCACTCAGCAAGTTATTAATGCTTAATGGGTACAAAAATTTCATGTGATTTGCAAGCTGTGTAAGAAGTACCCATGTTTCTTCTTTCTTTCAACTTTCGCTGTCAACCACCAAATTAACCATTGAGTTTCATGCTCCCTTTTACTCTGTCCTTGAGCAGAAACATCCAATTTAATTCAAGTTTCCTGCACGATCTCTACTAACACAGACATTAGTTTCCGTGGTAATGATATGGTGGCCTCCACTTTCTGTCCTTTGCTCATAATATGGTATGATCATGGGCATTTTTGTTCTTCTTATTACTTTCTTTTAGGTGTCGAATAAAATGATAACCGATAAAATAAAAATAATGAATTTTATGAAAATTTCTATAATGCATAAATGTTAGATTTATGCCAATCATGCCTAGTCCGTTGTCTTAGAGAAGAGATCTGCATCAGGTTGATATTAAGTGATTAGATAAAATTTTGAAGTAAAGAACAAGTCTGGGTGTAGTGAAAGTGAGATGAAAAATGACAAAGAAGTTGACTAGTTAGTTTGCTTCAACACCACCCCTAACCCTAACCCTAACCCTAACCCTAACCCTAGTGTAGTGGGCATATCCTTTTGTTTTGATCCAACCAGCGGGTTAAAAGCTCTATGCAGTAAAAAAAAAGTGAGAAAAGTCTACTTGGTCCTCCTTACAATAATAAATGTTCTGCCCCGGGTCCAATTAACGGAACAAAATGTTTTTACTAGAAAAAGTCTTTAAAAAATCATGTAATTCACTTAAAATTTAAAAAAGATCGATTGAAAATAGAGATATAATAAGATCTGTAGGGATTTAAATTAATTTTTAGTTAAAAATCATTTAGAATATTTAATTTATATATATTATATACTTTTGCTAACTTATTAAATATTGGCAAATAATAAAAAATGTGTCGTACAAGCAAACCTTGAGAGGTGAGGGAGACTGTGGTTCGTCGATGCGGAGATGATACAGGAGTGACATTTGTATAGAGAAATCACCGAACGACGGAGTAGCTGACTTGGGATGGGCCCAAGTCTCCACTTCAACGACACCAACCCCCTTCAAAGCAATGCCACGTCAGTATTTTATTGAATTACGCAACGAAATATTTTTTGGGCCCTCATGATTGGACCTAGATGGGGCCCATGACAAAAGTAATGGCTCAAAGTAAAAGAAGATAGGCAACCCTAGCTCAACGCAATATGGCATGGATCAAACGACGTTAAAAAAAAAAAAAAAAAGAAACACACATTATAAAAAGAATAAAACGAAGAATGTTAGACATAAAAAATATACCCATTTGACTTTGTTATAGCTCATCATTGCACTATATATATTATACATATATAGAAAAGATCCAACTTCATTGGTTCTTAGTCTTAGCTATTTCAGACAAGTGGGTTGGCAAATTCGTATGGTTAAAGGTCGATGGGAAAAGATTGAAACCATGGAAGCTTAGCACCAAGGATGTGTAACCTTCAAGTGTAGAGGGAGCCAATTAATGGAAAGGGCAATTATGTATTACTGTATCAAAAAATGTCAATAAGTATCAAAGTAATGTGGTGTACACATCAAGGATACACCCACCTTCTTCTACTTTTCGTGACCTATGGCGATACTGTGTCTCAACTTAGAAACACACAATAATACCAGCCATGCGTGCTTGCTTACCTTTCTTCTGCAATATTTTTCCACGTGTTCTTAATTCTATGGCATGCTTGCATTGAACGTAGTGTAAAGATTGTTTTCCTAACACCGCTATGATTAACAAGTAATGGTATTGGTTAAGATCACTCATGCTTGGAGAAGTTATTAGGAAGAAAAGCCGGCCATTTTGGCATGCATGCATTCAAATATTATTGATGTTACCTGACTATGGATAACGTACTATTTTCAAAGGTACAAATCTTATATCATCAAAGTTTAATATGGCCTTGATATTGTTACGATTGACTCTTTTAATTTAAGTTGACTTTATGATGGAATTTTGCTGTGTCAAAAAGCTTCATTTGTGTGGGTAACAACATTAGTAAACAATACGAGCCTATGAACCGTATGTAATAAGTGGGAAAAAAAATAAAATGAAATTATTCCTTCGAGCCAACATCCTTGGACCCTGCAGACTGGAGCTGATCAATGAAATCCTATCCATTTCTCGTTCTGATGCCGTGCATGTTCCCCTCAAGTGCTTTAAAGTTTGATTTCATCATGGCTATATTGCTTTATTTGCTTCCACTACACTGCTTATATATTTTTATTTTATTTGAAATAATTAATATGTAAAATATTTTTAAAATTTTCACATTTAAAATATTTTGGCAAACTTAGATTATTTGCATTAAAATTAACAATAATCTTTAAAATTATGAAATACTTTAATCAATTCGATAGAAAAAATAAAAAAGTGAATCATTAATTAGCTTAAATTAATTTAAACACCATTTATTAATAATTTGTTGATATCAAAATTACTTTCCTTTTTTAAATAGACTGGACAGTACCGAAAAATCAAATTAAAAAGTTTAATTTCAAATTTTTGTTATTGACTTTAAAAATTGAATCCTTGGTCTATTAGTTTGAAATTATGTAATAATACTTACCTAAATGCACCTAATTGTCTCTTCATTCGTTTGCCTTTGTCAATGCTCTCGATTGCTAATGAAAACGATGATAAATACATTTTCAATGTGTTATAACTTAACATTATTAAAAATGAAATTCATCATGCTCTGAAAATGTGATGTAAAATACAATAACAGAGATTTTTTGTTTTTTAAATAAAATATTAATAATATCACTATTTAAAAATATATATAGTTTAATATTATAAATAATTACATAAATTTGTTTAAAATTTTAAAATATTATAATTAAATTAATATTTTTTTCCTATATCCTTTAGATAAAATTGACATAAAATTAAATAATATTTAAAATGAAATTATGCTAAAAATTTACAGATATTGTAAAATGCAACAATGATTGTTTCAAAAAGACTCATTTCAACAATAAAGAAATTTATAAACAAACAACTTTTTACTCTTGTTGCTTGTGATGCAATGAATCCACTAATGTGTTTCTTTTCTCCTCCTTTATTCACAAGATAAGGTTTTACTTCAATCTAAGAAAAACCATATCACCATCAACTCTATCTGATAATTAGTTCCCGTCAACATTTACAAATTAAACAACGGAGACGATATCACATTTTCCAAAACCAAGTAAATTATTCACCCACCTAGACCTAATGGTTCATTTCTTTAACATCCCAAACCATTATGTTTATAGCCGACCAGATAACTGGGTCTGGGTACAAAATGGACAAATGTAACTTTCAGTCTGATATATATTGACCCTTTTTATATATCTGTGGGTCCGGAATTAAGAAGCAATCTTCAAATAAAAACCCCCCTCCTTCTCCTTCCAATTGAAAAAGAAATGGTCCCTCCCTATATTGTACTACCCTTTACTTTCTACATATAATTGTCCTTAAAGATCACGATAATGCCAATCACCTAGTAATTAAATGCATCTGCAATTCCTGTGTATTGTTTATAACTGGGTACTGAAGAATATTCTCTCATCTTTCGGCTTATTATGTTCTGTATACTCTACATTTTACTAGTCTTCATCTTGTCTTTATTCTATTGAGATTTGTGGTTGCTCACATACAAATAAATACTCCGGTCTCAGTCGCAGTCTCATTCTGCCTTGGTTGATTTAATCTAATCCGTAAAAAGTCTTTATTCCACATCATCTGAAAAGCAAGCTTCTTCCTAATCCTTTTGATATTTTACAAGAGAATTAATAGTGATACAACAACGTCAATAATAAAATCAGGTCGGGTTTGGCCGGCCTCTTGCCTGATTAGGCTTGAGTCTAGGCTTCAATTAAGTCAGACTCAACTTGACCTGATTCATTGTCAATCTTTAGACTGAACTGATTTACTATCCTATACCAATTAAAAATAAAAAGCTTAATGCTATGTTTAATTAATCATAAGTTTTTTAAAGAAATGAAACAATTTATTATAGATCGTAAAGTAAATAAATATAATATTAAAAAATTATTATTTGAAAAAAATGAAAGAGTTCTTAAATATAATATAATAAAATGTTATTTGGAAGATAGATAACAAAATACTATAAACAACTACTTTGTGTTTGATAGAACAAAACATATATTAATAGAGTTGTATTATTTCGTTGCTTATTATTAAGGTCGAGGTATAATTAGTATTATAAAAAATTATTAAGAGTATATTAGATATTACATATTTATTATTTTACATTTTATCTAAATTTTTAAATTAGAGATAATTCACTTATACTGTTTATGATAGAATAAAATGTAACGTAAAACTCTATCTTTCGCTTCTATCCTACTTTATTCTATTAAAAACTCTCCTCGTAAATAATAAAATAATAATATATTTTATTTTATTCCATCCCATTTTCATTCCCGACCCAAAGTCTAAGAAAATAAACTATGGTGTATTAGCAACTTTTCTTTTGCTTATATAATAGGTGCATGTACTAATTATATTATTATATTGAATTTATAGAATTACTAGAACCAAGGAAGATTGATCCTGTATAAGATAGTCCTGCCACTTAAGAGCCTACCCTCTGTGCCTAACATGTCATTTCATGGTAAAGTAAGGGATAAGGACGTAAATGATGATTCTTTATTTTCTTTTTCCAATTATTATTTTTACCCATTTAGACACTCCTGTCTTTGTTTGTCGGTATGCGTGCAATTGAAACTGCCCTCCTTTTCTCTCTTTCTCTCTCACTGCTTCTAAGCACACACGCAGATCACTCACTGCAATCCTTCATTCTCTCCCTTCTAGTTTCTCCCATTGTTAGCTGAGAGCAGAGTCATGGGTAGGGTTCTTCTCTCTGTCTCGGTTTTGCGTCAGCTTTGTGAGCCAGACCGAGCTCCTTGTGTCTGATATGCCCATCCCTCCACTTGGCTCTCTTTCTAGGGAGGGAGAGCCCTTGCTTTTAGCTGATTTGTGGGTTTCTCTTGGTTATGTTGTGTAAGCTCGTTTTCGTAGAGAAAGTCCCAGTCTTTTTCCTTTCTTCTTGAATGGAGCTGGATTGTTGCCTTGGTTTTGGGTTTTGTGAGATTACAACGTAACAGCTGCTTTTATGAGTTGGGAGTGAGGTGCATATTTGTGAGAGAGGGAAATCAGTGTACAAGTGTTTGGATTCTTGCTCTTTTGTGATTTGAAACCTGCGGTTTTTGGTTGTTTTCTTCTTGTGGGCTTGATAGAAGCAAGTTTATTCTCTTTTCTTGCTTTTATGCAAGATTTAAGGAGATGAAGCATATATGCGGGGAGGTTTCTGATTCTTCTCTCTGGATGTGTCGACCTTGAAGCTCCGACGAACTCATTCACCACCTGGATTTTAGATTATACTAAATCAACTATACCACCCTACTTCAAGGTCCTTTTTTGAATAAACTTGAAAATTTTCTACCTTCTGTTAGTTCCTCATTCACACTTGCAAAGGACGGACTTTACTAGAAGGGGAAATCTTTACCCATAAGTTCCTTAACCCACGAAAATAGAAACCAAAACAACCTTCTGTTCTGTTTTGTGACCCTCTTTCTTCAGTTGTTTGGCTGTTTTAAGAGAGGGGAGAGGGGGTCTAGTTTTAGTGCCGAAAATGGCGATGGCGATGGCACAGCACAGGGAGAGTAGTAGCTGTAGTATAGATAAGCATCTAACTGACGCTGGGAAGTATGTACGGTACACCGCGGAGCAAGTGGAGGCGCTTGAAAGAGTGTACGCGGAATGCCCAAAGCCCAGCTCTTTGCGTAGGCAGCAGTTGATTAGAGAGTGCCCCATTTTGTCTAACATAGAACCTAAACAGATCAAAGTCTGGTTTCAAAATCGCAGGTTCAGATTGCTTACTTCTTCGACGCTTCTCTACCTGTCTTAAGTTTTTTTCAGCTCTGCACTATGACATCCTTGCGTAAAGTTTTAACCTTTCTTTTACGTCGGATGCATTGATCTATATGAACTGCTTTGTGAAAAATTGATACTTCAATTGAACAACTTCAACCACAAGATGGAACTAACATTAAATCATTGTTGGACTGTAGGCTTGGAAACGTAGTGTTTGTTTCTTAGAAAACTATCTCTCGCGCCTCGTTTTGGCTAGTCTTCTTGTGTTTGACGTTTCTGTCTCACATTTTGATTTACGCCCGAGTTATGGCGCAAGGTTTATGACATTGCTAGTTGAGACATAAGGCGAATGCAGTTTGTTATGCCTGGATTTTGGTTTAAACAAAATTTAGGCATAATCATTGTTTCTTTCAATCGTGACCCAATTTGATTTATAGGTGAATGGACTTTTTGGGAATCTTAGACGGAATGTTATTGGGCTATGCAGGTGTCGGGAGAAGCAGAAAAAAGAGTCTTCAAGACTCCAGACAGTGAATAGAAAATTGTCAGCAATGAATAAGCTGTTGATGGAGGAGAATGATCGCCTGCAGAAGCAGGTGTCACAGCTGGTTTGTGAGAATGGGTATATGAAGCAACAACTGCACACCGTTAATGTATGTCTTATTGATTCTTGCTCTCATGAAATTATCCATTCGTCCATGATCTTGATCTTCTTGTTTTTCAACTTATCTGGGCATTTGAAGTCCAAAATGTGTCTTCACAGTTAAGTCGAGCTATATACTATGGATTATAAACTGTATTTCTGGCACGGGAACAATTCTTGATTAATATCTTTGGGACAGAAGCCAATTTCAAACTCAACAGTTAACTTTTAACGGATCTACATTTCGAATGGTTGTTAAGGCTTCAATTTGCAAGAAATGACTCTGACTCGCGATTGCGTGTACTTTCAAATTTTGAATATAGGATGCTTTTTATATTTGCCTATAGAAGAAAACTGTAGATGCTTTCATGGTGGCTGTGTCAGTGGAATGATAAAGGGATTGATATAATTATTTTGAGTGTAAATATTTTGTTTCCTCATCCTTGAAACGGTCTGCAGGCAACAGCAACTGATGCAAGCTGTGATTCTGTGATTACCACTCCTCCGCATACATTGAGAGACGCAAATAACCCTGCGGGGTATTCTTCTAAGCAATGGCTACGATTTAATAACTCATGCATGCATAGATGTTCACACTCACACATACCTACATAGATCTAATGTCAATGGATGTATAGGAATTGTCACATATATGGATGGTATAACTAACTTGTCAACTTTGCAGACTCCTTTCCATTGCAGAGGAGACCTTGGCAGAGTTCCTTTCAAAGGCTACAGGAACTGCTGTCGATTGGGTCCAGATGCCTGGGATGAAGGTCTTTTAATTCTTTCTTATACGATTTACTCCTATTAATCTTTTTGTTTGTCCAATCTACGAGCAGATATGATGAACAACTGCATCTAAATGATACATCCAATTTTTTTGCTCAGCCTGGTCCGGATTCGGTTGGGATCTTTGCCATTTCACAAAGTTGCAACAGAGTGGCAGCTAGAGCCTGTGGTCTTGTCAGTTTAGAAGCTACAAAGGTGTGGGCTCAGAATAGTTTTTGCATTATATAGTGATTCACTTTTTTTAAGCAGCTGTACTTGTTTAAAATACTGACTGAAGGGGAAAAGTTTACAGATTGCAGAGATCCTTAAAGATCGCCCATCTTGGTTTCGGGATTGTCGGAGCCTTGATGTGTATACCTTGTTTACTGCAGGAAATGGCGGGATAATTGAACTAGTCTACAGTCAGGTGTAGTATGGATGTATTTTTTATTTCTTTGCAGTTTCCTGTAGGTTTTTACAGTCTTTCATGAGTTGTATGGTTGAAAATTGCTTCAGACATATGCCCCAACTACGCTAGCACCTGCAAGGGATTTCTGGACGTTGAGATACTCCACAACTTTAGAAAATGGCAGTCTCGTGGTATGCATTCTTGGATAGTAGAAGTCATTCCTGTGATTTGTTGTTGTCATGTGAGAAAAAACCTAACGAATAATTGTATTTGTTTCTGATGTGTAAGGTCTGTGAGAGATCTCTTTCTGGATCTGGTGCTGGTCCAAATACAGCGTCTGCCACACAGTTTGTAAGGGCTGAAATGCTTCCTAGTGGCTATTTAATAAGACCATGTGATGGTGGTGGTTCCATTATCCACATTGTGGATCACCTGAATCTTGGGGTACAAAGTTGATCCTTTAGCATTTTAAGCACCTATGGAAATGCAAAAAGTTCATTTCTTTCATTTGTTTCTAGGCTTGGAGTGTGCCGGAAGTGTTGCGACCACTTTACGAATCATCAAAAGTAGTGGCCCAGAAAATGACGATTGCTGTAAGTTAAGTCTACCCAGTTTCGATTTCTAGGTTGCGCAGCATAAGGAATAGATGTCTATAATGGATTTCAGAGCTGTAAACAAATTTGATTCCATATCAATCAAATAATTGGTTAGATGAGAGGATGATCAGTAATCTACTGAGCTTGCATTATAGGGTTGATACACTATGGATTGTTTTATTAATGACCTTGGGAAGATATTTCTTCTCGAGTCTGAGGGCCTATTTGTAGAAAGTTCATAACTCTTTGGTAGTAAAGGGTATCAGGTTTTGAAACTACTAGCATACACATTTCTTGAAGTTTGTAAGGAACAAAATTGTATGTTTCGTGTGTAGGACAAATTGCAACATCCAATCTGTATTACATTCCTTCCCCCCACTGGAAAAAGGACTAGTACATAATATAACGTTTATAAATTGTTTTTTTGAAGGCTTTGCGTTATATAAGACAAATAGCTCAGGAAACCACTGGTGAGGTGGTCTATGGATTGGGTAGACAACCAGCTGTTTTGAGGACTTTCAGCCAAAGGTTAAACAGGTAACCTTATTATCCTATACTTTTTTGAGTATTCTTCAAATATCGAATTTTTTCCTTTATGTGAAGTCAAACATGTCTGCATGCAGAATATTTTAGTTCTGTTAGGACTTTAGATGTCTGATTTCTATACCTATGTCTAAATATTTTCATGTCCTCTTCTATAATATCCCTGTAGAGGTTTCAATGATGCTGTCAATGGTTTTAATGATGATGGCTGGTCGGTGATCAATTGTGATGGGGCTGAAGATGTGACCATTGCTGTTAATTCATCCAAGAATTTGGTCAGCACTTCCAATCCTGCTAACTCGCCTTTCCTTGGAGGCATCCTTTGTGCAAAAGCTTCCATGCTTCTTCAGGTATGATTAAGTTCTGGCAGCATCAATTTTATTTGATACGAGAACAGAATGATTGGTTCAAAATATGAACTTCTCTAGTGGTTGTTTCTTTGTTGCACGTTTTTCAAATTTTTGAATGTAATTGCCACTTCGGCTATTGATTTAAAACCCCATTATGGAATTGATGTGGCATGTTTGAATCATACCATGATGTAAGGTGACATCTGATTTAACCTTGTTTAAATGTTGAATCATATGGACCCACTGTTCAGAACCAACAGGATGTGCTATGGTTCTCTTGCTTTTGGGCAACCATTGTATAATAATATTGACTTATTTTGGAGACTTGAGATTTTGACCACATTTTGTGTAATAACTTCAGTTTTTGAACTGCTGTATTGTACTTTCTAGAAACGTAACTTTCAGGGAACATGTCTTTGAAGTTGATTGCATTCTTGTCTTGCTTGTAGAATGTCCCTCCTGCTGTACTCGTTCGCTTCCTGAGGGAACATCGTTCCGAATGGGCCGATTTCAATGTTGATGCTTATTCTGCAGCATCATTGAAGGCTGGGGCATATGCATTTCCTGGGATGAGGCCTACAAGGTTTAGTGGGAGCCAAATTATTATGCCACTTGGCCACACTATTGAACAAGAAGAGGTTTGTCCTTTTTCCTCTGTTTCAGTTATTTCCTCTTTTATCTTCATTGGAGATGCTACCATGTGGATTGCTGGGATTTTCTTCCCACTTGGCTATATTATGTCAATGATTTTAGTTTTCAAGTTACACCTGAGTTTGAACAAGTGTCTTGGTTTTTGATTTTTTGTTGTGTCACTTTGATAATCATGATCTTTATCCTCTAGATGCTGCAAAGGAACTAAGCACTGTGTTGGCATTGGGATCTATATCTTATGTGCTTCATACTATCATTTATCTGGTAAGTTAGGTTACCACAATATTTGCTAACAAAACCTTTGTCCAGTTACTTGAAGTTGTTCGACTCGAAGGCCATTCTCTGTCGCAGGATGCAATTGTTCCTAGGGACATTCATCTCTTGCAGGTGCATACTTGTAATATCATTTTCAGCTAGATTTTAATTGTTATATCTTGGCAATATCTTGGCTGGGTAGAGGCAGGCATTGTGATGGGGATAGGTTCATGTGTTTTGATTTGCAGAAAGGTTGATGTAAATACATGTCCTGATGTCCTTTCATTATCTTGGTCAGATATGCAGTGGAGTTGATGAAAATTCTGTTGGAGCCTGTTCTGAACTAATTTTTGCTCCAATTGACGAAATGTTTCCTGATGATGCTCCCCTTATACCTTCTGGATTTCGTGTAATTCCCTTGGATTCAAAAACAGTTAAGTTTGGCTCAGTCCTTCCTTTGATTTTTCATTCAATATCAGTAAATGTTCTGTGCCGATAATAGGTGATAAAAATGAATTACTCTTCATATTTGTCCAATTTTATATTTTCTGTAAGCTGCAACATTGAAATTCTTTGGAAACTATTGCAACATCTCAAATCATGGATCATCAAATAAAGGAGCATCAGCTTTTGAAATTTTTGGTTTGGAAAGTAAATATGCTGTTGCCATTCATGTTGTTTGGACTTCTAAGTGCATGCTTTTGCTATTATGGGGACCTTTATACTAATTCTTTAACATGCAGAAGCAGACACAGGATGCATTGACTACAAATCGCACTCTGGATCTAGCGTCAAGTCTTGAAGTAGGCCCTGCAGCTAGCCATGTCACAGCAGATGGTTCGTCTCAGAGCTTGAGATCAGTGTTGACCATTGCATTCCAGTTTCCTTTTGAGAGCACTCTACAGGATAATGTTGTGAACATGGCACGTCAGTATGTCCGAAGTGTGGTTTCATCTGTGCAGAGGGTAGCCATGGCCATATCTCCTTCAGGAGTGAGTCCAGATGTCCGATCAAAACTGTCTCCAGGCTCTCCTGAAGCTGTTACCTTGTCTCACTGGATCTGCCAAAGTTACAGGCATGCTCTATTCTCAATGGTTCAACATTTTTTGGTATTGATATATGATCAAGTTGTATTCCGTTTGGTTGCTGACTTGCTGTAAAAGTGTTTTAGGGTGAATACTTTGTAAATCTGAAATCTATAAACTTGAAATTTGTTTTTTTCCCCCAGTTATTATATAGGGGCAGAATTTCTAAGGTCAGATTCTCTAAGTGGAGATTCATTGCTGAAGCAATTATGGCAACATCAAGATGCTATTTTATGCTGTTCACTAAAGGTACATGCTTGCATTTATAATGGCTTGATAACTTTGTTCTCAATAAGCAGAAAGGGGGGGATCTGGGTAGCAGCCTGGGGCATAGCTATATGATATGTTCATAGCTTTAACCTTTCCTTTGTTGTCACTGGAGCTTCAGAATTCACAATGAATTGGTAAAAGATTTGCTCATCTTTACTCTTTGCTTTGTCGATGGTCTTGTAGTCGTTGCCTGTTTTCATCTTTGCCAATCAAGCAGGGCTTGATATGCTAGAGACTACGTTAGTGGCTCTTCAAGACATCACACTTGATAAAATATTCGATGAATCTGGTCGCAAGGCACTATTTGCAGACTTCCCAAAATTAATGCAACAGGTAACTTGTATACAGAATTTTGTTTTTTCCTTCTGATGCTGAAAGACACCTAGTTATTCACTGATGGAACTATCTTAATTCCTTTCTTGTCAGGGATTTGCTTACTTGCCTGCTGGAATATGCATGTCAACCATGGGGCGGCATGTATCGTATGAGCAATCTGTTGCCTGGAAAGTCTTGGCTGCAGAAGAGAACACAGTTCATTGCCTTGCCTTCTCTTTTGTTAACTGGTCTTTCGTGTGAACGTCATTGCTATCACCATTACCCCACATCTACTCTTATCTCCATTCCTGAGCTGGATATAAAATGAAAATTCTGCACAGAAAAGAAACAAGATAAACAAAAGGACGGAGGTTTTAAAACCAGCTTCAGGGTTTGCATTATATTAAGTTAATTGATTTTTGTTTTGAGCCAAAAGGGTTTTGCTTTACCTTGTACATAAAGTCGTGGAGTTTTTCTTACCCTTTTTTGAGCTTAGTGTTGTTGTCAGGAAGGAATCTGTATTCTTTCTAGACATTTCAACATCTCATCTTTGTTCCTGACAGACGTTGCAGGAGGGAAGCTCAGTCTGTTTTCCTCCGTGAAAATATCCAGTTAATATATGAACCTTTATGGCATTGTAGGCATGATATACTTTATGTATTAGATGGCATATTGTTCTAGCTTTTTAATAGAGGAGCAAGCTGGCTTTGGCAGATCTTTGCATTAGTTTTATGTAAGTTAGAAAAGCAAAAAGACTTCTGGTTCTGTTCTGACAAACAAGAGATCGGAAGATGGTGTTCTGTTTATCATTGTTACATAACATTTGGTTAAATTGTTGGTTGGCCTGTAAAGTTTCCGAACAACAGGAAATGCAATTTGCATTGCTACTTTGTCTTATCTAACATAACATTATAGTATATTGCTAGAAAAATGTTTTCCATTTAGTTACATATATTAATAACAAGAAACATAGAGACCTGTATCATATGTGGGAATATCATTATTTTCGTTGATTCCATACGAGTCCACCCTAAATCGTTCACTAAGGTAGAACTCTCTAATGGGTGGGTGGGAGTTCAACTCGGTTAACAGGTACTTGCAAACTATTAGCAGCTGTTTGCATTATTTCTCGGGTGCTTGTGCGACCAATACATTGGACTGGGAATGGATGAATTCAACGTACTAATCCAAATAACAAATCTAAGATAAAAGACTGATATAAGTGTTGTTTATAACGCCACAAGAGGACAACGTCCTTGAATCACCCGACAATTCCACCATATCATTAAGGAAATTCACTTGATTTAAGGGCTCATACTTGCCGCCTTGGCTGAAACGTTGTTATTGAATGTTGCACTTGAGTTGCCTCAGTTGCATCTTCCGGAACATGTTCTCTACACCGTACCTTGGTAACGAGCACTAAACCTCATTTTCTTAAACGTTTTCGGTTCTCACATAATTTAGTTTAAAACAACGTAGAATGCTTGATTAAAAGATTTAACAGGATCCGAAGCATTTTCAGTATTCATCTTGCTCTTGAAGGACTTTGTTAGGAGACTTTTGTATGGGTTGTTTGTTTTACGGATTTATATTGGCTTTGTTCATTCATGTTTTACTTAGGCTGCTCTAAACAGACGAATTCTCATCGTGTTCATTTTGTTTCCAACAACATTCTTACTGCCTCACGCTTTGGCAGGAAGCCCATTACGTATTATCGTATCCTTATGCTTTCAACAAACAACTTTCTTTCATTTAATTTCTGTTGCCATTGTAACTTATATAAACCAAATTATACTTGCAACTCGTTATTGGCAGGGGCTGCGCGAACGCAAGCCCCCTCTATCACAAATTATGACGTAGGCTCTCCCTCATTGGGGAGACCTTAGAGAGGCACCCCTTCTAAGTGCAATGAAGGTCACCACTCTAGGCCATGGGCCTTCTTGATCACCCATTGACCCCGTCCAGGTAAGTATGTTGGGGGGTTGGCATAGGCCTTCTATTTGTATGCACTAATCTCTTTTCGCACTTTCTCATTGTCGATATGGGACCGAAAACCAACATAAAACGATCACCTTCATGGGTAATTGCTTGTCCGTTAACATGAATAGTTCTGGTAGGTGCTCAAGCAAAGTTGCATGCCACAACTTAAAAGTATCAATCAATCCCAACACGGTCTTCGAGTTTACCCCAGAAATACAAAAACCATCATATCACAACAGACGCAGAGGACTTCATTAAGAATCTCCCATTTCATACATATATTAAATTTTGAATATTTATAAATTTCTAAAATAAAGAGGTATATTGTTTTCTGAAGCACCAAAAATAGATTGACTCTCCTCCATCTTTCTATTAGAACGTATCACTTTTTAACATTACCTTCAACGTCCAATAAAGTTCAAAATGTATCCCTAGAAAATTAGAACGGAAATAAGATTAAAAATATATATGCTTTTTCTGTAGCATTATAGACCTTCAAGAAATGCCCTGTAGTTTGAATTTTCATATCTATAATGTGATAATTGACATTAATATTAAAATGCTAAAAACATTTTTAATTAACGATCAAAAGAAAAACAAGGACTATTTTTTTTAAAACTTAGAATTATGTTACTAATAATACGGCCGGGAAAAATTGAAGCAAATGGACCAAGCTAACCCAAGTCAATAGACTCCCCCATTACACCCGACCTAGATCCATAAGTTCGATGATTAAAACCTGGCTGAATTACATAAGAAGAGTTAAAATCAAAACGAGAAATATTAATCACAAATTGAGGAATATGAGTTCCCCAATTCGCAAAATCAGACTGGAACAAAGCCTCCCTAGCTATGGCATGGGCTACCCTATTCACTGATCTTTTGACATGACAGACGTCAATTTCCCTTAGCTCGTGTAAAAGAGCTGTACAGTCCGATATAACCACTCTTGCATAAAATAAATCCGAAACACCTCCCTTAAGAGCATTCACAAGTAGAAGACAATCTGATTCAATAGCATTACACGGTATGTTATTAAGTTTTATCCAGGTTAGAACTTCTTCATACAAAGTGCTTCGGCGAGAATAGGATCAGGAGGACCATCAAAAATCTTAGCAAATAAATGAATGATGTTATCGTGATGATCCAGAATCAAGCTGCCACAAGAGATTCTTCTTGTAGAGACATCCAGAGCTGCGTCCAAGTTGCATTAAAAATGTCAAGCCATAGGCGGGTGCCAGCTAAGAAGATGCCCATCCTGTGCGCCATGTTACGTTGGACCATTTGTGTGGATGTTCACTTCCTCCTACTCCCTGAGAGTATTGTGTACCGTCCACAACACCGCAGAAGCAGAAGACAGACGCCATCCTCAAACAACAACGTTCCTTCTGTTCCACAAACACCACAAGCATATGACAACAGTCTGTTGTTGGGACATTCCTAGCGTGAGAACCACTTCAGTGATCCAATGCTTGAGGTTGAATCCATTGCCAGGTCTTACCGACTTCAATCGGTCCCAACAATACTGAACCTTGGGACACCACAAAAAAGCATGATCAATAGATTCAGGGACTTCTTAACAAAGGGGTCACAATGCATCTTCAACTATCTTCTTCTTGTGCAAATTAATCTTGGTTGGAAGGATATTGGACAAAGTACGCCATAAGAAATGCTTCACTTTTGGAGGCACTTGTAGTTTCCACAGTAATCGCCAAAGAATACACCCTCCTTCATCTGTGACTGAAATACAATCCTGTAGCATCTTATAAGGGGATTTCACAGAGTAGTGACCTTTCCGTTCCCATCTCCACATCCACCAATCTTGTCTCGACATGCCGCTTAAAGGAATTCCCTGTATGAGCTTCACATCCCTTTCACAAAAAATCTCCCACACAAGATCTAAGTTCCATCGGCCTGTGTTGGGGACAAGCAATTCCTTCACACACACATCATCCATACCAGTGTTATTATTAGGATGAACATAAGGAAAATTGTCGTCAGGTAACCAGGGGTCATTAAAAATTTTAATCGAGGCGCCGTCTCCCACACAGAGTCTGCATCCATTCTTTAACAATCCCTGGCTTACTAGCACACTCCGCCAAATAAAACTTGGATTACTTCCTAAAGTAGCATTTAGAAAACTACCACGAGGGAAATATTTAGCCCTCAACACCTGACACATTAACGCTTCCTTGTTAGTTATCAACCGCCACTCCACCTTACCTAGCATAGCAATATTGAAATCTCGCACGCTCTTAAAGCCACCACAATCCCTCCTCCTACTCAACTTATCCCACCGCATCCAACGAACTCCACCCTCTCCCTTTCCTTTTCCCCACTAATACGAATTCATGATTTTTTCCAGCTGATTACAAGTTTCTACCGGGAGAAGAAACACACTCATAATATAGAGAGGAATGGACTGTAAAACATTTTTACCATAACTTCCTTACCAACTCTCGACAAAGTGGTACCACTCCAACCCTGAATTCGCTTCCATGCTCTATCAACCACATACTTAAAAACTTCTTTTTTTTCCTCCCAATTATTGAAGGCAAACCTAAATATTTACCTGGATGTGCCAATTGCTGAACACCTAAACATTGGACTACCACACTTTTCATAGTCTTCGTAGTGTTTTGACTAAAGAAAATGTTGGATTTGTCAAAATTAATCAACTGGCTAGAAGCGTGTTCATATTGTTTTAGTTGCAACTGCACTTGTAATGCCCCTTCCTGATTGGCCCTAAAAAGCACAAAACTGTCATCAGCAAAGAATAAATGGGAAATCGAAGGAGCTCCAGTAGCTATTTTAATCCCATGAAGCTGCCCTCCCATCTCATCCCTTTGAAGCAAAGCTGACAACCCTTCCGCAGACAGGATAAAAAGGTAGGGAGATAAAGGGTCTCCCTGTCGCAGACCTCTGTCGGGATAAATCGGACCAAACTCTCGTCCACCTCTAACAAAGCTGAATTTTACAGTCGAGAAACAATCAAGAACTCTATTAACCCAATTAGCACAAAATCCCAAGTTCCGAAGCATCTGCACCAGAAATGACCACTTAATGCGGTCGTAAGCCTTACTCATACCCAATTTAAGCGCCACCATACCCTCCTTCCCTTGACGTTTCCTTTTACATTGGAGAATCTCGAAGGCAATAATAGCATTATCTGAAATCATCCTCCCTAGCACAAAAGTACTTTGTGAATTAGAAATCACATGAGGCAACACCAACTTCAAACGATTAGCAATCGTTTTGGACATAATCTTATAAAAAACATTGCAAAGTGTTATAGGTCTGAGATCGGTAATTTTATCAGGCCTCTTCTTTTTAGGAATCAAAACGAATAAGGTCAAATTGAAAGAGCTAACAGATCTATCAGAATTTAGAATGTCCAAAGCCTCTTTCGGGACCAGGGGACTTGTCTGGGTGCATACTAAAAACGGTATTATGAACCTCCTCCTTCGTGAAAGGTTGAGAGAGCAAAGTGTTATCTTCATTCATTACCCTTATAGAAAAACAACAAAAGGTGATAGATAATCAAGCCAGTTATTGCAGGAGTTGTTTATATTCAATCTTCAATTTGGTATTTCCAATATAATGTTAAAAAATACAAATACATGAGGCGGATGTGAATCTTAGTGACTTAAGAAATCCATTTCCTAATCATAGAAGTTATAATATTTACGTTGCATTGTGCTTTTGGTACATTACTTAGCAATTAGAAATACAGATCAGACACATGGGAAAGAATCAAGTTCAATCTTTTTGGACATCATTACACTAAGGGATCCATAAGGAGGATGAAAGAAATCAATATAAGTTTAGCCAATTCAACATAAAGGTAACGGTTGCCATTTGTCTTTCAAAAATTCCACTATTTACTTTTCTTCACCGTGATGCTAGCGGCCCAAAAATTTAGGAGAAAAGAAGAAAGTGCAGCAAACCAGCTGATAAAAGCCATGACAGTTGCAATTCTGAATTGTGCATAATGGTTCTGGGAACAATCACCTAAATCATTGTCAATTAGGACCGTGATGCCCACAGAAGCATAAGTTGCAGCAAATGTGAGAGTGGAAATGATCTGCAATGGGAAAAACGACATGATTGAGCTATTTTATTTGAAGAGAATTGTCCTGTGTCCAAGCATAAAAGGAACAGCAAATTGCAACAGGAATCATAAGTGACAATATACATCCTCACACTTATTATACTTTGTTAAAGAGTACTTTCACACTACAATTACAAAGTTACAATTAAAAAATTGGTACCGTTGTTGGTATCGATGATATCAAATGAAGCTCTAACTCAAGGACTCAAATATAGGAAGAAAAGAATATCAAGATACTTTTATAGCATTTTGTTATTGGAGGTGTAAAGCCTTTGGTAAGTTTAAAATTCAATGGACAGAAGTGGAAATCAAACAAGATTGAAAGGTTCCCACAACAAAAAAGTACTTAAGGAAATATTATGTCTTAACTTTCAAGCATCCATCTCTACGTAAGTATATCATAAGTGCTACAAGATACAAGATGCTTGTGCAGAAGTGATATGGTACCCAAAAGGATTATCCTTCTATTAAACCTATGATAACATGGAAGATTTAACGAGACAAATATTAAAGGAATCTTAAGATATGCTTTCAAGGTCCATGTGAGGATGCTACTGAATGGCCATACTTTATCAAGATTATAAATTTGTAGTTCACATATGTACCAAAAATATAGCAGAGAAAGTCAATGATTTCCTATAGATCAAGTAATGAAGTTCAAACACAACACCAAACCAAGAATAGTTTATAGCACAAGATATAGGTCATAGTCGACTTACCCCATCTCCAATAGCAAACATACTCACAACTCGATTATTTTGCAAGGAGCGCATCACTAAAATGGCATAAATGTCCAGAATGACCAACGAGATACTCCACAGACACTGCAACCCAGTAGCTGCCACGAGGTAGTTGTTTAGAAAATATCAAACAGTTGTGAATTGGTATGAGAACTGGATTAAATAAAGACTTGTAAATCCACTTTTCCTATTTTAATTTTGTTACATACTGGATTAAATAAACACTTGCAAACCCAGTTTTCTTATTTTAATTGTTACATACATTAATCAGCAATATGGAAAACATCAAATCACCACAGGTTTGAATAGGTAATAACCACAAAGATTATTTAAAGGGCATAAAATGTAAAGACCACTAGAAATAAATCTTGAACAACCCGTTTAGCATAATTCAAATCCTCAACTATGTAACTAAATAATGTTAAACAATACCAGAGCAACAAGCGTCTATGTATTAGATTTCTATTGCTTAGTTAATAGCCATAAAGGGTGTTTCACATTTCTTCCATCACCAGCAATTGATGTGTCTTCTTCCAAAAAAATCGTGGTAAAGGAGGTGAGATCTACTGCAACAAAATTCCTTTTTTTGACTCAAGGAACCCATATTGTCCAAATAAATACCCTATCCCTAACCCCTCAAATAATCCACCAAAGATTTGTACACTAGTCACCTCTACTATTAAATAGCTCTAGGATAATTCCAACAATTACATTTTTTTCCAATTCTGGTTGTAGATGCTTTAATAACTCATACTATATTTCTAAAGAATCAATAATATATGCAAGAGTTTAGACAATGATTACAAGTGTAAATTATTGTACATTTGTAAAAAAATTGCAATCAAGGAAGTCAACTTAAATGCCTCCTCACCCAATTAGACACATTTGTATTTCAACTCAATGGTAGAGTAATGCCAACTGCTAGCTTTCCTAATTTAGGCATCAAGCTAATTGACAAAAATAAATAATCCACCTAAAGAAATCTTGTCTTCTCATCCAAACTCGTTCAATCGACTATCAAAGGCACAAACTTTCAAAGCATTCTCAATAGGTTTATTTTATTTTCTTTCATTAAAAAGGAAACCTACCAAAACTGCCAAATATAACTCATTGAGCATTTACCAGAAGGCAATGACCGAGGGGAAGTCACTGGTGGTGATCATGACCCCAAGTGATGTAAGAGAGAAAAGAATCTGGCAAAAGTGCGAGGCTAGACCACCTTGTTGAGTTTTGGCTCCTTTGTTTGTCCCATATTGGTTGGGGAAAACAATTGGGGCAAGGCTCTTGCTTATATAAGGAGGGTGCTACCTCCTTAGTTAATGCACCAATCCAAAGTCAGATTTGTATGACAAATTTGACTCTAGCTAAATTCCTCTTTTGAGGTGAGAGTTGGAGGATTTGTTTTGGGTATTTC
>JAOTAY010000190.1:7591242-7613020 GCA_025629805.1 Erythroxylum baracoense | reverse complement strand
TGACTCTAGTTAAATTCCTCTTTTGAGGTGAGAGTTGGAGGATTTGTTTTGGGTATTTCTTTGTGGGTGTATTGGTATATTGGGATATTAGGTGTGAGGAAAAATTGTGTGATTGTAAGAATTTTTTACATAGTGGATTTTCTTCTCGATGCCCATGGTTTTTCTCTAGTTTGGGAGTTTCTTCGTAAATTTTCTTATGTTGTTATTATTTCTCTATTTTCTGCTATTTTTGTCTATGAAATATCCTTAGGTATGGGTGCGGGAGGTCTAAATTCCCAAGAATTGGTATCAGAGTCAAGGTGTGTTTTTTCTTGGAAATTCTGAGTATGCTCTGTGGTCGCAATTTTGACTGATCTTCTATATCAGAAAAGATTTTCTTGAGAAAGGTTCAGTTGTTGTGGTGGAGCTTTAGTGTGGTAGTGTGGAAGTGCATGTCTAGGAAAGTTTTGGCTAAGGAAAGACTTGGTACTTAAGTGTGTTCGTTTATGACCCACCTCTTTTTCCTGAGAACTTACCTGGTGTACTATTCATTTCTACGGTAAAATTCATCAAGGCAGAAGAGCACAGAAAAAAGTCAATAAATAGGGCTTCGAATCCTGTTAGATTTGAGGTGAAGAAATTTGACAGGAGAATCAATTTTGGCTTTTGGCAAGTGCAAGCCAGGGACATTTTGATTCAGTTAGGGATAAACAAGGCATTGAAAGGCAGGCAAATCCCTGATATCAACACTACTAGTAGTGATACTGGCAAAACGGCTAGTACAGAAAGATCTAATATGAGCGATGAAGATTGGGAGAATCTGGATTTAAGAGTGGCAAGTGGGATATGACTGTGTTTGACTAAGAATGTCCTTGCGAATGTGCATAGAATATCTGCAGCAAAGGAGCTCTGGGAAAAGCTCGAAGAGTTGTATCAAGCAAAGGGCGTCTTAAATCAGATGTACCTGAAGGAGCAGTTTTATACACTGCGGATGAGAGAAGGTACTACAATTTCAGATCATTTAAGTATTCTCAATGGGATTGTCTCTAAACTGGAGGCAATTGGAGTTCATATAGATGATGAGGATCAAGATTTGAGACTCATCTGGTCTCTTCCACTTTCCTATGAACACATGAAAACTATTTTGATTCATGGGAAGGAGAAGATAGTTCTTTCTGAAGCTACCGGAAAACTCTTTTCAGAAGAGAGAAGACTGGGTGGTGGAAGAAATGTTCTTCCTAAAGACTCAGCTCTGGTGGTAGCTGGATATAGGAAGAAGAACTCCATGAAGAAAAATATAGTATGCTAGACGTGTGGATAATCTGGGCACGTGTAGAAAATTTGTCTGAGAGGTGGAGCGGGTTCGACAAGAGGCTCTGGGTCAGTTAATGGAGACACCGGCAATGTCACTAACATTATCTCCATGGATGATTATTTTGCTCTCTAAAAGGGGGCATGTACATCCTCATAGCATGCCGCTAATCCCAAAATTGTCATGATAGAGGATGTGTTATTGTTAACAGGTCCACAAGTTTGCATACTGGCATTGGTTTGGCATTAATGCAAGGTGTGTGGTGGAATTTATGTCGATGGCTGATGAACATCTAGGAAAGCCAAACATGAGAGTTGCATCATAATTTTTTCAACAAGGTTATTTTCGATGTGCCAAAGTGAAAAGCTTGGAATTGGTTTATTCTGAGTGGGTATGCTTTTATGGTGGAGCATGATGCTGTGAAGCATGATAATTCTCTACATTGAGAGTTATGTTATTTTTAGGAGATCTTTGTTGTGGTGGAGTGTGGTTATGGGATCAACCAAAGTCGCCAAGGTAGAGATTGTTGAGTTTTAGCTCCTTTGTTTGTCCCATATTGGTTGAGGAAAATAATTGGCGCAAGGCTCTTGCCTATATAAGGAGGGTGCTACCTCCTTGGTTAATGCACCAATCCAAAGTCAAAGATTTGTATGACAAATTTGACTATAGTTAAATTCCTCTTTTGAGGTGAGAGATGGAGGATTTATTTTGGGTATTTCTTTATGGGTGTATTGGTGTATTGGGATATTAGGTGTGAGAAAAATTTGTGTGATTGTAAGAATTTTTCACATAGTTGATTTTCTTCTCGGTGCCCGTGATTTTTCTCCTGGTTGGGAGTTTCCACGTAAATTTTCATATGTCGTTATTATTTCTCTATTTTTTGCTATTTTTGTCTATGAAATATCCTTAGGAATGGGTGCGGGAGGTCTAAATTCCCAAGAATTGGTATCAAAGTCAAGGTGTGTTTTTTCTTGAAAATTCTGAGTATGCTCTGTGGTCGTAGTTTTGACTGATTTTCTACATCATAAAAGATTTTCTTGAGAAATGTTCAGTTGGTGTGGTGGAGCTTTAGTGTGGTAGTGTGGAAGTGCATGTCTAGGAAAGTTTTGGCTAAGGAAAGATTTGGTACTTAAGTGTGTTCGTTTATGACCCACCTCTTTTTTCTGAGAACTTACCTGGTGTACTATTCATTTCTATGGTAAAATTCATCAAGGCAGAAGAGCACAGAAAAAATCAAGAAATAGAGCTTCTAATGAATAGTACACCAGGTAAGTTCTCAAGTTGGGAGTTTCCACGTAAATTTTCTTATGTTGTTATTATTTCTCTATTTTCTTTCTATTTTTGTCTATGAAATATCCTTAGGTATGGGTTTGGGAGGTCTGAATTTCCAACACACTTTTCGTGCTAGGCATGCCTTGGATGTATTTCATCCTCAGTCCTACAAGCTGGTGGTCGTTGTTGATGTTAATTCCACAGTATGTGGTCGGAGGATCTTCATCTGGGTGAACCAACGGATGGCTTACACTCATCTCTCCACCCTCTCCCTCATAATGCTAACCACACACTTTTCAGTTCATCTCTTTCCCCATCTTTTCGCCATTTATCTACTGTGCATACTGAATCCTCAGCTAGCTTATCACTTTGCACTTTATATCGCAGAAAAATAAAATAAGACAAGAAACTTTCATAAACTTACTCAGGCTTTGTAAGTAATCTTGTAGAAGGGGATTTTAAACTTAGTTTTCGAAACTACTACTTTACTAATTACATGTATAGACTACTAGCTAACACAATAACCACATGAACTCGATGATCAAATATTCGTATCCAAAAGTGTAATTGCAAATAAATGAACATATTAAATCTACTTCATTATTGCTGATTTTTCTTTAAAATGTTGTTAGGTTTCCCTAAAGGGTATTCCTAAATCCTTCTCATTTCTTCAAATTTTAAAATTCCCAGACAAAGGGAATGCACCTACATAGATCAAATAGCTTTCTCGTTTAGCCGTTTTGCTCACCAACCAAAGAGAACCCCAAAAAAACTGGTCATACCTGAACGCCCAAAAGGACGCTGCCGGTCGATTAAATACACAGACTTAAGATTAGTCAGTACCAAATCTACAATTGTCGAAGAAGAGAAATGCAAAAAGGATAGGAGAACAGGAAAGTGTCAACGAAAGTTGCAGAGTGGTCAACGGAAGTGAGTTGTAGTGTTGAACAAAACTGGATTTGCTTATTATTTATTTATTTGTTTGTTTTTATTTTTAAATTCATTAAAAATATATTTAGTTATGTTTTTTAATTTTTACTTTCTTTTAATTTTCATAAACTATGAAAATATCTGTTTCTATTTTTCTAATATAATTTTCTATAAATTAAGTAGATTATTTAATTATTTAGTTATTAATAAGAATTATAAATAATTTAATAATAATTATCAATAAGAACTATAAATAATTTAATTTAATACTTTAATTCAATTTTTATAATTAATTTAAACATTAAATAATTTATAAATTTTAACTATTACATTTTAAATTCTTTTGAATAAATTATTATTATAAATTATATATTTAAATTTGATAAACTAATCATTCAAAATTTTAAAAATAAATTTAGTTTAATTGATGTTAAATACATGATACGTTATCTTTATGCTAACAATTCTAGTAATTTGAGAAATATGAATTGAATATTAAAAAAATTGTTTGAAATTATAATAATTTGAGTTAAATAAATAAAATACAAAACGTTATCTGTTATTTACTTTTTACTTTTTGTGTGTCGACGACTTTAATAATTTGAGATAATGTGAGTTAATTCTTTAAAAAATTGTTTAAAATTTCAATAATTTGAGTTAAATAAAAAAGACTTTTGTTTAATGGGAATCTTCCATCACCAACTGAAACATTTTTAAAAAAATAAAATCTTCAATTATTGGAATGTAAATTAACTAGGTAGTTAGAGATTTATTGCTGCAGCATTTTTTGGCAGCTCAAAGCCTATTTTCTTCTTAAAATTTGTGAGTTTTCGTGTTAATTTATTGGGTCTTGAAAAAGATTTTATCTTTGCAATGAAAACACGTAAAGATTCAACTTTTCACTCTTTTAAAATGCTCCTAGTGCTCTCATCTTTCGCTTGAGGGCTGGATGCACTCCACCATAAACTTTTCCTCTCTATTATATGCACTTGTGATTTGTTTCAAATTGTGTTTGCTCGTGGTTGATCATTAGCCTTTATATGTTGAGATTTTAATTTTTTAGTCTTCATCAAACCATTAAAAGTTTTAAGTTCTTTTGGTTTATAGTTTTCAATATTTTGTTTGTTCTTTTTTTAACTGTCTAACATTGTATTTTAGTATTTTACAAAAACCTAGTTGTCGTTATTGGTTCAATTTTTGGAACATCAAATTTTGATTTGCTTGTGGTTGTGTGTACTTGGGATTTTTACAGTCGTTTAATGCTGTGTTTATTTTTGGGATTTAAGATCAATCTTTGTTTCCTTTCTCGAGTAATATTATATTTGTTTAGGGGCCTATCAGATTGGTCTTTTATAGCTTGTGTTATGTATTAAGGTAGGAGTTGTGACTTTGACTGTTGATGATAGAACAAGGGCTAGTCTTTCAATAAGTTTTAGGTCTAGGAGAAGAAAAGACGTTGACAGATTACATATAGGTTTTTGGAACATTGAGACTCTTCCAGGGAAGTCTTTGAAATTAGTGGAGATTTTAGACAAATATAAGATTTATATAGCGTGCATATAGGGGACAAAGTAGATTAGGGCTAAAGTAAAAAATATTAATGGTTCAAACTTTAGTATTCAGGATTCGAAATGATATAATGAGGTAGGTATCTTTGTTGTCAAGGAACTCTTCCATCATATTGTGAGGGTAAAAAGGATTAATGATATGCTTATGTCCTTAAAGATTATAGTAAAAGGTTTTCCTTTTAATGTAGTGTATGCTTATGCACCTCAAATAGAGTTAGACAAACAACTTAAATGTCAATTTTGGGAAGAGCTATATGAAGTGATTCAACAAATCGCCCTTGACGAGAGAATTATTCTAGGAGGAGACTTTAACTGTCATATAGGGGTAATCTTAGACAGATATTCATGGACTCATGGCTATTTTGGTGTCGGTGATAGGAATGATAGTGAGATTGCTTTATTGGATCTCATGGTAGCATTTGTGTTGGCGATAGGCAACTTTAAGAACAGAATCACGAAAACTTAAATTGACTACTTCCTTGTAAGGTTGAGCGATTGACCTAGTTGTAAGGATTATTAGTTATAGACCTTATAATTAAGAGTTAGAGAAAGAAAAGAAGTCCTAGGAGCTATACCAAATTCAGATGGCGGAATCTAAAAGGAGATATAGTGGAACAACTTAGGGATAAAGTAATATATGGAGAAGAATGAAAATTAGAAGGTGACGTTAACCAGATGTGGAAGAGAGTAGCAACTATTTTAAGGAATACAACTAAAGAGATATTGGGTGTTTCTAAAAGGCCTAGGGGTAGTAAGATGAAGTCTTGGTTGTAAAATATATATGTACAAGAAAAGGTTAAGTACAAGAAGAATTCCTGTAAAGATCTATTGGTTAGCATCACAGAGGAGAGAGAGTAGGGTGAGTGCTAGAGTAGAAGTAGTAGAGGTAGATTTAGTCTTTATAAAGGAATTTATATTTTAAATAGACCAGTTACCTTTGATTATAAGTTAAGAGTTGACAAACATATTATTGCTTAAAAGGGACTTATAATAAAAAATAATAATACTCTTAATGAATGAAAATTTACTGAAGATCCTTACCTTTTGAGAAATCCTAATTTTAATACCAAATATAGCAAAACATAAATTCCCAATTATTTACTTATATGGAAGCTCTCTCCGTCACAATAGATGATGGGGATATCTTTGACAAGCCTATTTATTACCATCTTTGTTCATGTAACACGATTTTAATGGCAACCATCATATGATGATCTTATTAATATTATTTTTAATATTTGCTTTCAATTTCTTTGTACCTATTTTTTCTTTTTATTCCTTATTTTATATTATGTACATCATCGTTTCTCCCTTCTTTTGTTGTTCTTCCTTTACCTTTTGCATAGTTTATTAGAACTTGAAGTTTTTCATTAAGGAACCAAAACGAGGGATATAATCTTTATCTAAAAAAGGAACTTGCTAATTCCATATGATGCCATTTCATTTGTAAAAAATAGTGGGCAACAACAATCTTCAATTGGCACAAGTTTTTGTCATAATAATTTGTTTTCTAATTTGGCCATATGTTTCATGATTTTAATTCTTTCCCTTTAAACAAATCTCCATGGTCCTCTCATTTAAATTCCACTTTACCTTTATTTGATGATACTCTTAAAGGTCGTAACAATAAGTTCTCTCCTAACGTGCTTTTGGGTTATTGGCACATAAGGATGGTCATATTTGTTAGGAAACACCAAGAAAAATTCCCTCTTTACATGATTAAGATGTGCAATAAGAAATTAAGGAGAGTAAGTGAAGAACAAATAATACTAAAATTTTTAACGTGAAAACCCTATCATTGTGATAAAACCACTAGACCTAAGGTCCAAATATATGCTTCTACTATAAAAGTAGGAATATAATGATTTTCTTGAGCAAGTGTTTCTCTCAATCTTAATTAGGATGGTTTATAACAAAATTCTCACTAAGTTGGTGGAACTCTCTTTCTTACAAGTTTGAGAAATAAGATGTTTTCAAACTTCTTCACTTAAAGTGGCTCTCTCTCTTACTTTGTTTAAGTAGATCTCTAGTTTGTTGTTATGGGTGTGAAGTCCCTCCTAGAAGTCCTTTATTTATAGATAGCCAAATAAAGATACTAAAAGGCAGTATAATTATCCATCTTATCTATCTTCCAACTATTCTAATTAATTGTTCGTCTCCTAAATACTTTAGTTAATTACAAAAAATTCTAGAATAAGAGAGAGTTTATCCTTATTGATATTTGTGGTGTCCTACTAACTATTAAGGGACTCCAATAAATCTCCCCCTTCCCGACTTAATTAAGGATGCCATCATATCGACTATTTGGCAACAATTGTCAATTTCTTGATTGGTATACCCTGTCATCATATCCAGACAATTATCATCAATATGAATCTTTTCAAGTTTTAGAAGCTTCTCTTCTACTATATTTCGTATCCAATGATGATGAAAATCAATATGTTTTGAGCTACAGTGAAACATTGAGTTCTTGGCTAGGTGTATTGCACTTTGATTATTTTACCATAGAAGTTACTTCTCTTACTTTTGGCCCAATTTCAAGCAAAATATTTTGCATCCACAACATCTCTTTACATGCTTTGATTGTTGCAATGTATTCAGCTCCATTGGTAGATATTACAATACACTTCCAGAGCTTATATTACCATGAAATAGCTCACCTTGCAAAGGTAATCAATTGTCATGAGGTCGATTTTCTATAATTAATGTCTCTAGCTAAGTCTACATATATGTATTCATTTAACATTGTCATGTTTGAACCAAAACACAAGGACCTCTTGAATGTACCTTGGAGATACCAAAATATTCATTTTACTGTGACCAAACGTTCTTTTCATATATTGGATAAGAAACGACTCACCAAACTATAACATAGGCAATATTGGGCCTTGTACAAACTATGTCATATACAAGGTTGCAAACTAAAAATGAATAAGGCACTTTCTTCATTTCTTCATTTTCTTTTTCAATTGTTGGACTCTACTTCTTACTTGATTTAAAATGTGCAGTGAGTCGTACATTAACTAGATTGGCCTTATGCATGTTGAATCTTTCAAGGGCTTTTTCAATGTATTGCTCCTCGGAAATCCACAGTAACTTATTAGATTGATCTCGAATGATCTTCATTTTAAGAATTTGCTTTATTAGCCCGAGGTCTTTTATAGAAAAGGATTTGCTCAAAGATTTTTTGAAGGCAGTAACCTTTTTATAGTCATGTTCGACTCAATATATCATCAACATAAATTAAGAGTATGATAAAATCGCCACTATTATACCTTGTCATAAAGATGCAGTGATCAATGAATGTTTTGTTGAAACCATGCTCACTCATAAATGAGTAGAACTTCTTGAACCATTATCTTGGTGCTTGCTTTAGACCATAAAAACTCTTTTTGAGTTTGTATATTATATGCTCTTTTTTTCATCTACAAATCCCTCATACTACTCCATATATAGATCTCCTCTTCTAGGTCTCCACGTAAAAAATCCATTTTAAGATCAATTTCTAAGTCTAGGTTAGCGATTAGACAAAAAATAACTCGTATAAATGAATTCTTCACCATAAGAGAGAATATTTCTTCAAAATTAACACCTTTTCTTTGGTTGCACCCTTTTACAACAATTATGGCCTTGTACTTTTAAGCTATTGTCCTTTGTTTTGAGCCAGTACACCCGTTTATTCTTGAGAACTCGTCTTCCTTTTAGAAATTGTACATGATCATACATATGATTTTTATACAAGAACTACATCTCCTCTTGCATGGCTTTTAGTCATTCTTCTTTTGCAACTATTGGCTAGAGCTTCCTCAAAACTCTAAAGCTCCCCTTATCAGTGAGTGTCACTTACTTATGTTGAGAGTACCCAGTTGAGGGATGTCTCTCCCTAGTGGATCTTCTTAATTAAAGTTGTTCTAAAGACTTCTGGCTGAGTAATTTCTGGCTCAGTTGGCTGAAGATGTTCATCCGCAAATAAGTCTTTTGTTGATGGTATATAGTTGTTAACATCACTGACCCCCTTCATTTTAGGTCTCGTTTGTGACTTCCTTTGAATTATTGCATAATTTGGGAGACGATTTTGAATAATAAGGAATGGCAATAGATTTTGACTTTTCTACCTCATCAAATCTTCAATGGTTTAATTATCAAAGAAGAGAACATCCATACTTCTCACTAGTTTCTTATCTATTAGATCCTATAATTAATAGTCGAACTCAATCTTTTAGTGAGCCAAGGTAGAAACATTGTTTAGTCTTTTACTTTGGTTGCTTAATTCTTAGGAATGTAGCCGAATGCTAAACAACTGAACACCTTTAAATGGTTGTATAAGACCTTTTTGTCTGACCATACTTTCTTTATTATATCTCTATGCAAAGACCATGATGGTGAAATATTGATAATATCAACGACAGTCTTCACAATTTCTCCTGGAATGTATTTGGTAGTTTAGCATGGGAAAGCATGCATCAAACTCTTTCTACAATAGTTTGGTTCATTCTTTCAAATACACCATCCAATTGTGGCTTCTTTGGTGCGTCTATTCAAGCCTAATCCCTTTTGTCTTATGTATGTTTCAAAAAGACCACAATACTCTTCATCATTATCAGCTTAGATACATTTTAATTTTCTACCCATTTCTCGTTCTACTCTTGCATAGAACTCCTTGAATGCCTCAATCACTTGGTCTTTTATTTCCAACAAAGATACTTAAACTATTTGTAAATGGTCATCAATAAAAGTGACAAAATATAATACACCTCTAAGTGATTGAGTGATTTAGGAGCCTTAATACGTGACTTACATGGATATCAAATTTAGAAAAAAAGGTATATTGGAGTTTTGAGAGAAATTTACGGTTTGGTAAGGCCAAATGATATAAATTATAAAATATTAAGATTTATTTTAAATACTAATAGTTTTAATATTTAACTTAAAATTTAGTAAAAGTTTTAAGCGCGAGAAACAAATTCAGCCCATAACGATCATATGATGAAGCTTTCACTTTGTCCACCACGCCGTGAGACATGAGTAGGCTATCAATTATGACAGTAGATAGTAGGTCGTTCTTCTTTCTTTTGTCTTCTACCGTTCATTCCCTAATTAATACCCAACAAGATAACTTAGGACACAAAAGGAAACTAAGAAAGGAAACTGGAACTGCAAAAAAGAAGCTAGAAGTACTTGAAAATGGCAGGAATCATGTGTTATCATGTTTCAATTCAGACAATTAATTTAATTTGTCAAAATTACTACGATATTTAAAAAATTCGAATGTATTAATCTGGTCATGGTCACACGCGAAAATCCTTAATCCTTATCCCACTGCCTTACTTAACCTATTGTAGTTATACGCTGGCTTTTTTGTCATCGTTTCACGACATACAACTGCCGCGTTTCGGCGAAGTCATTGTCGTGGCCGTTTCTGTTTCTGTGTCTGCGATTGGAGACCACGCGGGCTTCCGTTTGGTAACAAGTGTCGACGTCTAGTGTTTCCTGCCTCTGATTTATTTTTATTTACTTAATTTCATTGAATTGGTTTTCAGATGTAAAAAATTCAAACTCTAATGTCTTATAAATAATTTACAATTTAACTGTAATTGGTCAGAAAGTCAAAGACCATTGTAATCATTCATTTCTCGATCAATTATCACATCCTTACGTAATGGAAATGGAAATCATATAGAATTTTCTTTTTGTCAAAACATGAAATGAGGAAAGTCCCTCTCCGCACTTTTCCAAAATCAGGATTTTGTTTGTGTGCTTCCTGCTCATAGTCATAGATGTTAGCTTCTTACCTTAGCTCGATTTATTTGATCTCTTTCGATTGCCAATTAGGGTTGCAATCTCCAGACCCTTCCTGCTGCTCATTAATCCCTATTTCTCTACAATCTTTGTTAGGGTTTAGTTATATACTATAACTCTCTTGCTTCCTCCTATATGATGTTTTGGAAGCTCGCCGGTATCTCTGCTTCTCCTGTAAGGGATTTTTTTCCATCCACAGCGTCTCTTTTCGTTCCTTTAGCTTTTTCAGCTTCTCTTGTCAGTGGTTTTGTTTGTTTATTTGCTTATTACTCGATTTTCCAACTTTTAAATGGTCAATTGCGGGGTTTCTCTTTCGCTTCTGCTTTCCTTTTAGTCTGGATTTATATCATTGAAAAGAATTTCTGAATCTCATTTTACCATTTTGGGTTAGGGATTTGGGATTAAAGATACACTAAATGGGAGTGGTAGTACTTTGGTTACTTTTGTGGCTGTGTTAACTCAATGGTTCAGCTAAACGTGTTTATTACCAATCAAAAGTACTTGATCAATGACTGCATGCATTGCTTACCTGCTCTCTGTCGTATTTACCTGATCTGCTGTTTATTTTGTAGGTCGAGTCCATATTGGACAAAGAAAACTTCACCTTAGAAGAACTTCTGGATGAGGAAGAGATTATTCAAGAATGCAAAGCTTTAAACAGTCGTCTCGTTAACTTGTAATTTCCCTTCATTACTACGTGTCAACTCTATCCTGTTGTTTCTTCCACCGTTCCATCCTCGCAGGGACGTTGTGTTAATCATAAGTTCTTGTTTGTAGTCTACGAGACAGGGCGCAAGTGGAGCAGTTACTTCGGTACATCATTGAAGAACCACAGAAGGATGCTGACAGTAAACGAGTGTTCAAGTATGTGTTGCTGACTTTAAAGCTAAAAGGAAACGAATTGTTTTTCTCTTTTTAACTTTATTATATTGGTACCCATGTGAAACTTTGGATTCTTGTTCTGAGGATCTACTTTCATTTTAGGTTCCCCTTTATTTCTTGCGAGATATTCACATGTGAAATTGATGTTATTCTGAGGACTCTGGTGGAGGAAGAGGAGGTAGATTTTTCGTCAGTTGTGTTGTGCAAAGTTTTGCGCACGAGGGTTGTTCTGACTTTTTGTCGTTGATTCGTTTTCTATTGCAGCTGATGGACTTATTTTTCTCATTCTTAGAGCCAAGCAGGCCTCACAGTGCCTTACTGGCTGGCTATTTCAGCAAGGTATATTAATTGCTTTGAGTTTGGTATATATGATTTTCAAATATTCTCCTCTTAATTCTATTTTTTCTAATTGCTGTAGGTTATTATTTGTCTCATGTTACGGAAGACAGTACCCCTTATAAATTATGTTCAAGTGAGTAAAATTCCTCTTTTCTTGGCTTTGTACTTGTTCAACTTGTCTTTTTTTTTTTTTTGGGTCATTGGATACTGTTTTATCTTTTCCCATTTCATAGACATCTATCAGGTGTTGAGACATGTTCACAGATTTTGGAAGTTGATTAAATTCATTTACCCATTTCCTTGTTTTGCATTGTCTATTCTAGATTTTGAAGTTCTTCCCTTCCTGTGTAATTTCAAACTTTGATTTTTGAAACTAGAACCTTTGGTTACCATATCTTGCAGGTCAATTGTTTGTCAACACTTATTTTTCACCATTTACTTCACATAGACTTGTTATAATGTTAAAAGAATATTCTAATATGTCATTCCCAATATTATATGGTTGTGTAGATGCTGTGCCTAAAGTCCTGTCTAAACTTTCTAACATTATGGATTCGTGGGAGCAGTAATTTCATACTAAAAGTATATGCTGTTGAAAGATTCCCTGGCCTCACTTATTTAATAAAACTTAAAGCTGAATTCTTTTCCCTCTGTCCTTGCAAAATTTTAAGAGAGTGGATATTGAAAGTCAGCACCTGAAAACCTGGAACTAAATACAGTGTTCTGCACTGAGGCATGTTTTAATATATTGCTAAGTTATATTAAAACTTTTGTTCAATTTCTACTTATTGTTAGAATCCATTTATTGTTGTCATGGGCTTGAGATTTCCCTTCTGCCTTGACTGCATTTCCCAAAGCTGCTACCTTTTGGAAAGCTTCTATGATGAAAATATGTTTTGGTGTATATCTGCTGAAAACTTTCCTGGTTGAAATCTTTTTTTATTAAAGATGCCAACCATATAATGAACACAGCACATAAAAAGTGAAGAGAGTTATGAGATGGGTTGAAACTTTCCCGAGCACTAAATTCTTTCACTTGGTTTGTTCTCTTGGATTGGTTTATTTGGCATGTAATATATGCTTGGGTTGAAGGCCCATTGGTTTACTAAAAGGCATTACTTTTCATTTATCAACTTGCTTTGTGATACTGTTGGATGAATGTTATGCTGGCTCTACTCTTGCGATGAGTTTGACTTTATTCATGATATCTTTATAGGCCCATCAGGAGGTTTTCAGCCAGCTTGTTAATTTAATTGGTATAACATCGATCATGGAGGTATTTGAATGGTTACAGTTGTAGTGAGGCCCCCTTAATAGGCGTCAATGCATGTAATGTATTTATTGGTTTATATGTTGAGAACTTGTGCAGGTTTTGGTTCGGCTAGTAGGTGCGGATGATCATGTGTATCCCAATTTTATTGATGTTATGCAATGGTTAGCTGATGGCAATTTATTAGAAATGATTGTGGACAAGTTGAGCCCTTCTGTAAGTGACATCTTAATTCATGCAAGGCCAATTTGTATTTTAGCCTTTCTGTCTCTCTCTCAACCTAATAACTGATCTAGGTTGGTAATTCCCTGCTGTAGGATGGATTCGCGATTTATGTTTTAATTAGGTAGTGGAATCTATGATTCGCAAGTTTACTTGTTACCTATTCGCACACATCATAATAACAGTAATCAGTTTGGTTTAGTGGTGGATGCCTGCTGATTTAGTAATTTATCAAGCTTTATTCCCCTGCTTTTGATTCTGTTTAGGAATTGGAAACTAGAACTTTTGTTTGTAAGATTGTCAGCGAGGTATCTGATAATAACTTCATAAACATAGAATGAATGAAGCTGACTTTGATTTACTATGCTTCCGAGCTGCAAGGAATATTTGTCTGATGACCACTCTTTGATAAACTTCAAAGAGCTAGATTATCTTGAATTGTTTTCATCACCTTGTCCATGCTTGTGCATTGTGCATAATAATCATGGGTGAAAACCTATGCTTATTAACATTTCCTTGATGTTATTTCTCTCATGTTATTACAAATTGAACAAAAGGTGGATGCACAAGCCCAATTACTTGTGGAGAATTAGGAAGATAAGGCAATAACTAGCAGAGATCATATAGCCATTGGTGACTGGACATAATTGTGAAAATGTATCGATGCTAAACATTAGAAGTACTTAAACATATGCTGTGTAATGATCTAAGTACTTCCTTCTATGATGAACAGAATCATCCTGAAGTACATGCTAATGCAGCAGAAATACTTTGTGCAATAACTAGAAATGCTTCATCTGCCTTGGCTGATAAACTTTCTAGTCCAAGGTTTGTTAATTCTCTCTTTTAGATATACAGTCATATTTTTAAGTTAATCTCTCTCTGTGTTCCTGTTTTCCTGTTCACTATGCTGAACTTTGAGCACTTTGACATTTGATTATGCAGCTTTGTTGAGAGAATCTTTAGTCATGCTTTAGAAGATTCACACTCTAAATCTTGCCTTGTCCACTCACTCTCTGTGTGTATCTCATTACTAAATTCAAAAAGATCAGCAATTACTTCCTCCTTGATGCATTCTTTCCGAAGTCAAAATATTTACGAGGCACCAATCCCAGTGAATCCAAAGACAATAAGCTCAATGCTGCCTAAACTTGGTGAGTGAATTTATTGCACCGATGAATAAGTAAAAGGATGAAACTTCTTGTTCCCGATTATTTTTCAATTTACCTTTTTCTTGGGTGGGTTGGGGCTCTTAGTTCTACTCTTTCCTCTATTAAATCCATCCCTTTTCATACTCATTTTCACCCAAGTTATGTATTTGGAGTTGTTTAAATTTGAATAGGTTAATCTTGATTTAAATAAATGTGAAATGGGACATCCTTAATTTCATATTCCTTTCACTTGTTAGAGTCAATGATTAAGCTTGTCAACTCCATTGTGCAGGTGATTTGCTTGTGCTCTTGAATGTGTCCTCTGATGAGAAGATTTTGCCAACAACATACGGGGAGTTGAAGCCTCCACTTGGAAAGCATCGCCTTAAGGTCAGTTTATTCCTTCTTGCTAAGCTTGATTTTCTAGAAAGTATGTAGGTTTTTGAAAGTAAAATATCATTATGTAGTAAAATTTTTGGGCGTTATTAAATATATAAACTTCTATATACTGTATAATTATGGGTTTCAAGTTTAAGATACTTTTTAGGTCCTAACAGATCCTGCATTATTTGTAGATTGTTGAGTTTATTGCGGTGCTACTGGAAACTGGAAATGAAGCTACTGAAAAGGAGTTGGTCAGCTCTGGAGCCATTAAAAGGGTCCTTGATCTCTTCTTTGAGTAAGTCTGTATCCTTCAGGCAAAAGATGCTTAATTCATCTTTCATGAATTGTTCATAATTGTATTCTTCTAAATTGATGCAGGTACCCATACAACAATGCATTGCATCACCATATAGAAAGTATAATACTGTCATATTTGGAAACTAGAAGCGATTACGTGGTTGACCATCTTCTTCGAGATTGTGATCTGATTGGGAGATTTCTACAAACAGAAACAAACCCTACCATTTCCGCCAATGCTAATCAGGTAAACAGATGCTAATGTGTTCATAATCTGTTCAACTTCTTGTGAAGAAGCATATGAGGTTCTTTATTTGAAGATCTTCTATTTAGCTATTGGGCCATGTCTTCTCCCTCTTGTGGAATTCAATGTATCTAATAGGTAGACTTTAGTAGTGTTTTCCTTCATTGCTCATTGACTTGGCATATGATGTGCAGCCAACTTCACCGGCCACTGGAAAGCGGGCGCCACGAGCAGGAAATATTGGACACATTACACGCATTTCTAATAAACTTGTTCAGTTGGCTAACAGCAATATCCACATTCAGAAGTATTTACAGGTAACCATTTAGCTTTATATCTCATATGCATTGATCAGGATAATGTGCAACGAAAATGATGTTTAGATACCGCTGTCATTAAATTTTGTTTTATTTGATGCTCTTGCTAAGTTGTTGATTTATTGCTTTACATCCAGGAAAATAATGAATGGAAGGAGTGGCAAGCCAGTGTTTTGCAGGAGCGTAATGTGATTGAAAATATCTATCGATGGGCTTGCGGGTATGATATATCTCATGTCTGTCAAGAAGTGTTCCAGTGCAGAGTTTGGTTAAAGTTTTATCTTCCATTTGTCTTATATATCTGTGGTTGTTCGTGGCTTGCTGCATACCAGCTTTAGTGAATAAACAAAACATCGTTTCCTTATTGTGGATGCAATGTCCAAAATGAGATATAATGATGTTACTGTTGATTGAGGTTGAAATAGTGTCGTCACTGAGTTTTTACATTAAATCTTCCTTTTCCTTGGCTCTGTTGTGAAAATTTTCTAGCTTTGTATTCTATTGGTTGGTTAAGTTTTCTTACGAATAATGTTTGCATTGACATGGTTAAAAATATTTAGATTTCCAATTTACATTGAATTTATATAAAAGTGCAAGATTTCTTACACATCTTTGGGAATTTCTTTTGTTATACTAATGTTGTCATGTTTTTGAAACATTAACCTTTTATGTATTATTGTCTTGCACAGCCGCCCAACAGCCTTGCAGGACAGAACTCGGGATAGCAATGATGATGGCATTCATGACATAGATTATGATGTTGCAGCTCTAGCAAATGAATTGAACCAAGCTTTTCGATACAAAATATATGAGAATGAAGAAACCGAAAGGGTATAGGTCTTCTTTCTTTTAATTGTACCATCATTTATGTTTATGCAATTGTTTGCCCTGTTTTCAGGATAATAGAGGCCTTGATAGAGATGATGAGGTAACCGTTCTATATGTTTTATCCTCTTATTGGCACTAAATAGTTTCTGTGTAATTTGAGTAGTTTATACAAAAATGTTAGGTCAACTCTTAAACATGATAAAAATTTAATTTGTTTGATGTTCTTAACACTATAAATCTTCTTCAAATTACAAATAATTTCTTTTAACTTCTTGTAAAGATATCTTTGATGTTTTCAAATCAAAATATATCTTCAAATTTAATTTGAAGGATAATAAACATTGAGAAAATAAAAGTTCTTACATCTTAGATTTCAACGTACTCATTTTAAGTATTATTTTTTTCACTTTTATAGAAGAGATCAGTTTCTATTCATTTTTGACTTAATTAACATACGGTTGAGGAGTCAAGCCCTTATCATAAATCTTGAAGAGTTATCAATTAATTAAATATAGTTTGTAGTCATAAAGTTTTCTTTTCTATCTATCTCAAACTCTTATAAGTTGGAAAATGAGAAAGTATTCTTCTCATTGCTCCAACTTTAATATACATATTGATGTATAGATTTTATTATTTAAAAGGAAGGCTTGTCTATAGCAAGATTGATGTCGTTACACTGTTCTCCAAGACGGATGCTAAATGGGAATTATTGGATTAAGATGACTCTTGAAGCGCTGCATGATCCTATGTTTTGTTCTTGGTATGCAGGATGTTTACTTCGATGATGAATCTGCTGAAGTTGTCATATCATCTCTTAGGCTCGGAGAGGACAAGGAGAGGTGAGTTAACTATTATCTGTTGACACAGTTCTGCTCTTAACTTTTGTGAGTTGACTTGAACATTTCAATTTACTTCGATAGCTGAGTTGTAGTCATTTATGTATAGAGACAGCTTACTAGATGCTAATTGTGCTTGTAACTTTGTGAAGAGTTTAGTAAGGTGTGATGGGTTTGTTGTCAGTGTGGGTTTTGAATCTGAGATATTGCCTTTTGCCTTCCAAATGTTGTCAGAGTTCATAGAAAATTAAATGATGTGCATTTTTAAGAAAAATTTTTGACCTCAAGTTCATCATATATCGGGATTGAACTTGCAAGTTTCTTTGTTTAATTTTAATGCAGCAGTTTGTTTACAAACTCGAACTGGTTTGCATTCCAAGATGACACAATTGGTATTGCCCCTGTAAGTTCTTCATCTGCAGAGATGATGGATGAGATAAACTTGAATGGAAATGCTAATGGTGGTACCAGCAGTGATGATGAGGTGATGGTTGGAGAAGATGATCAGTTGACAGAGAGTGAAGCGTCCATGGATGGTACATCCACTTCCAACACAAATGTAATTGGTGGATTTATTGGGAGTGCACCCATTCCACAAAATGATACAGGAAGTGTTTTGAATGACATAGGATTCTTCAGATTTGAGGCGGCAGGCGATGAAGATTTATTTGGAGACAGGCCTTTGCCTGAATGGGTTGGATGGGGAGAAACATCCAATTTGCAAGTGGGTGGATCTAGTGTGAATCCATTTGAAACTCCTGATAACTCCGGCGGTAATCTTTCCAGCCAAGCAGATGCTCTGACAACTGAGTTTAGGTCGCCATCAAGCGGTGATTCCACACTACCAAATGGCTTATTGCCCTCCAAGGATTCAAGTGAAGGGTCGACGAGCAGTGATTCAACTCAGAGATCTGCAACAGTAACCTCATTGTTTGAAGAGGATGTTGAGTTTGTTGGCGTTGAACTAGAAGGCACTGAAATGGCAATGGAGCAGGCACTTAAAGAGGGTACTGTTGACGAAGCGGGGCCTTTGAAGAGAAATATTATCCCTAAGATGCCAGAAAAGGAGAATTCCGATGATGGTGGGACAGGAATGAAAGAGTTCAATGATGCAAACTATTGGCGGGTTGATCAGGAAGTTGCAGTTCTAGAGTGATAGTGGGTTGGGTCCGTACATAGTTTGGCTGAACCTAAGATTTGGTTCCTATAGCCAGACGCCCCAATTTTGATTTGAAAGGTGTAGCAGCAGATGTGTGTACAGTAAAATTCCTTTTCTAAAGATTGGGTTGGACGGTAGGTTGTGCGTTCAATATTTGTTTTTGTCACTCAGGCTTATTATACTGGAGCTTCTAATTTTCCCTTTCGTTTAGCTGTTGTAGTCTCAGGCACCTTTACTTTGGCTTCTAGCGTCGACGTTGGTTTCCTTACGTAGTATCAACCCCTCTGCTTTGAGAAATAGGAATTTGAGTATAAAGGAATTCTATGATGTATAAAGGAATCGTGTATGACGATTGAATCTTTTATTTAAATGTACAAGAAAATAGTATTAAGTGAAACCTTTTATCAAATCATGTAAAAGTCTATTTAAGCGTCGGGAGTTGCTTTCTAACGCAACGTTCTGCTAAATCACATGCTGAAGGCACGTGCGATTCATATTGAGGGAGTGGTGTAATTGTAATATTGTATGATCAACTATCTTCAACCACGTGTAAAGGGTGGCTCATGCAGAGCTCCAATCTGATGTCAACGGTCTCTTAGAAATTGAATTGCGTGTGTTTTAACACCTTAAATATCAAAAAAGTCTTACTTGGTTTGATTTTGGTCCAAACTAATCGGATTAAGGGTGGGCCTAATTTGACCGTTACTTAAAATTGACCTTTTTTATAATTTAAAAAAAAAAACATATATAATAAGTTGGGTTAATCCGTCCGTTTGTAGCAGACCTACAAGTTGAACCATAGGCCGATCTATTTCGATCTGACAAGTCACAGGTCACCGTAGCCTAAAGCGGGCCAAGCTTAGGCCAAGCCAACCCAGGCCAGAAACAGCCACCACAGCGGATTGGAAGCAGAGGATATCGTTCTAAAACTTACTAAGTGCTGATTGAAGATGGATATCTTTTCAATCATGAGCTCCACTAAATAGATACGTTTGTGCACAGAATTGACTGGGTTAGTCATGGGAAACTTAAATTAGTTTGTTTCTAGAGTAGGATCTAACCTAAATTTTACTCTCTGCAATAATCACTTGGCTAATCCACAATCTTTCATTCAATAATAACATATAGAATAGAAGAAAAAGGTATCTGCCAAAGACTCAAAATTATTCCAATATCGAACTTTCCATGTTTGGAGTGAAATTCCAGGGATTCATGTCCGAATGAATTCCATGTTTGACTACTCCCATTCCACTAGTGAAAGGCGAAACTGTGATCCACTGTACGTGTATATGCTAGTCACTGTTCTTTCGTACTGATTATTGATTAACGTTGAAAACTGAATCCATTTATATTCCTTATTTTCGTACTAATATTATGAGCTGCGACTCCAATATTTACTCACTTTCTCCATTCTTTTGTAAGGTTCACAGATTAGCATCTGACTGTGCTTTAGACAAAGCTCTGCTGGCTTCATGCAAATGCTCTCCGCTAAGAATTTTATATGCTGTCCTTTGATTTCCCAGAATACTTTAGATGGTGTTTCTTTTTTCAGGACAATTTCTGTAATGCCTGAAACCTTGTTATCCACTACGGTTTTATGTCCTTGATCAGTGTGAAAATAGATGAGACCTTTTAATCCTCATAAATATGTATTCACTTCAATGGATAATAATAATTCAACGCTAAAACTCTATCGTATATCCTCCCCCTAACTTTGAACAGAGCTTCCGTTATTAGGACAAGGGATTCATATTGTCCACACAGCTCCTGCTTCCATCCCATGTTCCTCAGGATCAGGTTTTTGGTTTATTATCACTGTCGGCCATATTAAATGTTCCAAACAGAACCATGGATACACCATAACTGTCAGATAAGCTTTATTTTAGCACCAATCTCTCCTCTCCTCTTCTCCACATAATCTTTTCCTGAATTTGGCATTTGTGATTGTTGTTGTATTTTCTCTTAAATTTTACTTTTCTATTTTAACCAGCGTTTAGAGTTCTGTACCGTACCGGCCGGATAACGGTACGGTGGCTCCAACCTCAGTACCGGCCAAAAATACCAGCCAGTACCGGGGTTTTCCATTGGGTACCGGCTGGTGCCCAACATACCGGTAAATACTGGGCAGATCCTGTAAATTAAAAGAATTGGGGACCATTTTGTAAATTTGAAAAACTTAAACCCCCGCTCTCTCAACTCTCAAGTCTCACCCTCTCTCTCTCACTCTCTTGCTCTCACCTCTCTCTCGTCGCCGTCGACGCTTGCTCTCTTCTTCGGTTGATTTCATCACTCTCCTCCTCACCTCATCATTGTCGGATCTGGGTTTGCATCCCTGAAGATCCACCGCAACACCATCCATAACACGTCGTCGTCGCACCACCGCACCACCGAGTCACGTCGTTGCCGCACCACCGCACTGCTGCACCACCGCACCCGAATACCCGAAGTCACAACCCAAAGAGTGAAGACCCGTTGGGTTTGTTGATTTTGTTTCATTGATCTGTTCTATTCTTTGTTGTTGGTGTTTCCAAAAATTACTGGTAAACCGTAAACATAAATTACAATTTTTTTGTGTTGTGGATTGGATTGGATTTGGATTTGTGTAATTATGTTGATGAATATTAGAGGCTGTTGGTGGGTGGAGAACTTAGAGGTTGAAGAAGTTGCTGTCATGGTTTCAGAACATTGTTTTGTTGAAGTTGATTTTGGAATGTAATTGTTGAAGTTGAAAATTTGAAATTGTTGGGTTGAAGAATACCGTAGGTTTTGTTATTTTTGTATGAATTTTTTATATGAAAATTAGAATTGGAATTGAAAATGGAATTGTAAAATAGGGTTAGTATGTAATTAATTAATTATGTATGATGCAAAGATTGTTAAAACATAAAATCGAAAGTTGATAATTAACATTAAAACCTAAATGTAAAATTAATAATCAAATGTGAAATTAATAATCAAATGTAAAATTGATAATTAAATGTGAAATTGT
>JAOTAY010000190.1:7563528-7591142 GCA_025629805.1 Erythroxylum baracoense | reverse complement strand
TGTAAATGGAAATAGAATTATGATTGTTTTGTGATTGTTGGGATTGGAAATTGTTGGTTATTGTTGGAATGGAAATGAATTTATGAATGTTTTGTGATTGTTGGAATTGGAAATTGTTGTAAATTGTTAGGAATGGAAAAACAATAATGAATGTTTTGTGATTGTTGGAAGGAAGTGGAAATGATATTATGATTGTTTTGTAATTGTTAAAATTCCAAATTGTTGGAGTATATGTTGTGTTACTTATTATATATGTTGAATGTTTTGAATTATTAGCTTTTGACTTATACAGAATGAATTATATTGTATAAGATAGATATGCATATTGTCATTGTGTACTAAAATTATGTGTTATTTATTTTTGTGTACAGATAAATGAAAGGAAGTTCAAATACTCCCGATCAACCTAGTTCAGGAAGATACAGTGATCCAACTTGGGTTCACACTGGTACGGTTCTCAGTTAAAAGAATCATACCATTTGCTTATTTTGTAACAAGCATTTAAAAGGTGGAGGAATTACCCGATTGAAAAGGCATTTAGCAAGGGTTAAAGGTGATATGGAAGCATGTAAAAAAGTAAGCCATGATGTAAAGTGGCAGATGAAAACATTGCTTGATGAACATCAATTTGAGAAAGATAAAAAGGAAAGATTGAATTTTGAAATTGATAGTGAAAGTTCGTTTTTTGGTTTTCATGTGATTATGGAAATGTTGAATGTTGAATGTGGAAGTGATAGTGGTACTGATACTAATAGTGTTCCATCTCAGGATCATGAAGAATCTGATGTGAGGAAGAGAAGAAGGCAGGTGACTAGTTTCTTTGCACCGCGAACAATTCCTGGAGTCCAACCTTTAATTTGTAGTGCAATGCAATTAAGAGATGCGACTCACAATGTCAATATGACAATAACTAGATGGTAGTATGATAGAGGTTCGTCATTCAATTCTTCTCAATCTTATTATTATTAACCTATAATAGCCTCTTATAGTCTACAATAGAGAGGGCCATCGATTGATGACTTACTTTTTTACATAGAAGATAACCATACAAGTTTTCATAGGTTGAGACGGAGACAAATTACCAAACAAATCCATCTTATTGATGCCAAATCTAATACCTGACGCCCAGACATTTTCCTACGATAAACATTTGACTGTTTGTTTTTAACGACGTCATTATTTAGCATACTTGCACTCGTCCAAAAGTGACGGAACATCAAACTACCAATTAGCTATTACGCATTTTAAGCTGACTAATGTATTCTTTCATGATAGCAAAGTAATTCAGTTCTGCCATCACTATCGTCATAGTACGTTATAATGACGACCTAAGTGGCTCCTTATTTGAGATTAGATTTATTATTTTAATTATGATGTTTTTATTATTTTTTATTAAATTTTGTTTCCATATTTACGTAAATTTTATATAAATATATAAATAAAATTTAATAAAATAAGGTTAAAATAAAATAATTAAAACAGAAGATTAAAGGTGACTTTTCAAATCAACGGATATGGCAACCTTATTTACTTAAGGTTGTCCAAGGTTTTAATTTACTTCTATTTAATAGTAATACATCTTTTGTAGTTTTTATAATTACGAAAACTCGAATTATGTTGCTCTTGTGTTTAATGATTTTGACATTTATTTTATTAACTAATATGAGCTACAAATTTCGCTATGTTTCTTCATCTCATAGTCGGTGGGGGTAAAAGTGAAAATAGACCCAAGAACTCGGGCTTAGCAGTTTCTCGTGGTAAGTTCAAAATCTCCCGTTGTTCTCGCATCAGAAAAGGGAGGGTGACCGACCTTTGAACCAGATAAAATCTGAACCATCCATCTGAATGACTTTGGAGACGTTGTCAGGTCAGGTTTCCTCTTGACGCGTGACGACGCAGTGAGCGTAGTTGCTGTCGAGCTGGAAGCGTGAAAGCAAAAACTTGGTGGGGTCCACCTCCGCACGAGGGGGGTCTTAAGGCCACGTCAGCAAATCTCTGTCGTTTCTGATTCCTTAAAAGGCTTGCCAATTTGTCTCTACTTTCGGCCTCCATCATAATTTTATTTATTATCAGATTTTCAAATATAATAATAAAAAAAGAAATGCACTTCAGTTAAGATAGATAATTGGGAATTTAAAAAAAAAAAATAAACACATTTATTTCTCTTTAAATTCTTTTTATTGCTCATTTATAACTGAAAATTTTAATTTTAAATTATAAAAATAATTCCTTTATAAAAATACAAGAAGAACATTAAGCGATGTGCCTTTTGATCACTCAAAAAGTGGATAACATTGTTCATGGACGACTTTTCACTTTTCTTTAAATGCATTTTCTTCTGAGCTGGGGCTCTTGGATCTTGTGCAGACAGTGAAATTGATGACTTTATTTTCTGTAAAGTATGTGTTTGTCCAAAGTAGAGGATAAGTCAAGCTGCAACGTTAAATACTATCTCTTCGTTGGATTTAGCAATCTATGCTGTTTTTCTTTAGTTCCCCCTCTCCTCCCTCGTGTGACATCGACTTGAAAATACATTTCCCGAAATGAAGACCATTTGATTATTCAACCAATGCGTAGACATTAGGCAGCGGCCTTTGGAGACATGCATTAGTTATAAGTTGATGTACTTTTCCTTTTGTTTCCTTTGGCGTGGAGTTCAAGTGATTAAATTTCTGAGTTTCCCATGAAATTTGAAAAAGTTCTGGTCAATTTGATTCCGTGAAACAAGCCTGAGGCTCCTGCAGGTCAAATCAAATATGGAAAAGAAGGATTATAGTAAAATTAAAAGTACTGAGACAAGAAAGGACAACAAGACCAGCTAAATTTAACATCATCAAGTCATAAAATCGCATCTGTTCGGAGTAGTGAAAAAAAAAAGAATTAAATGGTGAATTTTGATGTTGAAGCTGCTCTGCTATACAGCATCACACGTCCATCCCAATGAAAAGAGGGAAGACGGAAGCATATCCCCAGAATCTACGGGTTTGGTACTGAATACCAAACATAACATAAAATCGATGTTCTTGTCTTTGTATTTTGCTACCCAAAGTTCCTATCTCGTTTTGGTCCAAACTTCCATGTTTTGACCATTTTGGCTACTTGATTCCCGAGTAGTCAAAACTTGAGAATAAACCCACCTGCAACGAAAACTTTTCCACTTGAAAGATGTGAAAGAGTAAATGTTGATGATATCATATGTTTTAGCATATTTTAGATAAAACTGAAATGTTTGTGGTTGTAGAAAGAACCTTGCAATGAGACGGAAATCAAGAATCAAATAAGATTCATCCTTGTTCTGTTTCAACGTTGAAATTGATGGGAAGTGGTTGGGGTGTGGTCAAATCCAAAGCCCTCCGGTGGGGCAAGGGCCTAGCCGAGGCCACGAAAAGGGCGACAGAAATGGGACGGCACCTAGGTTTTGCTAGTTGTAACTGTTGTTAGTTGGCCTCCCACGTGTGCGTGTTTTGAATTGGTGGTGGTCATTGTCATTAGTTATTGTTTCTCTGCTTTGCAAGTTCTTCACTAGATGCAATACTTTTTGTTGGGATTGTAAATTAAGTGCGTCTAGTGTCTGTGAAAGTTCATAGCCTGGCTGTCACTGCCAAGCTCCCAAATCAGCCAACCCGAAGTCATGTTTTCAGGATTCTTGCAGATCCCAAGCGCTGGATAAAGGATATATAACTTAAGAAATGGATCTTGCTTATTCTTATTATCGAACTTGTAAGAAGGTAAACGCTGTACTCTTGATTCGACGTTTAACGGAATCAAACTCTTCCGTAACTATTAATTTTTACTAATTCTATTCTACATGATCTCGTTCACATAAATACGTAAGACTTAAAAAAAATATATGGATAAAATCACATTGTACAGTATTGATACAAACTATTAGTTACAGGAGATTTCGTTCCATATTAACATGTCTTCTGCTTTTTACTTCCGGGAAGGTTAAATAGAATTTCCATGGCTTCCATTTCCACAGGGGCTTCTTTTTAATATTTTATGTTGCGCCTGAAAGATGAAAAGAGTGTACGTAGAAGAAAATAGGCATGTAGGAGTCAAGTAGGTGGTAGTTTGTTGGGATAAAAGGAGTTGGAACTAAAGTAGAAACATTTTGTTTAGAATTAGAAGTCAAACAACAAAAGAAGAAAGGTAAGGAAAGAAAAAGGCCTTGATTACCATTGACTGCAAGAAACAAAGAACACTTTCCTAAAAGCTTTCACTTACACTGCGGAATAAAAGCCAACATAGACTATGAGCACTAATCACACTATTTGGGACCATTCGGTACAGAAATAAAACAAGACGTACACTTGGAAACATACACAGAAATACACACAACTATGACGGGGCTTCACAGATAAAAAATCAACAGCTAAAAGTTTCATCAACAACCAATCTTGAATGCCACATTGTATCAGGCGAATATGCTCAAGGGACCAGTCTTATTTGAAGCCTGTAACCCATTTTTGCCATTTCGCATCCCTGTGATCCATGTCCTGCAACAGAGACGAATGCTTTTAGCGAAGAATGTTTGCCTTCTATCCCAAATCACAAGAAAGCAACCAACAACTTGACCACTGCAAAGTAAATCTAAACTTCTCTACTTTTTTGACTAAGAGATTGAATAAAGACACAAGCATTCATGACATACCTTCCAACTTTGTCACTGCTGGCTGGTTTCAACAGAATAGTCAATCTTTTTGCAGTTTTCACAAAAACACTGCGTGGCCAACCAAAGGAGAAAAGTTGTAAAACATATGGTAGTAAGGAAATTCAATGCATAATTGCACATTCAGTTGTTAAGGTCCCTTAGGAACCCCCAGTTCAAGATCTTATGGTGTACCTGAAAGGTTCATCTCCAGCCTGTCTAACAGCGCCTGTAACATCTCGGTAGAGCACATGACTTAAAATCTCAGGTCGTTCTACTCCAAACATGTTTGCCAGCTTCCTGTAAAGCTCTTCATAAGAACCAACAACAGAGAGGTCAAGAGTCCTTCCAACATCCTCCGACTCCATGAAGACTTTGCAGTGGCCAGTATCAATGCCAATTTCAGTGTCGTGAGGATTTATGTACCATGAAAACCCATTAGATGATGATTTTTGGGAGCATTGTTTGTCAGGTGCCGATCCTAATACCTCAGTGACTTTTGATTTGTCAGAATCAGTAAGAACTTCTGGGACAGAACCAGTCGAATAACTACGAGAAATCTGCTGCTCTGTTAATATTGGCTGACCAAAAAGTAAAAATTGATGTTTCTTTTTGTTGTCACACTTTTCCGATTTCACATTAGAGTTTCCCATTGTTAACAAGCAAGACAGATTCTCATTGCTATCCATTTGGCCTCTCATGAGGCTTTCAGAAAATCTTTGTTGTGGATTAGACTGCTGGGAACCGGACAGAAATAGTCCAGTCTGCAGTTTGCTGTTAAACTGGAAATCTGATAAAGATATTCCAAATTGAGCATGCCTGGCTCCCTGTATGCCTGCAGGAGTATTTTCAGGTAAACAACTCAAGGGGTTGGTAGGCCCAAGGAGGTTTCCTGAGAATGAAGGTAACTGGAATGGGCTGTTAAGGGAAAATTCTGAATGTTGCGGGAGCCGCAACTTCTTTCTGGGTGGTGAGAATGGTAAGAGATGGATGGCTGGCATACTCGATACCAATTCAACCAACCATGGGCTTACACGCTTTACATTTTGCAGTAAATCTGGCTCATCCCATGTGACCTGCAACGGAATTTGTGAAGAGCTATAAGTAACAAAGATGCCAAAAGCATTGGTTGTAAGGCTTTAATTTTAAAATAACAAAAGCGGGTTAATAAAGAATTCAAGAAATTGAAAATAAATCTTCCTCATGCCTACATAGATCATCTTAAATTGGACAAGAATATGATCATAGGTCAGATCACTAAGTTGGTAAATAAGGAACGTACGTTGAATCAACTAAAGATGCATTCATAACCTAAAAAATACATTCATGAGTTGGTAAATGCATTCATTTAAGATCATAGTTCTACCATTCAATCACTGACTTCATACAATACGTTTCTCAAGTACCCATAGGAACTATATTGATTCCCCAGGAATTATTTCCAGAGCCTGTTGAGTAATTTTAATTGAATACGCAGTGGCTTGGTTAAGGGAAACAAACATTTCGTGTTCCGTTAGCCTGTGATTCTCACAAATATTACGCCATACACCTATCTGGAACCAACAAACGAGTTGGTTTTCTAGGCAACAATGATAGCTATGTCATTTCTGGAACGACGTAGGCAGATTATTGGCAGAAAAGGCAGTAACTGGTTATCAGAAGAGAAAAGTAAATCGAACAGAATCAAATTATGCAGACAAAACAACCTGACTACCCTGGAGCATCTACAGTTTCAACCTTGAAAATTTAGTAATAACACATGCGTAAAGGTGATATCAACTCAAGGAAAAGAGGGAAAAGGTTTTAAGAGGAAAGCCATAACAAGATTATCCACTTCTACATCGAGAGGAGAAAATAATAAATCCCAATTAAGTAATAATCAAACCAATTCGTTTCAACCGTAGAGATTTTAAAGAAGAATATGATAAAATCAGAGTCTAGAACAGAACCTGGAGTAATCGCCAAGGAGAATTAGGCCATCGAACAGGATCAGCAACCTGAGCAGAGGCAACAGTCCCCATGAACCAGCTAATCCGGGAAGAGTCCTCTGTTTCAAAAGCCATCTTAAACCTCATTCCAGGGCACCAATGAATCCTCATTGCGGCTCTTACAGAAGAAGCCTTCACAAAATATTCCGGAGTACTAGCCCTCGGGTAGTAAACAACCTCAATAGGTTGCCCGTTAGTAGCACAATTTGCTGCCTCCAAAACATCTTCAGGCTTCACTCTACCCTTAGCTCTCAAACCCCCATTACGTGTCACCTTATTCTCATCTTCTTTCAAAAAAATTGAAAATCCACTGTAAGGATTCAAAGAATTTCCACTCAAGTTCCATCCAGTTGGCGATGAATCGGGTCCATTCCCTATTCCAATACCACGCTTGGCTCTTCGAATCCCAACACAAAGATCACCATTTTCAGCTCTCAGGAACACGATTGAATCTCCAGCAACAAGTTTCTTCTGGTTCACAAAATTGCTCCACCCAGTTGTCAACAAGTGCCTCCTCGGAGTCCCTCTATAAATATGTCTGAACTTCCAGGTCTCGCCGTGCACGTCTTTAGCCACCACCGTCTGTACTGGCGGGTCCGCCGAGTAATCTAGCCGCGGGAATATCGTCTCCGCACAATATCTCGGCACTGAGAAACCTCCACCGTTGTTCGCATCAGATTGAGTTAACGTTTTAGCAAAAGATGCAGGCTTTTCCATGTTACTACTACTGTTATCACTTGCAACCATTTCTTCTCCGAAATCAAGCTCGTTGGTTTGTAGGGGAACGAGGCTCATCTTTGCATAGACCTCGTCGGTCTCGGAGTCGGCGAGGTACTTGACGCCAGCGACACGGCAGAGGATGAGCGCCGGAATCCGAGGACATGAAGAGAAATCGACGGCAGTTTGAGAGTGTTCAGTGTGGCCTTGAGGAAAGTAGAAGACTTTTGAGTTGAATGGTGGGATCTGAACCATACTTCCCGCACACGCGTGCCATAGCTGTGGATCCAAGCCCTTTTCTGACTCTTTCATCTGCTTGAAGATGAATAACAAAAGAGTGATTTCAGAGTTAAGTCAAAGGAACGCAAGTGAAACTAGTGAAAACATGTTTTTACCGGTTGTTATGACCAACAAAAACACAGTAACGCAGAGAAGAGAAGAGAAAACTTCGGAGAGTGGAGTTGTTTGAGAAGTAGACTTTTGGCCGAAATCACTTTTTGAGAAATCGAAAGTATTGCTGAGAGCCTGTAATCAATCAAACCTTCAAAGGTTGCTACACATACAGTCCTATTGCAATCAATAATTTAACCACAAAAATGTGGACAGAAATCACTCAAAAAGAAAAAAGACTCAAAATCCAGAACAGAAACCCAGTTGGAGTTTTTGCTCGAAAGCAAGAGAAAAAAAGGAGCAAAAAGAGACCTTCTTTATGGGCTTTTCTTTTCCTGTTTTAACGTCTCTGATTGTCTCTGGTCCCTTTGTCCTTGTTCACCTATAAAGCAAGATAGGGTACTTGCAGAATTTTTGAATAACGTGAAGGATTACTTGCAGAGACACAGACAAGAGAGACATTAATCATCGATCAGCAACAGCAGCAGCAATAGCTGCAATCTCGTACGTAGTAGACCACCATTTTACCACTACCATCACCATCTGAAGAAGACAATAAGTTTTGCTCACTAAACTCCAAAACAACAGCTTTTTCAAGATAAAGAACCCTTTTTCACTCTCTATTCTCTCACTGGATCATCTGAAATTTTCTTTCTGCTTTGTTGAAGTTGCAGTTGTTATCACTTTCTCTATCGTCAGTTCTTGATTGAACTGAACTCTCTCTAATAAGCTTTTCTCTGTCTAGGCAAACTGGCAAAGCCACAACAGAACAAAACCACATAATAGAAAAAGTAAAGAGAAGTAGAAATCTTGAAAAGACACACACAACACCTTTGTATTTATGACACCAAAAATGTCTATCATCTCCCAAACCATTATCTCGTAACTTAACGCATGATAATATCGCGAGTAGATGAAGTAAGAGCAGTTTAATGAGCTCTGAAATTGAAGCAGTCATACCTGGACAAACAAACTAAAAACCCCAAAGTTCAATAGTCATTTTTGGTTCCATATGATTTTCTTGTTTCTACAGTTCTAAGTTGGCGCGTGGTGCAACGACTGTAAATCCATTGGAGGGTGACGTGCACTCGACAGCATGATCGTTAGGTGAGGAGTCGGTGATGTGGGTGGAGGACGTGGTGCGTAGTAATCGAACACCAAGTTTAGTTCCAAGGGCTTCCTCTTATTTCTCATTTTGAAAAAAAAAAAATTCGATTCCTCTCATATGAAGCCGTTTATGGTATGAATTGTTGGGGTTTGGTCTTTACTTGAACAGGTTTTTCGAAATATATGGTGTTGGTGTTGGACTTTGGTTGGGTTGTCTAGTCTGTCTGAATTTACCTTTGATAGACATAGACCTCAACTTTCTATCGTCATCACTGTCCTTTGTCGAATCCAAAATGAAAATAATATGATAGTTTTCAAATCAAGATAAAATGCACCATAAGTTATCTCAACCAGTTTTATTTTATGAAATCAACTTTTAATCATGTTTGGATCGTAGCATTCGCTTATGAAGTATTTCCAATTTCAAGTGAATGAATGTTTTCTTCACATTTTGTTGTTTAACTCTCATGCTTTCTCCTGTTATAAATATATGTGATTAGATGTAGTTGAGATTAATGAGAGAATAAGAGTATGGAGCTCATGCAAAGAAGATTGCAGATTCCGTTGAAAGGGGACCTAAATTTTCAAGGAAACCTGTTACAAAGGTTAAACTTTGCGGCGACAGTGATGAAAGAAGCAGCTTCTTTGACTGGTTAATCGATTTCTGCATCCTCATCTTATGTATAATGCTTTCAAAGCAAGGCTTAACAACGTCCAGAAGACAAAATCAAAATCAAAATCAACATCTCTCGTGCAATGCAAGCCTTCAAATTCATACATGGATGATCTATGTACTCAGTTCTGCTTCTTTTCTCTCTTTTGGCAGATAATAAACCCCAATTAATTTATATTAAAAAATCGATAATATTCACAAAAATGTTTGTATATCTACCGACCAAAGCATCTTCACTTAAATAGTTTGGTAATAAGCTATAGTCGTGCCAATTTCATCTCTAGTTCCATCTTTTAGCTAGTGAACCCATTGGCAGTGGATGCTGACATTACATTCATCATTCAATGATCGATCCAACTTTATCACTTTGTTTTTTTCTTATATAAAATTTACAATAATTCTATTGTTACATTCGTCCTACGTGAATCATGCTGTAATCTTTGAATAATTAATTGATGGAATTGATGTTGTGCGTATTTTTAAATTGATTTGTGTTGCTATTTGAGAGGTACAAGTAGTACTTTACGTTTTGTCTGTTCGTCAATCTCTTTAGTAATAAACTATGTCTGTGCCCTTCAATGTCAGCTTAGACAAACGATAAAAAACATGTGAGAGTCGGAGATGATTGATGTGACATGCAAGAACGCAGAAGTCAGAACTTAACAAAGTATATCGCCATTGTAAGCTCCGTCCTTGCTTAAACTTTGTTCTTGGTATATGATTGTAAGGTTGAGAGTTGTTTTCAAACTCTCCTGTAGGTCGAAAGATTTTGTCCTTGCTTCAAGATAACTACTAATACTGTAATGGTAAGTCTTGGATTGAAAGCTCACTCTAGGCCCCATGGAAAGCATTTATATATATAATGTATTGTGCTGGTTTGGTGGTTTGGTTTGGGTTAGGTTATTAATAATTATGGTAATGTGATCCGAAAGAACTTATGATTGCCAATTCAACCGAGATGATAAATTTTTAAAGATTGGGTTAATTAAAGCGAACTAACATAGTTAATTGTTTAATTGTTTGGATTTAATGAACAAGCACACATATTACAACTATAAAATTATCAAGACTTTCACATCTGAAAAGCTTAAGAGTTTGGTTAGCTAGCGGGAGGGCTTCAACCTTCAACTTCTAGATAAGACCAATAACAAAGCTTCTTATATATGTATATATATTATAATGGAACATCGGAATAGAAAACATCGACGTAGGGTTCCTTTATGTCTCATTCTCGACTATTAAATTTGGGCTCGGTGGAATCTATTACTTCCCATCATTCCCAAAGGCACAAAGAAGTTGAGATATTGTCGCTATAGTAACTGAAACAAGTTGGCAGTTAAAGCCCCTTGAACCGGTGCTTATGTAACCTTCTTTGGCAGTAAATTAAGTAGAAGATATTCACTGAAAGAGTTTGGTGAAGTGACGACATCATTACCGACAAGCAACGCAAAACAACTAGTCAGACAAATTTAAGATCAACTTTTTTGGAGGAAGAGATCTTAATTAGGGGTTTCAAAGGACAGTTTTGAGAAGTTAACATTTCGGAAACGGTTGGTGTAGAATCGACATTGATAGTAAATAGTGTCCCTCCCACCTGCCGTCTCTTAGGTTGCCTTTATTGGAAGTGGTCCTCTCCAGGAATTGACTTTTTAAGTTCTTCAATTTATAAGCCATTTTCCTATCTTCAGCCCATGTCTAGGTTTTACAGAGTTGCATGCATAGTTCACCTTTAACCTTTACAGGTTCCATGACCTAACGGTCTAGTAAGTATAAATAAATACTCATTCGACGTAGGGTTGCCTTAGGTTTAGCAGAAGACTGTGTATTGCATCACTCAAAATCGATCTTATTAATTATTTATTCTAATTCAAACCAAGAAAATAATTGGTTCCTTCTAAACCACAAAGACCTACGTCATAAATTCAACAATTTAGTGATTAAGTTCTCACTATCTTATTCAAATTAAGGAATTATGGGGGCAGCAGGCTGAATGTCGCATATGGTATGCCTACAGCTGTGCATTAGATAATTCGTAAGATTGTCTTACATGTTAATAATGGTCCTACAGACGTGTAATATGTCTGACGGAGCCGCATACTAAGTCATTATAATCAAGTAGACAACGACTTAGTCCTGTATCCATGCATGCGTAGGATTGGAGCCTGCACTAAAGGTAGCCCATGCGAATACATTTGATCAACTCCATAGCTTTTCTTTTAATTTCTTCTTTTCTACATTTCATCCATTTAGGTAGTTAATTTATATTATGTATGTGTTAGGATCAAACAAGAAGAAATCGACCATTATAGAATCCAGAGAATGACCCTAACTTCCGTTGACAGCTACCGAGTAAAAAGGTGAAATGCAGTGACAAAACTTCTCATACAGGAGGTGTTAGTTAAGGTGAATTGTTGAGTTTTGATAAGGCTTTATCATATCTTATAACTTTAATTTAGTAGAATGACCTCGCACAACTTCATGAAAATTCTTATGTATGATATAAAAATCTATTTAATTCAAATTGGCATTTTAGGAAGTAAAGTAAGCTGCGTAGGCTCATTTATATGAACTTACAGTTTTGAAGGCATTTTTTGGAGTATATTGGTTGAAATACAATATATTCATTAAGATAAAGATTGTTACGTATGGTTCATATACATGAGTATAATCTTAAGAGTACTTTGGAAGAATATGGGTATTTTTTTGGAAGTCTTAGGATGAACACGATTTGAGACATGGACGTGGCTCAAGGTTTGGTTTTTTTTGTAATGAAAATTAAAACTGACAACTTGTGCTGAAGACACGAGCAGGTTAGTATGATAGAAGTATTTCCATAAAAGAAACAATTTGTAACACTCTCATGTCTAAAGTCATCTTTTAGTGTGCAGCAAAGTAGGAAGATTCATAATATGAAGACACGATCATGGCCCAAGCCTATGTGTGACAAATAACCTTATATGAAAATGCATTTTTGGTTAATTTTGAACTCTAGAAGGATTCTAGAACTTACTAAAATCATCTTTTATTTAGGCTGGTTTGGTAAGAGAATATTCAAGTAAAACTATACTAGGTAGATTTCATAATTAATATTTTTGTGTAAATCTAATCTATGTATAGAAAAAAAAAGTAAAGTTCAAGTGAGTTATCAATTACTCAATAGAAATGGGTTGTTTTTTATTTTCGATGACATTGGCACACCCAATTAGTCAAACTTCATTAAAGTATTCTTATTTGTTCTTGTTGATTCTTATTTGTTTCTTTCTTTCATACAATCTATTTTTACTAGAGACACCTTAAATTCCCAATACATGGTATAAGACTTAGTTCGAGGTAATAATTATTTTAGTTGTAAGATTTGAAGTGGAGAAATTTGATGGAATTAGGAACTTACAAATTATGGCAAAACAAAGAGTGAAATATTTTTTAGTATACAAGGCTTGCTTAAGGGGTTGCGAGAGAACAAGGTGAAAGACATAGATGAGTTCGATTGAGATGAGCTGTAAGCACTAGCAGTTGAAATCGTTTGATTATATCAAGTAAAGAAGGTTATGTACCACTTCATAGATATTGCATTCCATGTGGAGATATGAAAGAAGCCATAGATTCATTATATGTCGAAGAATCTCACAAACAAGTTGTACATAAAACACAGAATATACAGGCCGAAGATCTATAAAGGAACATGTTTTAAACAACATATAAATATGTTCAATTAAATAGTCAATGATCTATTAAGACTTGAGGTGACTATTGTAGATGAGGATCAAGCAATGATTCTTCTTTGTTCATTACCTCTTTCTTATGAACATTTCATGATCACGTTCATATTGAATAAGGACAATTGGTATGGAGGACATCACTATTATGTTATTAGTTCACAACCAATAAAGGCTCAGTATTGTGAAAGCTTTCAAGTTAAAGAGTTGTATGTGAGTGAAAACTAGGATAATGGGAGAAAGTGATGGAAAGATGGTTCATCTAACTAGAGTTTTAAGTTGAAACTCAATGGCAGAAAGATAGTTTGATATTATAAACGTGAGTAAACTAGACATATCAGAGAGAAAAAGCCGAGGTGCGGTACAAAGAAAAGAGAAAAGGCAAAGGTGCAGTAAGAGAAAAGAGAAAAAGTAAAGATGCAGTAAAAAAAGAATCTTGTTATTATGGAATTGGTTTTTGTCTCACAAATACTGAATATAAGCCTAAAGGATTAATACATATATAGCACTTGTACAAGATAAGGAAGAACATAGATGGATTTTCCTTTATCTAATAAACTATCACATCTAATGAACTACCACTTTAGTAGGAATTTGTTAATCTTTGGAAGTCCTGGTTACCAACCATATCTCCTTTGACAATTTTGTGAGTACGATCAACCTTATCACTTCATGATTTGTGGGACTTCTTATGATCATCCTTATCACTCCATGAATTGCTCATAGTATCATCCTTATTACTCCATAATTTGCTCAAAGTATCATCCTTATCACTCCACAGAGGCCGCAGATTGTTAATATCCCCCCGCAAACTGAGCCAGGGTTAAAGGCACAGTTTGTTGCAAAAATATGCGAGGGCAGCCTTGGACACAGGTTTACTCAATATATCAATAACTTGTTTATTAGAGAACACATGTTTAGTGACAAGTAATCCAAGTGTAACTCGTTTGCGTACAAAATGGTAATCCAAATCAATGCGTTTGCTCTAAGCATGAAAGACAAGATGGATTGTCATATATAGAGCACTGATATTATCACAGTAGAGGATTGGCGGAGATAAAAGAGAGGTGAGAAGATCTTTAAGAATATAAGTGAGCCATGTAAGTTTGGCGGCAGTATTAGCCATAGCACAATACTTAGCTTCAGTACTAGAGCGAGAGATTGTGTATTATTTCTTAACACATCATGAAATGATATTTGTGCCAAAAAAGGTGTAGTAACCGGTGATAGATCTCCTTTTTGTAGGGCAGCCAGTCCAATCAACATCCGAGAAAGTAGATAATTCAAGAGTTGTATTGGAAGTGAGGTGTAAACAATGTTAAGTGTTCCTTTCAGGTATCGAAGGATTCGTTGAGCCAATTTCAAATAAGCAACTGTAGGAGCGTGAATGAATTATGAAACATAGTTGACACTATAGGATAGATCTGGATGCGTCAGTGTAAGATATTGGAGAGCACCAACAATTCCTCGAAAGTGAATGGGATCAGTAATGGGAGTAGTATTTCTAGCAAGTTTGAATTTGACCTCTAAAGGCGTAGGCATGGGCTTGTAATAAAGCATGTTGGATCGTTCAAGAGTTGTAAGTGCATAATATGACTCGGATCGATGTAGCCCATCTGTTGTTCTAGAAATCTCAACACCAAGAAAGTGATGCACCAGACCTAAATCTTTCATAGAGAACTCACAACTCAAATTTTGAATAAAAGAGGAAACAAGCTCTGTGGATGACCCTGTAAGAATCATATCATCAACTTAGAGAAGTAAAACAAGTGAACCTTGATCAAGATGAAAAATAAAAAGAGAAGGATTAGATAAACTACAAAAGAAACCATATGATATAAAAAAATTCACCGAGTCTGTCAAACCAAGAAAGTGGTGCTTGTTTAAGTCCATAAAATGCACGCTGGAGCTTACATACATGCATAGGCTTTTGTGGATCAGTCATACCTGGCGGTTGTTACATATATATATCTTTAATAATTTTACCACTAAAAAAGCATTTTTAACATCTAGTTGACGAATGGGCCAATGTCTCACAAGAGCAATAGTTAAGATGAGTCGAATTGTACCTGGTTTGATTACAGGAGAGAACGTGTCTGTGTAGTCAATACAATCAATTTGAAGATATCCTTTGGCGACTACATGTTCTTTAAGACAATCTACTTTACCATCAGGTTGTAGCTTGGTCTTAAAAATCCATTTGGATCTGATTATATGCATATCTGGAGTGTATGGAACTAATTTCCATGTTTCATTTTGATGCGGTGCAACAAGTTCATCAAGCATAGTAGCTTTCCACCCAGGATGTGATAAGGTTGATTTAATATTTTTCGATTCACAAGGTATTGTAGTAGACGAGGTTACTGTCAAGACATATTTAGGATTTGACTTAACAACTCCAAGTTTAGACCTGATTATTATGGGATGAATAATTGGTGCTTCATGAGGTGATGTTGTATGTATAGAAGGAAGGGACTCAGGTGCAGGCACGTGTTCAAAACATAAGTCAGTCAGTAGGGTAGGTAGATTCGGATCTTTAGAACTCAGATGATCAAGGACAGTCCTAAAATTATCGAGCTCAGATGTGTCATGCGATGAATTTGGTATAGATTCTGAGCCATGAATATCAGCAGATGGTAATGGAATTAAAGTCGTCGATGCAGACATCTGTGAATGACTACATGAAGCAAGAAGATTGTTAGAAGAAGGTAACCAAAAATCAAATATGTTAAGAGCATGTGAGTTAGAAGTGGAAAGAGATGAAGACTTAAAAGGAAAAATAGTCTCGTCAAACATAACATGACGAGAAATGAAAATTTTACAACTAGGTGGATGGAAGCACTTATATCCTTTATGCTTTTCACTGTATCCTATAAAAACACACAAGACAGTTTTAGGTCAAATTTATGGTTTTCTGTATCCCATGTATATGGAAAACATTTAGAACTAAAAACTCGAAGTGATATGTAGTTAGGATGAGTTCCATGTAACATGAAATATGGAGTGTCAAACTGAAGAGATGAAGATGGTAACTGATTAAGAAGAAAAACTGTTGTCGTAAAGGCTTCTACCTATAAAAAAAGAGGTGCATAACTATGGAACAAGATTGTCATACGTAGTTCGCGTATAATTCTATGTCTTCTCTCAACTATACATGTTTGCTCCGGAGTGTAGGGGCATGAAATTTGATGAATAATTCCTGTTGCAAGAAAATGTGATGATAATCTAGAGTTAACAAATTCTCTTCCACCATCTGAGTGGAAGATTTTTGTTTTCTTATTGAATTGTCGTTCAACATACTGTTTAAATGCTAAATAGGTAACAAAAAATCAGATTTATGTTTTAATGGAATAATCCAAGTATACTTGGAAAAATCATCAACTAAACATGCATAAAATTTAAACTTGCCAACAAATAAAATAGGGGCAAGTCCCCACAAATCACAATGAATCTTATCAAAGATACTAAAACTAGAATGTCAGAAGGAGCAAAGAGAAGTTTACCTAGTTTTCCTAATTGATAACTATCACATAAATGTTCAGTTCATAAAGGACCTTGGACTTCAATTAATCATTTATTTTTTAACAACTAAATTGCTGAAGCTTGAGGATGTCCTAAGCATTGATGCCAAATATCTACAGTGCCAGACTTGAAACGACGAAAGAAGTGTGCTTTCGGTACATCAGATAAGATATACAGGTCACCTTTCCTTTTCCCTGTTACTAACGGATGTCCTATTTTCTGTTCCTTTATACAAAAATCAACGTCAGTAAATTCACAGTTGACATGAAACTGAGAGGTTAATTGACTTATTGAAAGCAATTTTTTTTCCAGATTTGGAACCAAAATAACATCATGAAGAGGCAAAATCTTGTCTTTTTGCTTAATATATGAATCACCATTACCAGTTATAGGTATCGAAGAACCATCTCTAATTACCATTGCATCACACTCGGAGTATTTATAACTATTAGTCAGCATACCTTGCTTTCCTATCATGTGATTTGAAGCTCTTGTATCAGAAGTCCATTATGTTTCGACAATGGAATTATCTAAAGTGAGAGCTACAAGAGCTTGTAGAATTTCATCATTTTGAGTCGTTCGTTTTGGTATCCACCAATAAATTTTAGCAATATGGCCTGGTTTTTCACAATATTGACATGTTTCATTGCGATACAGGTCTCACTTTGTTGCTATCATACGTCGTTCTCCTGGAGGTTGTGGTGGTGGTCGTTGTTGTGTAGCTGATGTTGAGTCTTCCGGATAGCTTTGATTTTGGTTTCGAAACTATTGTGCTTGAAATCCACGACCTGAGGAAGTAAAGGTACTGTTGCTATTCCTTGAACTGGTACTTTGAGATTGATTCTGTTGCTAGCTATAGAAGGATAAATGTGGAGTGAGGTGAGACAAAGACACATCTGGTTGGTTTAAAAACCAGTTTTGACGCTGATCAAGATTTTGCAATTGTAAGATCAGCTCAGAGTAAGTTGCCCTCGGAGGTTTCAACATCGTTGTTGTAAAGGTTTCATATTATGGACTAAGACTTGTGAGGAGCCAGAAGACTTTTTCTTTATCTGGTATAGGTTTTTAGGTAGCAACAAGATTGTCACACAAACCTTTAAAGACACGTATGTGATCTCCAATGGTCTTGTTATCATCCTTGGGAAGATAAGTCAGTTTTTGTCATAGTGTAAACTCACGCTCTTGAGAGTCTTGTGCATAAGCATCTTTCTGTGCTTCCCAAACTGCATGTGCTGTGTCTAACCCAATGATAAGTCCACGAGCTTCTTCAGAGAGGGTTCTGATGATCCAACCCTAGAGAAGGTAATCAGACTTTTACCAAGTAGTGAATTCTTTTGTCAACCATGGTATGGTGTTTTCGGTGTTTGAATCTAAGATTACTAATTATATTTTGTTGGAACTGGTGTTTCATTGGTGAGATGACCAACCAAATCTTGGTTCTCTGCTAATCCTAAAGCTTGTACTCCCCATAATGAATAATTTGATTGTGTAAGCTTTAATGTGACAAAATTTCCAACATTCAAAGACAACGAAGTCATGGCTCTGATATCAAGAGAAAAAGCATAACTGCAATAAAAAGAAAAGAGAAAAGGTGAAGTGTAGTAAGAGAAAAGAAAAAAAGTAAAGGTGCAGTAAAAAAAGAATCTTGTTATTATGGAATTGGTTCTTGTCTCACAAATACTGAATACAAGCCTAAAGGATTAATACATATATAGCTCTTGTATAAGATAAGGAAGGAAACAAATGGAGTTTCCTTTATCTAATAAACTACCACATCTAATGAACTACCACTTTAGTAGAAGTTTGTTAATCTTTGGAAGTTCTTGTCACCAACCATATCTCTTTTGATAATTTTGTGAGTACGATCAACCTTATCACTCCATGATTTGTGGGGCTTCTTATGATCATCCTTATCACTCAATGATTTGCTCATAGCATCATCTTTATCACTTCATGGAGGTTGTAGATTGTTAACAATCAGGAGGGACAATCTAAATAGAAAGGAATGGAGGGGCGAAATAAAAACTAGCAATTCATCAAAGTCTGCTAATGTAGCACAAAGCGAGGACTCCAGTACTAGCAATGAACGTATGCTTTACGTTTTAACTAGTCAACTTTAGGACTTCTGGATTTTGGATAAAGGATGTTCATATTATATGACACCAAACAAGCATTGATTTATGTCATACATATCAAGGAACTTTGGTACTGGTCGATTGGAGATGATAAAGCTTGTAAAATGGAAACAAAATATTTCAAGATTAAGATGTTTGATAGTGTTGTTAGGAGGTTAAGCAATATCTAGCATATACCAAATTTGAAAAAAACTTGATTACTTTGAGTACCTTGCATACAAATAATTTTGAATATAAAATCAGCGAAGATAACATTAACACTGTAAAGGGTCCCACGATTGTGATAAAATAGTCAAAACTAATGAAAATCTTGGATACAATAAGAAAGTAACAAAAAGATATAATCACATTATGAAACATGCACCTGAGTCATCTTAATGAGCTGAGAGATGACAAAATTTCAAAATAAGAGTTTAATAAAGGGTGTAAAACATTAGAATATAGACTTTTGCAAGTTTTGTGGTCTTAGTTAAAAGTTTAGAGTAATCTTCAAAAATGTAATATTCGGAGAACGATATATATATATAGACGCATAATCTTATATATGTTTCTTGGAGCATATTAGTTCAAACACGATATATTCACTAAAGCGGAGACAAATCGTTCATTATATAAAGAAAATGATTAATTAGAGTTTATAGTTAATTATATTTGTGTGAACCTAGTCTTTATATAAAGAAAATATTTAAGTAATTTATTAAGCAATCAATAAAAATAAACTGTTTTCAACTCTCAAATATGTATGCATATTTAATAGATTGAACTTTGCCAATTTTTTTTCTTTCATTTAATTCTATATTTATTTGACAAACCTTAATTTCTCAACATAATGTTTACTGATATTTATTGTAATTATTTATAACATTTTTCAATTTATCGAAAATGTACAAACTTCACAGGATTGTAAGGAAAATTCAATGAAACAATATTGAAAAGTGCAAACTTTTGAGTAATTATGCATTCATCATACATCTTTTCAGCTAACTAATGGTTACTTAATTTCCAGTGTAATTTTCTTCTACTTGTTAATATTGTTTACACTATTTTTTTTTTCAAGTTTAAAGAGTTAAATGTCCATAAATAGTTATTTCAGCAACCTTATTTTACTAGGTTTTGCTGGATTATTCTATGCTATTAAATTGAAAAATAGGTGGAGCATACCTTTAAGCACAAATAATATGTTATTTTAAGTAAAAAACTTTTAACACTCCAAGCATCGAGTAAATTACTCCTAACAATTTCACATCTTCTCCAGTAAGCTGTAAATTGTCCATATTTTCACTCAAAACCATCGTGATAATATCGGACATGTTAGGCCAAAAATATGAAATTCAACAAACAAACACAATATGTAGATGATCACGTTTGGTGGGGACCAGTACAACCGAAGTTACCACACTAGGCAAATTGCTCTAGCCTTTGATTTTCTTTCTGCCTAATCCTTTGCATAAGCCTATAGACCTAAGGAAACGACCTAAATCTGAAAGGGTGTGACGTTTAGGGCCTTTTAAGAGCTTGATAGGAAAGAGTACAGAAAGATCTGTGCTCCGAACTGTCACACCCTATGTTTACAATACCAAAATAGTAAAATATCATTTTACTTTGACATTTCTGTTGTTTTCTTTTGTGGCTTTAAAAAAAATCGCCGATTTAATAGTAAGTGGGCCCCCCTTTTTCCCTCTCGGATCCCTATAAGGCGACAAGCCGACTGATCCCAACTGGCACTGTCACTTAAATAGTTAATTGGCCCATGCTAAAATGCACCGTGAGTTGGAGAGTTTGCAATGTACACGCGTCGGAATCATGACGCTGTGTGGATCTTTGAGAACTTGATGATGGGATGGGACTTGGGGGGGACCACACAGTTAACAGCATATTGTGGAGCCCACTGCCGCCAACGGGTTTAGGAATCTCTGTCGTAATGTCGTCATGTGGTAGACTCGGGCGAGTTGACTCAAGAGGTTTAACTCTAACTCGTACTGATGAAAATCTGTGGGTTGACGATGATGACGATGGGGAATAATGATGATATTTCACGGAGAAAGATAAAGCTAATCAGATCACGGCACCAAGAGACATGCCAAATGGCCTGCCTACCTGACGTTCACGTGGCCTGCATGTGAGCAACTTTTTGTAAAAAAAAAATTATACAATTTTTTAAAAAGAATCGTCAGAAAGCTTGCAACTTCATACATACCTTGCTTGGCTTTGATTATTTGGTTATTTGGCCATAAAATTTCCAGGTGGATTTAAGAAAATGTTTAAAATTTTCATAAGGTTGAAGAAATTTAAGTAAAATAATAAACTTAATATCAGAATAACATCGGATCATACCCTTCAGAATGAGAACAGAAAACTTACATGTCCGTATGAGACCAACCTTTCTGCTGACCTATTTGCCTTTGTAGACAACAATGGACAAGAGAGTCGCCGCAGGGAAGCACAGCACATACATGATATTGATTTAAAAGATATGACCAACAAGACAGCAGCAATCACACTGCGCTTGAATACGATAATCTTTTAGCTCCGCAACTTAACCTTTACAATCCAGCAAGGAGAGACCTAGCTCACGGATTTTTTGTTTTATACCAAATTCTCAAACTCACCTAAACTTAAATAGGCTTTGGTGGTAATGAATATGAACTTACACCTAAACTTAAAAGGCTTTCGTGGAAGGCTTCGGTAGGATTAATAGGCCGAGTTAGGAAGCCACGTCATGACCAATACATGAGTATCACTAATTGCCAGAAAACATTAGTAAATACTAAGTCATAGCTTCTTCATACATCCTTTGCATCAATTTGGTATTTGCTAACTCTAGCCTTCATATGCTCACTGCTCCCAAGTATCGAGCTCATCTAAGGCTTCTAGCTGTTATTTAATCAAATGTACACAAAGAACAAATAAACTGCAACCGAACGAGAACATACAATAGAAATTACCAAGATTCCTACTACAAATCTAGAGTTCCTACTAATAATCAATTGAATGCCTGTCAAAACGAGAGTCCCTCTCTTGCTGGTGATGATGTTGCCACAGTAGCAGTTTGTGTCACCGGCGCCGAATTCCTTCTCGTTGCTAAAACTGTCCGGGTTCTCATCTCTAAAACCTTTCGGTGAGAGTTTGAATGCAACAACGGACTAAATGTAGGACTGGCAGCAGGTCGGTACTCTGGGAGGAGTCGCCCTGACCTGAATCGAACACCACAAGCATTGCAGAGTGTTTTTGGCCCCATTGGCCCTTCTCTCCACTGCGGAGTCTTCGTCACCTCACAATGGGTACATTTTCTAGTTTCAATTGCCTCCTGAGGCTGAGAGAACTGCTTCTCAAAAGCTTCACTACTGGAAAGCAGCATAAGATTCTTTCTCTTCTTCTCTCTTTTCTTGGCAGGGTTAAATACTTTCTCATCCAGGCATGAATCACTTCCTGATTCAGAAGCAGCCAAGGGATACAAAGTTTTGCGAGTAGAGCAAGTGAAGACAAAGGGAAATCCACTTCGCCGGCTACGTGAATGCTTACTACGAGGTCGCGTCACAGGGATAGCAGATTTTGCATAATTAGAAGTCAAATTTTCAGGGCAGCAGGAACTGCTGCTGGAGCTGCTTTCAAGGACAGATATTGGACTGGAAGTTTGAAAATGGTGGGGATGTTTGCGCTCCAAAGAGTCATCACGGAGGGAAGTTATGCTTAAAGATGCTTCAGCAGTGCTCTGCCACTATTTCAACCAGAAAATCACCATTGTTAACATCAGACAGAAAAATTATCGAATAGATTAAACAGAAAGAATAGGAATAAAATTTGCAAAATATTAGCAGTTTAATGGCAGCAGACCTAATAAACGCACATCAGGACAAATTATCCAGCTGTTGAGACCAAATTTTGCGCTCAACTATAAATGTGAATTTACATGGATATATGGAAAGGGCAACTGTTGGATCCAAACCGTTTTAATTATCAAGTTTGGATTCAAGAGGGATCACCAAAATAAAAACTGAATGCTGGGCTTAAGACTTCAAATTTCTTAAACAATCTATTCTGGTGGATGATTAACCAGAAACAAAAAGCACATCCTTACTAAAGAAATTGGGACTTCTAAACAGAAGGGGAATCTTTTTTAATCGGGCCTTAGATTATATATACAAGGAAGCTCATTGAACTTCATCCAATACACTTCCAATGAATTTAAGCCTTCCGATGAATGGCTAGCAACATCATGAAACCTTCCAATTGCCTATCATTTCATCTTATTTCTTCGTAACTAACAAATTGGTTTAACTGGAGGACACTTTATTTCAGAATTTCATGTGACTTTCTGCAGATTTAGTTTCGAAAGTACCAAGCCAGTTTTTTGTGCTAAAGAAAATCTTAAAATGTTCCTGCTTCTGATAAAGAAGAGCATAGTCTATGACAGGGAGAATCGAAGTGGCGAATAAAGAATAGCACAATCCATAACCGGGACGATCTTTTTCATACATTGTGGATCAAAACATCATCATTTTTGGGAGTTCCACATCCTTAAAGAAGGCTTATAGCCGTGAGGATATTGGTTTCTAGAGAGAAAGAGCGAGAGAGACGATGAGTAACCTCAAGAAAAATTAGAAAGTTATGGCAACTTTAGGCACAAAAGGCAAAATGCATCATACAATATGTATGAAAAGATCAAGCAATACGCATAGCCAATAACATGATCAACCTGAATAAATTATGCTTTACACTTGCCCTTGGTCTACATCGATCAACAAACAATAAACTTCAAGTTTATCAAGTCAACTGGTTCCTAAGCATTTGATTACTTTACTGTCCATCAAGTTGCAAGTCCAAGTTTGCTTCTTGCTTGCTCCAGTAGACTTATGGTGGAAGTCAAGAGAACAAACAATCACACTAGGTAATCAAACAATTCAAACCATTCAATATTAAATGCACTTCTATAGGCAACTCACAAATTCAACTATTCTTTGGATCTCAAGTTTTCAATCATTTCTTGCTAAGTTTTTTGCATTAGGACTTAACCACTCAGTCAACGCAAAAACAAACTCAGAGTCATGCCATCTAATACAATAAAGATGCTATAAATAATGAATGTAGCACTAACATCCCATCCTAGACAATCCAATATAGGATAAAACTAAATTCTTTTCTGAACATCTTATTCTCATCCTTGTTGAATCATTGAGCCATAAGTTTCAAACTAAAAGTAAAGCACATGAAGGACATCTTTTTCTAGCTTCAATTTCATGGACATTCATCTAGTTTCTAACCTTTCCTAAGTCAATTGGAATTGAATCGTTATTTCCTTCTGATGTCTTTATTCAAACTCGACCATCAGCATTGTGTGGTCCTATTTTTAATTGAAAATGGTAAAAACCAAGATAAAAGGTTCTGCAGAAACAACTTGTTTGTATGATTTAGTGTAATGCTAGTCACAATGCAAATAACACCAATGATAATGAGAAAAGATTATCATACAAACTCTATTGTAGCCATCATTATGCCCCACTTTAAGGAAAACGGTAAGAAACGTTACCGGTTAATGAAGGATATCCAAAGGTGGAAAGACCAACATATAATCTTTGTTTAGTTACATAAATTCATGAAATCCAACAGAAGCTGACACAACGAAAGTAATTCATTAGTGGATATACCAGAACTAAGGAACTCACAGAAGAGTTTAAAGAAGCAACAAGGAAGTCAAAACATACTACTGCCACAAACAGGTCTCGAAGAAAAGAATTCAAAGTGAAGTACTAAACCGTAAGGAAAAACTTCAAACAAGCCTATATCGCCACATAATCCAAGTCCAACATATGTGAAAACCAGAAAAGGCTATGAAATGAAATCTGCAAAACTCACAGAAATGGACGAGATTTTCTTTACTTTGGAAGCATCATTGCTAAACCCACTTCCAAAACCTGACGACAAACTTGTCAAAACACTGGATGGTGGTGGATCAAGGTGTTGAAATTTAGCTGCCCAGTCTTCACCATCGTTTGATTCCAAATCCTCGTGTGGTAAATCGAGATACTTGAGGGCATCATCAAAAAAATCATCGGGGACCCCATTAAAATTCTCGTCAAAAAACCAAGAACCATTCATGATATCGTCCTGTACAACATAATATCCCCAAGGACAACGAAAATATTAGACTAAAAAACTCTGCCACTGTTAGAGAGACGTACTTTACCTTATCCAACAAAAAATCCCACGTAAATATGAAGACATATTAAAGTAACATATCTAAGTGATAAAGATGTTCCAAAAACATCAGCAATTCAAAATTTTACTTAGATAAGCACCCGGTTATATAGAGTCTTTGGTATATTTGGATAACATTTATTTAAAACAAAAGTCATAATAAAGGTATAAATATTGCAAACAAAAATACGTCCTTTTCAACCAGATACGACCAGTCGTTTTCTGTTCTTTCCCACTTCAAGTATACACAAACCATTTATAAAACGAAAAGAGAAGCCGAGAACGAAAGAACAAGAAGAAAATTACGAAATCACAAATCATAATAGCATGTTTTTTTTTTTAAATTCAAAATGTTAAAATTTTGAACTGCACAATTAAAATCAAAGCTTCCGTTAACTAAAACAACAGGCCTTGTAAATTCCTCAGCCAATTTCGTGTTGCCATTTTCTGTCATTTTCTAGGGAGCCAAACGGAGAGAGCGAGAAGAAAGGAAGGCGAAGGCAATGCAGCGGAATCATTAAGAAGGAAAACCTCAACAGAACCAAGGATAAAGAAGAAGAAATACCGAAACGGAGTAACAACAGAACCACGGATAAAGAAGAAGAAATACAGAAACGGAGCTCCGAGAGAAACAAAGGTGTGAAATCAAAGAGCGCTAAGAAACATCACTCACCCGCATTCAAACCCTAGCGCTTCAATCACCGTTACCTTAAAACGACGCCGCACTAGAGATTGAGTACGGACATTTCGATTTTCCTTCAGAGTCTCTGCGTGTGAGAGAGAGAGAGAGAGAGAGAGAGACAGTGAATGTGAGATTCCTTCTGAATCTGGCTGTGTCTAAGATTGGGAGTTCTAGGTTTCTTATTGATTGTGAAGAAGCAAGTGTTCTGGTGAGGTCAGGTTTACGGGAGTGGATGTTGTAGCCTTTGCTGGATCAGCATTCATTTATCTGGTAATTGCTGAAACTTTGCTTGTAGTTACATTATTTAAGAAGGTATAAATAAATCATGCAGCGTTAGTAAGCAAATGGAGTAGTTTATTAAACGTCCCAACTCTAAAAGTGCTAAAAGCCAAGAATGGGCTACAAATTTATAATTATGATTACAAAAAAGGTCATATCTGTTGTAAGGAGTGAAAGGTCAACGAATCAAGCGGCAGTGGAAGCATAGGTGATGCCAGAACGGACAAGAACGGAATTAGATATTCTGTTTTGGATTACAATGTTTTTATACCATTCTATTAAATTTTATTTATATATTTATAAAAAAAAACAGAATAATTAGGGGAAAAGATTTGCTATGCAAAATTGGAAGAACAGTGCACCGACGACATGAGAGGGGGGAGAAAGAGATGGGAAAGTGGGGACCAGTGTACGTGAGACGATGGATGGATGGATCACGGGGTCATAACTCGTAATGTAATGTGGTGTTTGGTTCGGTAACAGATATTTGATAGCCATCATGTGCTTTCACATGCGTTACCGATCTTCTCTCCTCTTTTTCCTTTATTTTTATTATTCTCGTAAAAAAGGAAAAGAAATTGTCTAAAGCCCTGGTCAAAGTCAAACCGACACTCACGTGCTTCTTTATCCTTATTTAAATATCTTTTACTAGGAGAGCAATTGCTGCTCAGTGATTTCAAGTTTAATTTACAAAATAAACCTCTTTGTAAAATTATAAAAAGGTGCGTATATTAATAATCTTCGTTCGACTACACAAATACGTTGACATTTTAATTTTTGGAAAATACCTTTTACCATCAGTCTAAAAATTCATAATATAACATACAAAGAATATTAATGAGTTGAAAAAATGGCTAATGTCTTTTTTAACGATTTAAATTCGACCGGATTAAATTCGAACCATCTAATTTTTATTTCAATTTTTATTTTAATTTTTATGAATAAAAATCATTTAGTTAAATAACAAATCGAACAAAATCAGAAAAACCTTAAATAAGCTTTTTTTCTTTTTCAAGATGGGTCATCCACGAATACAAGCTGTCCTTCTCCTTAAGCTTGAGCAAGACCCCCAGTGACTTCTTGATCTATTTCTTGAGATGGGTGGAGAACCTTTCTTTTTTTTGAAAGAAGAATCAACTTCAATAACTCAATAAAAGTCCAACCAAAAAGATGGGATGACCTCCCAAACTTGAAAACGAGCGTAAGTAGTAGAAGCTCTAGCTATGAGCCGCTCCATACACTTGCCTCCTGACCCATTGGATGCTAATATCAACTCGGGAATTTAAAAGAGCTTTACAATCCGATAAAACAATTCCAAAACCAGAATTATCAGGAGCTGGATCCTTTAGTGCCTCCACCACCGCAAGACAATCAGTAAGAATGCAACCATTATAGGGGAGATGATCACAGGCAAATGAGATACAGTGACGAAGAGCAAGTGCCTCGACAAGAGCGGGCGAACCATTACCTTCACCGAAACCGGAAACAGCTTTTTGAAAATGACCTTCAGAGTCTTCCACAACAAAACCATAACCCACATAATCAAAAGCTTGAAAACT
>JAOTAY010000190.1:7527946-7563428 GCA_025629805.1 Erythroxylum baracoense | reverse complement strand
ACAGTGATTCAGAGCCTATGGCTCAACGATTAATGCGCCCAATTTTGGGACAGTTTAGGCGCTCGGTCACAACAACGAAATAAATTGGAAAGTGTCACATAAGCATTTCATATGCATGTGTTTGATTGTGTGAAAGGCTGTAAGCCTCATACTGATGTGATCAAGTGATCCTGCTGATTGTGTGCATATGGTGAAATATTTGTGAAATGTTTAACGTGTAAATAATTGTGATATATGCTTAATGTGCTGCATGAATTGAGTGGACCATGATAGGTCTACTAACAACAGCACAAAATCTCGTGGAAAAGGGGGGAAACGACGAGAAACGAAAAGAAAAGAGAGAGAAAAGAGAGACCACAACGGGACCACAAAGGAAAGGCTTATGGTGGAGGACCATTAATCCCTCTACCAGTCCAATAAACAAACATCAAAGTAAAATTAAAAGAATCATGAAACCAAATAGGGAAATAAAGCACTAGAACAACTGATTAATATTCGACAATAATAACAAAAAAAATTACATACTCATTGCAGTTCAATCAAGAGACCAACTTGAAATCTTCCCTAACATACAAAATCGCAAATGGAGATCAAGTATATAATAATGAACGTTCACAACATGCAAAGAAAAAATGCAAAACTTAAAGAAACAGAGAAGAAAATTTTAGAAGAAGAGTCGCATTCTGTATAGTGAACAAATGAACATTAGAAGCCCAAAGTCATTCGTCCTATTGCTACTTTTCTTAAGCAAGAATTGATTGCTTAATTCTGAGCGAGATGTAAAAGGTAATAAGTAGGATAAGATATTTTTTATTTTTTTGTGTATTGTTTTTATCCTTTTGAGTGTGACAAAGATGGAGAAATGGGCCATGATAAATAGTGATAGACATTGGTTTTGAAATATTGGCAATGAATTTTACTTTTTATGAGTAATTAAAATTTATTATATTGTATTTTATATCATATTTAAAATAAATAGTAAAACTTAAAAATTCAATGATTTGTAATGAAAAATTTTAATTTTATAATATTAAAATCTAAATTAAAAGATTTGGAAAGTACACCATTATAAAATTGGTTAAAGACTAAAAAAAATTGAAAATTTTAAAATATAATTAAAAAAGATTATTTTTATTCATCAAATTTTTATTAAAAATTATTAAAATTTGATTAATTTGTAAAAATTAACTAATTAATTAATAAATTGATTAATTTTTAACAATAAAGGTTATTATTTATTAAAATAAATTAAATCGAATTAAAAAGTTGATTTTATTTCTTATTTATTATATACCATTTTAATATCGATTGAACTTTTAAACCTTTTCTTTAATCGGTTCGATGTCCAATCTAATTTTTAAAACATTTTTCTTTCACATTAAGCAAAAAAAGCCATACATAGATGACATCAAACCAAAGCAAACGACGTTTTCATTGAGCCTCCCCTCCATCAACCAATCCGCAGAGACTAGAGATATATATAAACCACATGTATTAACTTTTCTTATATTTTGTAATTAGGAATTCGTATCTTAACTTTCCAACTTCTTCTTCTTCTAGCATTTACAACGTTATTAAACAACAAAACTACAAAGACAAAAGGCAAAGCATCATCCCTTCTGAACCAAAGGACATGTACTTCAACCCATCCTGCATTTTGTTAAATCAGAATGAAATCGACAGAAATGAAGTTCCCACTCTGCTTCAATAAACTCAAGGTGATGGAACGTCTGAATTACCAGGGAGCCTATTGTTAAGAAGCCAACAGTACAAACACTAGAAAGTAATTGTTAATGAATAAAATATCTGAAGCAACTTTTCTCACTGTTCTCCGTTAGCTATATACTGTTCTCAGAGAGTGGTTCAACATATAATTCGAAAGATCCATTGGTTCTAAGTTTAATACCAATCCACCCTGGTAAAAACATGTCTAGGTCAATGCTAGCATGAATCATATATGATTTACTTCCCTGACAGATAAATACATACCCCGTTGACCAACTTTTGAGCTGTGAGTTCGTGATGCTTAGCAAAGATGTCTTGAGCATATTTGTATAGCTCCAAACCAAGATGGTTCAATGATCTTATTTGCTCTAATACCACTTCAGGAACCTTAAGACGATCCTGCAAAAAATGGCCAAGCTAAGTTAGCAATAATAACTCCAATGGCTCGTTTACCAAGATCAACCAAGATAAGGCAGCAACTTCGAACACCAGTATAATAGACTGCAAAAGTATCTTAGGATGTATTGTGAAAAAGTGCCAACCCAAAAGAACTGGGTATAACACTTCCACGGAAGTCCCCCGTCAAGTTTGAAGTTTGGTACGAAAAAATTAGGGAAAAACAAAAAGAACCAGACAATATAAACACAACTGAACTACTAATATGGAATTTCGCCACAGAATTCCACAATTTTTGAACAAGATTCCGTGTGGGGATGTGGTGGGAGTAAGAGAAGTGAAGAAAGTCGCATGATAGATGACTTGGAAAATTAAAAGAAGGCAATCTATACAATACCAAGAATTGAATTGACCAAACAAGACGCAAAGGAAAATTCTTACATGCTTGGTTGAGTAAATCATTCTGATTATGGCGGGGCATGAAGCATGTATTTAGGAGGGGACCTAAATTAAGACAAAATTGAAAAATGAATGTGTACCTCCTTTGAGAAGTTAGCAGGTGAGATTCTCTTCAAAGAAGCAATACGATGTCGTGTCTGGCTCTTCCGTAACCTAGATATGCAGTGTTGATACGAGTCCAGAAGATTCTCAACAGAAATCTGTTATGGTGGAACAGAGAAGGCAGATCAATTTGATTTCCAGTGTGAAGAAAACAGAAGATCTATTATAGGTGGAGACGGTGCTTTACATTCTCATTTTTCCCATCTGTCAAGGAAACTTCATTAGTCTGTTGCTCTGAGTCATCGTTCTGACAAGCCAAATAAAAGTAAGAAAGTTTCCCCTCTAATGGATAGCCAATTATTATCAAATGCAAAGGATTCCAATATTTTTAACCTGATGATCATCAGCCTCATCATGATTATAATCTGAAATCAGAGATCTCTGTGCTGTACCATAAGATGAGCTTGGCTTAGAAAGAACCGATTCATCATACAGCCCAGACTACAGAAAAGGGATTTGCTTGACATGCTAACCAGATTGATTATCATCTGCGCTCTCCACACTTAAGTTCAATGTTAATGCCTGAGAACTCACTTCTGCACCAACCACATGTGCAAACATATTTGCAGATTCTCTGTGTTCCTCTGTAAGACCAACATATAACATATCGTCCAACCTCTTCTGCAATGTTTACAAGCATCTACCATGAATATGATCACAAGGGGGAAAATATCAACGAGTAGCTATGACAAGACTGCATTCTTCAAGCAATATAACCATCTGAAATTACCTTCCCAACTTCAACCACATGATTACCAAGACTCTTGTACTTCTGTACACAATGGCGCACTTCTTGTGCTTCCATATAGTAAGAGTTGTTTGTCAATCCAGCAATCTGTTTATTAAAACAGTTTTGTAAAATTAAGATAATGTGCAAGAGGAGGTGGAGAACAACTAATTGTGTAAGAGCTTCAGTATAAGTTATTGCCATTGTTACTAGTCATTAGAACAACTAATTTTTGCGTCTAACGACATATTTGAGCTAGTATGACTATAAATACATAGGTATTCAATAGTTGAACATTTTATATGATATTTAGGTGTTACAAGAACACATTTGAAAGAGTTTCAAAGGATTCTTAAGCATTCATACAATAATTGCAAAGTGTTTGTGAACTTGTGAGGCCTTTATCTTCTTTGATCTTGGTTACATTCTTCACTCGGATGCATTTGAAGTTTATGAACATTTTTCTATGATTTTCATAGGAGTCTCTTGACTTCGTTAGTTCATAACTTTGAATATTTTTCATATTGCACTCTTTCAAGGCATCAAAAAAAAAATTATTATTGGTAGTTATGTTTAGCTATCGTCAAAATGTGGATTGAAACTTTAATTGGTTCAACGATTATAGAATAATCGAGCCTAGACAAAAGACGTTGTAAGGTCTGTACCTCCTCGCTGGGAAGGCCCTCTGTACCTGCAATGTCAGACATGTGAGCTTATGCCTTTGAGAAACCCACTATCTTACCACCACGACCATTTAATTTCCCACAGTAATGACTTGAGGTATTTTTTCTGATGTGTCTTGATCACTAACTTTAGACTGTTCATAAAGGGAGTTTGCTATCATAGCTGATCTGTTTACAGGGGCTGCTTGAAGCATCACGCCTCTAGGACTTTTCTTCTTGTTGTGCAGAAGCATGTGATTGTCGTAAGCAAATAGATCTTTACCCAGAACTTGAACCATATCTGTTCATACTCCATATTTAAACACGTACAAAAGTGACACTCAATTCAATGAAGTATTAAGCTACAGTCATCTCTCCTTGTTTTGTCTCATGCACCTTCTTTCAAACTCATAGACTTGGAGCATTTTTACCTGACTTGAGCCCATGTCTGAGAAATATAGCCTTGTGTTATCTATGGTTGCCTCGAGCTGATAAGCCAAGACATAACAAGGGAATTTTCAGATTCCCATTGGTCTACTCATGAATCAGTAGTGACTGGTTTTGGCTTGTCATCCGTACTATAGGTCTGTAAACCTCAATGCTCGGAGAACAACAAGACCTTGACCAGGCAAGGTAATTGGTTCCATCTAATTTTATAGTGGCTTAATAAATAATTTAGATCGATGGGTCGAAGTTCGGGTAAAAAATGGGTTCTTTTTAGTGTTGATTTGGTCCATATCGGCCTTATGATGAAGAAGCTCGATATGGAAGCTGTATAAATAGATTATGGCTCTTACAGTTACTGATATCATTCACGAGTATTCAGAAATTTGACCCATTAAGAGGGCTCGTGTTTTGAGAAAAATGCAGAAAAAACTAGATCACATACCGGTGAACGTTTTCTATAAAAGTCTCAAGAAGATTTGAGCTCGTTTGGCAGCTGAAATTAGCTTCAGAACACGGGGATGGAACTAAAATTAAGTATTCCACATTTCTTCATTTTTAATCCTTTCACGACCGATCTTGGGTACGTAATAAGGTCCGTTTTACGTATTACACGTGGTATCAGAGCGGTTACGTGATCGGATTGTCAGAAACGAAAGTTTTTCAGTTTTTTATCTCATATGATTTTTCTCCATTTTTGATTCGTTTTTCGGTTTTTTACATCAATAATTACGTAGAAATGATATACATAAAGTTGGCCATGAAAATTGAGTCAAAAACAGGCCAAATGGAGCGAAAATTGAGCCCTCAGGACGTCAAAAATAGCCTCCAGCATGACGACACGTGGCAGCGTGTGCAATGCGTCTCCGCGTAGGCCCCGCATTAGCTAGCGCATATGCAGAGCACGCGCAGCTAACGTGCCATCCACGTCAGCAGCTGACGTCAGCCGTACAGGCGTGAACAGTAACCATAAAAAAAAGGAAAATTTCAGAAATTCCCATAAAGCTATTCCAGGTATTTTTGGGTTAGTTTTCATGTTCGGGAATTTTTTTAAGTGATTTTCTATTTTTCTGGATTTATTACATTGGTAATTGGATTCCAGAAAAGTTTTTAAAGCCGATTTTGAGTGCATTTTCGTACTCCAAACAGCACATAAGGGAGACAATTAAAGTTTTATGTCTCGTGTGGTAGGTTCGGTATTCAGAAAAGTACGATGGACACTCTTATTGAGAATTTTTAAATAAAAATCTCAAATAAAGTTTAAAGACAATGTTTTGAATTTTTATATGTGATTATTGGACTGTGCATTTAGTTTTTCCATTTATAATTAATTTTCATATACATTATGCTCATATAGGATGTGACGATGACATAAAGTTGTATCCCCTGTGTTAGTGGACTTTTTAAGATATTGATGAGAATGTAGTCACCAAAGTAGCCTTTCAAGTCAGTATTTTGGATTGTTCTACTTATATGTTAGGGGATGTCTCTGGCTTTATGTTTAGCTATTCTGGCCAAAGCTGTTGGCCTTATATAAAGTTTTGAGAAGTTCATAAAGACATTAGATGGAGGAAAGTTGTTGCTTAAATGATCGATTCACCCAAAGGTGGTAGTGTTATGAGAGTTAATGGTTTGTACTTTGATCACTTTTATGCAAGTGTCTAATTACATATATTATGTATTCAACCCAAAAGTGTTTCATAATATGTGTGATCGAATTCTTGGTATAGACACTTTTAAATGCTTTAAAGTATCGCTGTTATCCTGTATTTATACTGATTTTGACATTGTCTTTTTTGTTTTTTAGTCACCTTTTCAGTCAACATCAGTGCTGTCACTATTGAAACCTTGAATGGTTTCAACTTTAAGAACTGGAAGAAGGACGTGGCGTTTGCATTGTAGATTGTGGACATCAGCATGGCCATGCATATCGAGTGGCCTCCTCCACTTACAGATGTCAGCTCAGAAGCTGACAAAACAGCTATGGCAACCTTGGAAAGGTTAAATAGGCTGTGCTATTTGATCATCAGGAGGTCAATACTGGATCACCTGTTGGGTGGACTTACAAAGACGATAGTAGCAAGAGAGTTCATGGACAACATCTCCCAGAGGTACAGGGTCTCTTCTAATGTTGAGAACAGTGCCCTGATCAAGGAGCTTTTCTCTATGAGGTACACCAGAGAGGGAGGCGTGCGGGAGTATATTATTCAGATGGTGCACTTTCAGAGCAGGCTGCAGGCACTTGATATACCGATTACTGACGACTTGATAGTGCATCAGGCACTAAACACTCTTCCGCAAGAGTTTAAGATGTTGGTCACATCCTACATCTCATAGGATGAGACTTGAGACATCAATGTCTTGATTTCTCGGTGTGCTGCAGCAGAGAAGAAGATCAGAGCTCTCCTCATTCAGCTATGTATGCAACCGCGAAGGGTAAGGGGAAGGCCAAACCCCAGCAGCCTAAGGGCAAGGGTAAGGGTAAGACACCTAAACCCTCTCCTCAGATTCAGAGTGGGCAGTCCATAATTGCCAAGGGCCCACATGATCTTAAGAGTATGAGATGCTTCTTCTGTAAGAAGAAGGGGCACAAGAAGTCTGACTGCCCGAAGTATAAGCTTTGGAAGGTCAAACAGGAGCTATCAAGTAACTCCTTGGTTTTTATGATTCATGAATCCAATGTGGCTATAACCACGTCAAGTTCTTGGTAGTTAGATAGTGGGGTTTCTAATCATGTTACTTCCACAATGTAGGGGTTCATATCCAAGAGAAGGCTGATTAGAGGAGAGCAGAAGCTGATGGTCGGGAACAACGAGGTTTGTTTTATATCTACGAGACATATTTTATATACCGTCTTTTAGATAGAATCTGATATCTGTGTTAGTTTTGGATAAAGAAGGTTTTCGTTTTGTATTTGATAATGCAGTTGTAAATATTTCTATCAATACAAGACATGTCGGTATAGCCTTCTTATCCTACGAACCATATAGTATGTGTCTGACTCCTAATGAGATGTATGCCTCTTCGTATGTTACCGAACCTGTTACTCGAAAGAGGACCTCCATAAATGACACATCGTAGATATTGTGGCATAAATGTCTTGGCCACATTTCCTGGGAGAAGGTTGAGAGACTGATAAAGGATAACATTCTCCCAACTGTGGACTTCAGTGATCTGGAGACATGTGTCGATTGTTACAGGGGCAAGTTGACCAAGATAAAGAAGAAAGGGTCAACTCGTGCTTCAGGCTTATTGGATCTCATACATACAGATGTTAGTGGTCCTTGTACGGTTACGTTGTGTAATGTCAAGATACTTCTTGACATTTATAGATGATTATTCCCAATATGGTTATGTGTTATTGCTTAAAGAGAAGTCTGAAGTTCTTGATAAATTCAAGATCTTCAAGACTGATGTTGAGAGCCAATTGGAAAGATCAATAAAGATTGTCAGATCTGATAGAGGAGGGGAATACTATGGCAGACATAGGGTTGCAAGATAGGAAAAGGGTCCGTTTGCCAGGTATTTGGAATCAGTTGGAATAGTGGCTCAGTTCACTGTGCCAGGTAGTCCTGAGCAAAATGGTGTGACCGAAAGGTGTTGCACCCTAAAGGACATGATGAAGTCAATGCAGAGCATACCCAAATACCTTTGGAGTGAAGCCATCAAAACAACATTATATATCTTGAATAGAGTCCTGAGCAAGTCAATGTCAAAGACGTCTTTTGAGCTTTGGATTGGAAGGAAGCCAAACTTTGCACATATTCGTGTGTGGGGCTGCCCTGCTGAGGTGAGGTTATATAATCCTAATGAGAGTAAATTGCAACCTCGTTCAACTCATTGCTATTTAGTGGGTTATCCCGACCACTCTAAGAACTACAGATTTTACTGTAGAGAGGGAGGGGCTAGAATAGTGGAATCACAAATGGCAAAGTTCCTAGCATTAGATGTCTACGATGAGAGAGGATCCTCACATCCTTCAGAAGTTAGCAAGACAGATACTATGATTGTTTTGTATCAGCCTCCCACACAGTCAGCTCCAGTGGATGTAGGCCCCATTACCGTCCTTATGCAGGCACAGGGAACCTACACCTATTCAAGAGGAGGTTTATGAGGTACATGAGCCTGTGCACTTACGCAGATCCACAAGAGAGAGGTGACCTGCTATCTCATCAGACTACATAGTTTATCTGGGTGAGCAAGACTATGATATTGGACATGTTAAGGATCTAAATACTTTTTCAGAGGTTGTTTCTGGACCCCTTACCGATATGTGGTGGGAAGCAATGAAGGACGAGATGTAATCTATGAGGTATAATAAGGTATGGGAGCTTGTTGATTTACCTCAGCATTGCAGGCTTGTTAGTTACAAGTGGCTATTTAAGACCAAGAAGGACACACAGGGTCAAGTTGAGCGGTTTAAGGTGCGTATAGTTCTCAGGGGATTCACCTAGAGAGAAGGAGTTGACTTCAATGTCACCTTCTCTCTTATGTCCTCAAAGGATGCATTTAGAGTGATCATGACATTATTAGCTCATTATGATATGGAGCTACATCATATAGATGTAAAGATCGCTTTCATGAATGGTGACCTTTGTGAAGAGGTCTATATGGAGCAGCCTAAAGAATTTCAGGATCAGGATGCAACTGACAAAGTTTGCAAGTTGAATAAATCAATATATGGTTTAAAGCAAGCTTCCAGATAATGGTACATAAAGTTTGATGAAGTTTTGACCTCATTCGGCTTTGTGGAGAATAAAGTCAAAAGATGCTTATACTATAAGGTCAAGGAGAGCAAGGTCATCTTCATACTTCTGTATGTTGATGATATCTTGCTCGCATCAAATGATTTGACCATGTTGTATGAAGTTAAGCAACTTTTGTCTAAACATTTTGACATGAAGGATTTGGGTGAAACATCTTTTGTCCTCAGTATACAGATTCACCGGGACAAATCTCAACACTCATTAAGCCTCTCGCAAAGCACATACATTAAGCGTGTGCTACAATGGTTTAATATGGCTAAATGTAGACCTGTTGTAACACCTATCTCTCATGGAGAGAGATTATCTATGGCACAGTATCCAAAGAATGAGGTTGAGAGAGAGGATATGAGGAATGTTCCGTATTCTAGTGCTGTTGGTAGCCTAATGTATGCTCAGGTATGCACTAGACCAGACATTGCATTTGCCGTTGGATTGCTAGGTCGATATCTGACTGACCCATATGTAGGCCATTGGAATGCAATCAAGCAGGTGTTGAGATACCTAAAGGGTACCAAGGATTATACGTCGATATACAGGAAAGTCAACAATTTGAACCTCACTGGGTATACGGACTCAGATTTGCTATATGTCCAGATGATCACAAGTCCACTTCAGGATACATTTTCATGTTAGCAGATGGTGCGATATCATGGAAGAGTGTCAAGCAGACACTAGTTACTTCCTCGACTATGCATGCAAAGTTTATTGCATGTTATGGAGCTGCTACACAGGCGGTTTGGCTCAGAAACTTGATTTCTAAGTTATCTGTGGTGGATTCAATTGCTAGACCCATACGGTTGTACTGTGATAATCTTGTTGCAGTGTTTTTCAGTAACAACCACAAGAGTATCACAAGATTTAAGCATTTGGAGGTCAAGTATTTGACCATAACGACGCTGATCCAAAAGTTTGACGTTGAAGTGGAGCACATCATGACTGAGGATATGTTAGCTGATCCGCTTACTAAAGGATTTCGCCCATTAGTGTTTGCTAGACATGCATCCAGTATGGGTGTCTTGAAGTCCTTAGACGGCAGTAGTTAGGGATCACTGTATTTTACTCCTTAAATGATTGTATATTTGTTGTATTATGACATGATGATTATTTATTAATAAAGATGATCATATTTTTCCTCAGTAATAGCTATTTTGCATATAGTTATAATACATGTAGAAGTCTTAAGATTTGTGTTGATCTTAAGCATTTTAAGGGTCATTGGGCATTTATAAAGATTGAACTTGAGCCTATGTCATTAAACACATAAAGTTTATAAGGATATCCTTAAAGTTTCCTATGATGCAGGGGGATATAAGTTTTAATCCCATAAAGATTTCTTCTAATGTTGTTTAGCATCTGGTGAGAGGAAATAAGTTTTCTCTAATGTTGTTTAGCATTCGGTAAGGGAAGACAGGATTTCTCTACTACAGTTTAGCATAAAGTTAGAGAAATCAAGACCTATAGACGAAGATGATACATATTAAATCATAAAGGTATCATTGTAGTCTGTTACACTCTATTTTCCCATTCATGTTAGTGAGGTATTAGGTATTTGTAATTATATTAGACCTGTGTCACACATGACACATGTGTCTGATGTTTTTCGATATCGAAAGCCTTATAGGACAGAATGTAGGACTTTTATTACCTTTGGATCAAATGTTTTTATAACTTTTGGTACCATTACAGTAGCGTGACTTAACCGGGTTTTTTCAAACTGTTTTAAACTTGATTAAAACTGCAATTAATAATTGTCCAAGGGGAAGATGGTAAGACAATTTTGCTCTTAGGGGTAATTATGTAATTTTCCCTTATGATGGATAGTTACTAATTATAATTCTGGCTTTTTAATAAATTACCAGTTAAATTACGTAATTTGATCCAAATAAAGGTAATACAGTGGCTCAATAAATGATCTAAATTAATGGGTCGAAGTCTTGGTAGAACATGGGTCCCTTTTAGTGTGGATCTAGTCCATATCGACCTTGTAATGAGGAAGCTTGATATAGAAGCTATATAAATAGGTTATAGTCTCCTGCAGTTGCTCATATCATTCACGACCATTCAGAACTTTGACCCGTTAAGAGAGGTCGTGTTTTGAGAAAACTACAGAAAGGCCTAGCCACGTGCCGGTGAACGTTTTCTATAAAGGTCCCGGAGAGATTGGGGCTCATTTAGGAGCCAAAATTAGGTTCAGACCACAAGATGGAATCGAAATCAGGTATTTCGCATTTCTTCATTTTTAATTCTTTCACGACTGATCTTAGATACGTAATAAGGTCTGTTCTACATATTACAGAAACACCATTAGCACAGTAAAAAAAAGATATACCCTAGCAAATAGATCTTTCCTCATCCATGGGACCAAATACTTCCAAGGCCATATATCCAGTGTACTAAATCCACGAGTCTTAGTGCGCAAGTGGCCAGCCTTGTTTGTGGCAGACGTTAAGTTAGGATACACTAAGAATCTTGCCGCTACTTCAATAGAGAATTCATAAATACTAAAGATTTGTTCAACTGGATTCCTAAGTATGGTTGCCACTAAAGTTTTCTGTTTAGGAAGTTTGAACATCATACTATAGTCGTCATGAGTAACCAACAATCTACACTTCTGATTGCTACAAAAAGTACACAACATTACAAGCATTTGTCTCTCCCTGTTTGTGTAATGAGCATGGTATATAAAACAATATAATATCAGCCTGGTAAACCAATTTTTGCACATTAGTAGGAATCCATTTATCCTTTTAAATGCATATTAGAAATTGGAAAAAAAACTCAACTGAATGGGAATCTGGTAATAGTATTTAGATAGAAAAACACATGATTACTTACAAGAGGGAAAAATAAAATTGTTCAACTTTACATTTCGAACAGTGAACAAAGAAGAAAAATAAAAAGAGGATATATGGAGCCATGTTAGCTTTAAAACTCTCAACTGAGACACACACTTATATTTCAGTGATCATGTTTGGAAAAAAAACCAAGATTAGTATATAGGACAATAATACCTCAGATTGAGCGGCAACTTATCGTAAGAACGAGGGTATTCCTCGAAGTTATGAGTATAACTTTCTAAGAAAACTGAAAGAGTACATGGTAGCAGCGAGCCTTAGCTAACATATGGATGACATCAATGTGACAAATTGGTGAGAAATTACTAGTGAAAGTATGTTCGCCCTCTAGTTCTTGGAATGCGGAGGAAAAATAGCAAATCAAGAAGCCCGTGCTTGTCCTGTTTACCTTCTTTCTCAATAGAAGAGTTTTGAAGGAATAATGAAGATAACATAATAGAAATGTACATTTGATTAAGGTGTCCGTACAAACATGAAAGGATTCTAAAAAGAAAGAAAGATACACAGAATCAAGAGAGAGCGAGAGAGAGAGAGAGAGAAACAACATTCCATTCAGTTTCACACATACTGACATAACCCTTACAATTCAGCTTAAATACAGTGGATATACGATTCAGTAGTTCTTGGCATAGGGTTACAAAGCTGGGCTTTTATTTAAACATCACGTATAGTGTTTAATATCTAACGGCTAATGAACTTCCATTGTTTATTCCGTCATCTTCTTCTTCTTCATTTGCCTCTGCAATAATTCCCTTTTCCTTAACATCCCTGTCAACCACGTTGATTTCTGGAAAACGTTTTCGAAGATCAAAGAGGTATTCCCATGTTGCGTTGGCATCATTTCCGTCTAACTATTGAATTAGCCACTGAGTTACTACGTGAATGTTTCTTTTAGTCATGTGTCTTCCCAGTACTACCACTGGCACTCGTTCAACTGGAGTAATGAATTCAGGTAATGACGAAGACGTTCTGTCTTGCTCCATGTTAGCCTTCTTTAACTGTGACACATGAAATACAGGATGAATCGACGAGTCCGAAGGCAATTCCAGTTTATACGCCACCTTCCCAATGCATTGTATCATTTTATATGGTCTATAATAAAACGGCGATAATTTCCAGTTGCTTCTTCTTTGCAAAGAATGCTGCTTATATGGTTGTAGCTTCAGTAACACCATGTCGCCAACTTGGAACTCCCATTCAGACCGCCTAGAATCTGCGTACTCCTTCATCCTATTTTGGGCTCTATGTAAATGGAATTTCGTCACATTAATCATTACTTCTCTGTTCTACAGAACCTGATCCACTTCTACCACTTTTGAATCTCCTACTATATACGGTGTATAAACTAGCGATAGGTAACGTATAAAACCTCAAATGGTTTCGAATCGATGGATGATCGGTACGTCATATTATACCACCACTCAGCCAACGCTATCCACTCACTCCATCGTTTGGGTTCTTCACCATAGAAACATCGAAGGTAGGTCTCTAAAATTTTATTCACTGTTTCTGTAAGACCGTATGTCTGCGGATGATAGGCGGTGGAGTACTTCAATTGAACACCTTGTAGATGAAGCAACTCTTGCCAGAATTTGCTCAAGAACACAGGATCTCGATCACTGATGATGGATTCCGGCATTCCGTATAATTTAAACACGTTGTTAAGGAATAATTCTGCTATATCACAAGCAAAATATGGATGTTTAACCAGAATGAAATGGGAATATTTCGTAAACCTATCCACCACCACAAAAATGAAAGTCTTCCCTTTAGACAGAGAAAGTCCTTCAATGAAGTCGACACTAACTTCTCTCCAACTTCCCTCTGGTATTTTAATAGGCTGCAGTAAACCTGGATAAACTAAACTATTTTGTTTGTTCCTCTGGTAAATCATGTATGCCTGAACATAATTCCTCACATCTCGAGCCATCCCTTTCCAAAAGAATATATTTTGTAATTTCTTCGTCATCTCCACTGCACCTGCATGACTACCCATCGCCTCATCATGACTAATGCTGATTGTCTGTCGTCTCAGCACCTTATTATCACCAACCACCAAATGACCCTTCCACCTCAACAGTTCATTTTTCCATTCGTACATGCTAGACTTCAATATGCCATTTCTCAATTTACTAATAATTTCCTGCATCATTCGATCCTCTTCCCAGCTCTTTTTAATTTCATCCAATAATTCACCATATAATTGCATTACTGATAGCATCATCATTTCCGCACTTGTAATTCTTGAGAGTGCATCTGCAGCGTTATTTTCCTTCCCACTCCCATACTGCACTTCAAAATCACAGCCAAGCAACTTGGGAAGCCATGATTGTTGGAATGAAGTTGTCAGTCTCTACTCTAACAAATATTTGAGGCTTTTATGGTCTGTTTGCACAATGAATGGCTTATAGCTTAAGTAATGATGCCAATATCTGATTGCCTTGATTATCACCAGGAATTCCTTCTCATAGGTTGACAATCCACAGTGCCTTCTCACCAACGACTTACTGAGAAATGCTATGGGGTGACCTTCCTACTAGAATACCGCGCCTATCCCTTGTCCACTCGCATTTGCTTCAATTACAAATGTCTTTGAGAAGTCCAGCAATGCCAACACCGGTGCTAAAGTAATAGCCCTTTTTAATTTCTCAAAAGCCATCTGCTCTTTATTCCGCCATTCCCAACTTACCATACGTTCCTTCTTCAATAATTCCGTTAACGGCTTAGCTATTATCCCATATCCTTTAATGAATCGCTGATAGTATCCTATAATTCCTAGGAATCCTCTGAGCTCCTTGATTCCTTTGGGTTCTGGCTACTCTTCAATTGTCTTAACCTTTCGATTATCAGTGGTAACCCCCATCTCCGAAATCATATACCCCAAGTATTCAATTTGTCTCGCACTGAATACACACTTATTACCTTCTAAGAGTAATTGATTCCTCCTCAATGTCTCTATTGCTATTGAAATATGTTGGACATGCAGCTGCAATGACGGGCTGGATATCAAGATATTGTCGAAGAAGACCAGAATAAACTGGCGCATTTACAGCTTGAACAACTTATTCATCAACCTCTGAAACGTCGAAGGAGCATTCGTCAGACCAAGTGACATAACCAAAAACTCGTAGTGACCCTCATGTGTTCTGAACGATGTTTTTGGAATAACCTCTGGCTACATCCAGATCTGATGGTACCCTGAACGCAGGTCCAACTTAGTGAACTAGCTAGCCCCATGTAGCTCATCCAACAATTCTTCAATCAGTGGTATCGAAAATTTGTCCTTTACTGTGTATTTATTAAGTTCCTGGTAGTCTAACACACATGCACCATGTATCATCCTTCTTCTTCACCAAGACAACTGGTGATGCGTAGGGTCCGTAACTGTGCCGAATGAACCCTTGTTTCATGAGATCCTTCACTGTCTGTTCTATCACATCTTTCTGTGCTCCAGTATATCGGTATGGATGCACGTTAATTGCGTCAATCCTTTCCTTCAAAACAATCTTGTGATTGTGCTTGCAGTCCGGAGGATATTGAGTAGGTTCTTGGAAAATTTCTGCGTGCTCTGACAAGATTGCATTTACATCATCAAATGCGCTTCACTCTTCATCCTTCAACCTCATTTATTGCAGTTGAAACTCGATTGGTGTTGTTAGTTGTAACATGAACAACTGTCCTTCTATTGGTCTACGCAATAGTTTCTGGAATTCCTTACTTGAGAGAACCCGAGACTTCCCTTGTGGATTTTTGTAAAGAGTTACCAGTCTTCTGTTCCACTGAAACGTCATTGTTCGGTCTCTAAAATTACACAGCATGTCGTTTAATCCAATCAATCATTGTACTCCTAAAATGACGTCCCAACCCCCTAATGATTGAACCAATGCGTCCATGGTGAACTGAACTCCTTGCATCGTCCATACAAAATTACTGCAACATTGATGACATTTCAATTGTAGTCCACTGCCTATTGTTATAGATATTTGTTCTATCTCCTGTACGTCGCACCTTCCTTTTTTTACGACTGATGAGTCCACAAAGTTATATGTACTTCCATTATCAATCAGAATGTGGATTTGTCGTCTCTGATACATGCCTACCACTCTCATTTGTTTGAATTCCATATCGCCTGAAAATCCCACATAGCTTGCATGGAAACCATAGGACAATCATTTTTTCCTGGGTTGCCCTCCAACTCTTCCTCCTCTAGTTCAGGTGAATTTTTCCCACTATTGTCCTCTCCAGAAATCACATAAAACTATAATTGCTTCTTTTTAATTTTGTGACCTAAGGTGTATCTCTCATCATACCAGAAACAGAGTCTCTTTGCTCTCTTCTCATCGAAATCTCTACTACTAATTTGCCTTTGCGTTTTAAATAGTCTTATCAAAGATGAGGATCGTAACGTTGTCATTGGTGTCGGCAATAGTCCTTCCAAACTTGAGTTCCTTGTTACATTGGTGGCTAGTTGCCCCCGCGAATGGGAGCGCCAGTATTCATGTTCTTCGTGGTGTTGCTTCGATTCAACAGAGTATTGCCCACAGATATCAGTATGGCTTCTTGCTTCCGAGCTAGCGTATATGCCTGATGCAACGAGTTTGGTTCATGTAGATTCACCATCACACCAACTTCTGGTCGGAGTCCTTTAATAAAGAACCCGACTAAATATTCCTCTGGTAATGTTAGTTGGTTGGAGTGGTGATCAAACAGTGCGCAATACTTTAATACTGTTTCCTCCTGTTTTAAATCCTTAAAGTTGCCTATTGGATCATCAAAAATTTTCGCGTCAAACCGTTGTTTAAGTACCTTGGTGAATTCATCCCAAACAATTACCTCCGTTTTGTTACAGTTTCTGACGTATAATCGATACCATTCCTACGTATGTTCATCCATATGTAGAATAGCAACACTCACCTTCATTCTTTCTGGAGTTTGATCAAGAGAAAAATATTGCTCACAACGATAAAGCCATAGTTTGACATTCTCACTGTCAAATGATGGAAATTCAATTCGATTCATCCTTGCCGACGCCATATTTTCATCTTTCATCAATCTCTCAGGTCTGCTATTCCGACGTCTCCTCCTCCTATTTTTTGCACGTTTGTAGAATCATGTTCCTTAATTCCGTCATTTCTTTTTCTACCTTCTTTGTTCTATTTTGCATTTATGAGAACATACAATTGCTCCTGTCCTGTGATTCCAAAAACATCCACTCCATCAACCCTTTCAAGTTTTCCTCCATCTTACGTAGTTCTACACTTCTTGTACCTTCAGCCATAGTTGTCTCCTAGATTCGAATGCTCTAATACCAATGGTTAAAGGAATAATGAATATAACAGAATAGAAATGTATATTTGATTAGGGTGTCGGTACAAACATAAGAGAATTTTATAAAGAAAGAAAGATACACAGAATCGAGAGAGGGAGAGAGAGAGAGAGAGAGAGAGAAACAACATTCCATTCAGTTTCACACATATTGACATAGCCATTACAATTCAGCTTAAATACAGTTGATATACGATTCAGTAGTTCTTGGCATAGGGTTACAAGGCTGGACTTTTATTTAAATGGCGTATAGTGTTTAATATCTAACGGCTACTGAACTTCCGTTGTTCATTCCGTCATCTTCTTCTTCTTCATTTGCCTCTGCAACAAAGAGATTGCCCAACTTTTAACAATCTTCTCACAAAGTCTAACATCTAGATTCACCGAGGTGGCATTTGCTTCTACAGAAACAGAAAGCGTCAGAATAAACATCATCGCTAGCTAAACTAGATAAAAACATCCATTTTTGAGAAAGATCTCCGACATGAAAAAGACAAGGGACAAATATGGAAACGAGGTGGGAAACATTTGCATAGGACTTCTCAATGCAGGCAAAATGGATTTAAAAAGTCAAGCACGTAGATGAGGCACGCTGTTGGATTAAGTTCATAATAAGCTCTGTTTATCACCGAAGGCCCTCCCAGAACTTTAAGATTGAACGCAATCCAAATAGCTTATTGGTGAGTCCATAAAGCCAAAACCACCAAAGTATCCTTCTCAGTTGCTAAGCTGACAGCGTATAGGAAAAAAATGCATGGTGAAAAGAAGCCAACAAACCCATGGGAAAAAATACATCGTTCAAGAAATGAAACAAGCGAGGAAAGCATTGAAGCATACCCAATCCCAGAAGTTTCAGAAGCACAGCCAACTTACAAGGTAGGAGCCATTCACTTAGTTTCCTCTCCAATCACTGCTAAACGTGAGAATGAAAAACGAGTAAGAACGCCGCTTTCAGCCCACACTAAAGCTGAGTTGGAAGCCATACGGTCAACAGATAAGTACAGTCGAGAGTCTAATCCACGCAGGACCCTATCCAATATGAATTCTTTTTTATCTTAATTCCTTCTCAATCAATTGAAATCATCATTTCAAATTAATTTGCACCTTACACTTCCAGCTTATTCATTAAACACAGGTTACCAAAGGCCATTTTCCAAACAAACTCGATACGAGTACAAAAAGAACAGGAAAGAAAGAAAGTTAAAAACACCGACGACAGTTGCAAGAAATTAGAGACCCAAAGTATAGCGATCTTAACCAGACCAAAGAGAGAAGAAACATAGACTGCAGACTAACAACAACGAAACCGAGTGTCACCAACAAATTCAATTCCAAATATAAAAAGGTAAAACAACAACTAGTGCCCTGCCTAAATAGTAACTAACCTCAGTTGTTACAGTTACTTATTTCGGCTGCATATTATCTTCCTTTAACACTATTCTCACTTCTATTTATTAATTTGAGCAACTTAGTATTTATTTAAAATCAACTAAAATGGATAACAATCCTTAAATGAACATGTATTGTTGATTACTAAATGCTGCACATCTACGCAATTAAATTCATGCCAGTGCCTCAAAAGTTTACTATATAAAATTGTAATATTGTAAATTATATGTAAATATTATATATATCCACTTATTATATATTACTACACTGATTTTGGGCCCATAATAAAATCATTTATTCGTAATCTCACCGCTCAAACTTGTTTTGTTCATGAAAGACACCATCACTGCGAGATTGCCGGAAAGTAACACAAACAAGAGGAAGAAAAACTATTTTGTCTCTTTGAACTAAACTGTTGAATAAGCTTGGAGCTTGTAACTGCATCTGTGCAACAATGAATCAGCTCTAATGATATATACACTATGAAATATCTCAATCATTCAACAGAAGAATTTGACTTGGGCTTGATATAGGCTTTCAGATATCATCATGGTTTCAACAGAACTGCTTTTGAGGCGTCCAGATGGTTAAGGCGGCAAGTTCCAATAAGATATTCCGGAAGTTCCTCTTCCGTATTTGCCTGTGTTAGAAACATCGCTATGTGAGATGGGTAAGGAGATACACAGATAAAATGCACAAATGCACTGATACTGGTAAATTACATGCACTAGCAACTCTTTCTTTTGGCCTACGATTATCAACAATGTTTCTCAAACATAATCAGTATCTCATGTGCGAACTTTTGCTATTTTATGATCTTTCATCGTTTTCTCTTCAACTCAATTGAAAGAAAGAACTGTAGTTTACCTGAATCAAAAATGCCATTTCGATGACCAAGTTGCTGAGATAACCAAGAACAAGACTGACCACACCCCTTGCAACTGTCGACGACCCAATGTCAACGCCAAGCTGAATGAATGACAAAATTATGCATTAGCAATCATTTTCCATCGACTGTCTCTCCTCAGTTTGGTTAGCTGATTGCATCTCACCAACCAAGGGATAAAAGCGGCAATTTTTTGGTCCAATTTCATAACTTTCTGTCCCATGCTGTTGTCATATAATTATCTTATAAGATTACCTCTATATAGTTCTTTCCAACAAAATAATTCATCTCCAGTGCTTGCCCAATCAGGCATGCTTTCTTTCCTACACTCTGCTTGACTATCCACGAACCCTGAAGAAAGCGGAAACCAAGTCACATGAGCTAAAATTACAAGATTTTCAAAGATATTCATGACAAGAACAACGGTGCAAGTTAGCCATGAAAAACCATTTAGAAACCAGGCAAGGCCTTGAGTTCAAGAACTTAAAAACAAAGTTTAGGTGAAAAAAATACAGAAAGTACATCCAGAAAGAGAGGAAAGCAAGGAAACAAAGTAACCAGTCACTATATGTGAGCATTAAAAATCAACTACTAAAACCCAAAAGGCAGAAATAGAGAATTCCAGTCATTTTCCAATTAGAAAATGTATTATAAAATCAGTTACACTGCAGTATCTGCTTTAGGATTTCCTATAGCAGACTTCTATTATTCTATTTATTCTAAGAAAGATATTAGAGAAAATTATTTCATATATTGGATTTTTCTTGTTCTAGGCGTTTGACATTTTTATTTCGTTAACTTTCTAACGTTATAACTATTCAGGTGGCATGATCTACAGAGTTTTAAGAATTGAATGTATTATTGGGTAATTTGTTCCCTAGTTTCTCTCTTAACCATAAGTTCTGCCTCTTGCTCTCTGGCATCTTGTTTTTCCAATTTTCTAAAGCTCTGTGTTCTTAAGCACAAGTGTGCTCTGTCAAATACTCGATGACTAAAAACAAAATTTATAGCATTTCTTTATTAGTCAACAGCGTAACTGAAATGTTAACTACAAAGTATGCATCTGGTAGAGATGAAGTAAAAAGACTGCACCCCAAACTACAGAACTGCAAAACCAGTATATTCACTAACCTTAGATATGTATGGTATGAGCTTAAACCTACAATTTCTAAATGCATCATCACCCTTGACAAAGCTCTCCAACAAGGGTGCTTCTTGCAATGGTGTTTTCATCATATAGTACAAAGCAAGGCTATAGGTTGTGGAACCTGGGACCTGTTTGCCGATAAATGACACAAAAGAGGAGAACAATAGTAAAATTGTACAGGTCAAGTCGACCAGGAGAAGAAGCCTAGCAGTTACCTGTATGTTTATTATGAAAAAGAACTCTTCTCCTCCTTGTGCTGCATATTTCTAAAAGACAATATTTTGCAAGTTTTTGTCAAATTACAAACATTATTCTGCAACTGGAGCAGTTACGAAATTGAATAAAGTTCAAACTTGAGAAAGACAACGATATATAGCAACAAAACCTGAACAATGCTCCCAGGACGGCCAGCTAGATCATCTTCTCGCTTGTCAGATCTTAACCAATCTGCAGCAACCATTTGCATCAGTGTACCTTTGGCCTTCACCTGGAACGGAAATGACAGAACTATTGATATTTAATAATGGCCAGCACCTAGGACTACTTCCGTTTTTCTAGAAGCAATAGACCAAATACTGTCACAGCCAACGTTTTTTCTTCTCAGCAACCTAGAATAATAACTCTAGCAGCTTAACACAGGACAACCCTCACATCCATAATTAGTCTCCTAAATCGGCTCATGTATACAGCTTGATTGCATGTTAGATGCATAAAATTACCATCCGCGGACAGTGAGCAGGACAGGGATAATTAAACATTCAAACTCATTCACTTGTCAAGTTTTCCTATTTCAGTTTTTATTTTACTACTTTTTACTGTTAAAGAAATCAATCAACTCTATTCAGTTAATTCAAATTAAAAGTTAGACGAGATAATTCTATCATTCTTTCTACTGATCAAAATTTCAAATTAAAGTTAATTTTCTTTTTTTGTTTAATCTTCCTAACAAAAATATAACAATAAATTCATGATCCAAGGACACTACTGTATGAAGTGAGATATCATGCAAGTTTAAGATAACGCTGATTTAAACACGAGTTTGACAGTTAAGTTTCTTCTTCAATCAGTAATCAAGGTCAACATCCAACTGTATCCATGCCTTCTTCTGGTCTTGCAAGTAACTCTTTCCACGAATTAGAAAGCTGGAAGGATCAGCCATCCCCCAACTAGAAGGTAAAGTATAGGTTGGGTCTTTTGGAAGAGTGCTTCCATAGAAACAAGAAATACTGTCTTCTCTTGCCATCTCCTGTAAATCCACGTAACCCTTTTTCTGAACTGCAGCATACATTAGTTCCCAATAGTTAGAAAACACTAGGGAAAGCAAGCATAGTCTGACAGACAAGACTATGGTTTATGACCAGGATGTTCATCTTGTGTAATACCTGCAAGGTCATGCAATTTCTTAACAAAACCAGCAGCAGTAGATAATTTAGGTTGACGTACATCCTGCAAAGCCATAAATGAGAAACAAAACAAGTAATACAAGAAACTGAGCTCAAAATTACCAAAATATAAATGGATAGTTGATGGCACCAGGCAACACCAATGATAAGAATGCTTTTGTGGGTAGAACTTACCAAAGGAGAGGGAAGAAGTTAGGTAAAGGTTGATAAGCTGGAGAAGGCTGGAGAATTTAGTTAGACAGGAGAAATAATAGAAGATTAGATTAGGATAGTATTTGGGTAAGGATAGTTAGCTATAGTTAGCTTTTGAAAGATCCTTTCTAATTTTTGTTTCTTAATAGAGTTCTACTATAATAGGAGTCCTAGTTAGATAGATTGTTATTTTCCTTTTCTGCCTATATAACAACAGAATTATCAATGAATAAAGGTATCCAAATCATTAAAAAAAAAATAGTTACTTTAGCGGTAATTTATTCAGCTAGCTCTGTCAAGAGCTAGCTAACCTTCATTCAACATCGATTCTTCCTCCAAAGGGAAGAACACCAGTAAGGGAAGGAAGGTGGATTTCTCTCTTAATCGTCCAATGACGAGATCATACAGTAGGGCCCTTACCAATTTGGTATCAAAGCCGGTTGCCATGGACGATGCCAATAATTCCACTCCAGAGTTGACAACCCTATATCAACATGTTGAACAACGTTTTATGGAGATGCAGGAAAAGTTCGATGGCCTAGTTTGAATGATGGAGGGGTTCGGCCAGGAGAGGAGCAGCGAAGGACCAAGAGGAGTTGAGAGCAGCAGGAGGGCAACGCCATCTAGGGGAGAAGAAAGATATGAAGGGATTTCAGGATCTCACACAGTGCCAAGTTATTCCAAGATGGAATTTCCTACACACGATAGGTCTGAAGACCAGTTGGGGTGGCTCCGTAGATGCGAGCAATTCTTTTTGGCCCAAAGGACTCTAGCAGATAAGAAGGTTAGATTGGCAGCTTTCCACCTAATTGGGCAGGCGCAATTGTGATATTTTCAATTCGAGCAAGAAGAGCCAGTACTACATCGGGACGTGTTTAAGAAACATTGTAACTTGAGGTTTGGACCCCATTTGAGCAACAATCTAGTTAGGGAGCTAGCAAACTGAAACAAATAGGGAGTGTGGAGGATTATCAAAATCAATTTCAAATTTTGTTAGCAAGGACAGTGGGCCTTCCTAAAGGTCTTCAGGTTAATTTATTTACAGTTGGACTTATTGATAGACTAAGACTTGATGTTGAAATGCAGAATCCTATCAATTTGGGGGTTGCCATGAACTTGGCAAGAGCATATGAGAGGAAGATTCAATTTACACAAGGCATGGGAAGCAAGAAAACCACCACCTCATGGAACTCTTAGAAGCAGCATAGCTCCTTTGCTATACCGACAGCCTCCCAAGGCAACAAGGGCAGCTCGGACAATAAAATATCATCTGTAAGTTCCAGCAGCATGACAACACCTCCTGTGAGGAGGCTTACCCGAGCCAAGATGGCAGAAAAATGGGAGAAAGGTCTATGTTATAATTGTGATGAGCAGTACACAGCACGACATAGGTGCAGAAGGCTATGTTGGATAGAAGTAGTACAGGAAGAAGAGGAAACAACGGAGGAAGAAGAGGCTGATGCGCCAGAAATTTCACTCCATGCCATGTCAGGAGCAAACAGCACTCAAACAATGCAAGTTAAGGTTGAAATTGATGAGTGGCCCTTGTGGGTACTTGTAGATTCGAGGAGTACCCATAATTTCACAGAGGAAAAGGTGGTTCAGCAACTCAGGCTAGCTGTGAAACGACGACAAGAGCTGAACGTGGCAACAGCCAACTGAGCAAAAATACCAAGCCAAGGGATGTGCAAAGGGGTGTCCTTTAAGGTTAATAATGAATTATTTTGTGTTGATCTTTATGTTATACCTTTGGCTGGATTTGATGTAGTTTTGGGAATTAAGTGGCTTCAATCACTTGACCCTATCGTATGAGATTGAAAGACAATGTGATGAGATGTTGAAACAAGGTATCATCCGGCCCAGTAGATCTTCATTCTCCTCAACCGTACTGCTAGTCCAAAGGAAGGAAGGAACATGGAGATTTTGTGTTGACTATCGTGCATTGAATGATCAAACGGTGAAAGACAAATTTCCCATTCCAGTGGTGGACAAGTTACTGGATGAACTACATAGAGCAAAGTTTTTCACTAAGTTAGACTTGAAGTCAGGCTACCATCAAATACGGATGGATAAAGAAGATGTGGAGAAGACTGCGTTCAGAACCCATCATGGTCACTTTGAGTTCTTGGTTATGCCCTTCGATTTGGCTAATGCTCCATCAACCTTTTAAGCTCTAATGAATGAGGTATTTCATTCTTATCTAAGGCGGTTCGTTTTGGTTTTTTTAACAACATTTTAATCTACAGTCGGACATGGGAAGAACATATGCATCATATTCGAGTAGTTTTTGATTCACTGTATGCTCAACACTTATTTTTGAAGAGATCAAAGTGTTCATTTGGGGAAAAACTGGTGGCATATTTAAGACATGTAATTCATGATGCAGGTGTGTCCGCTAATGCTAGCAAGATCCAGGTAGTGGTGGATTGGCCTATAACACACTCTATTAAAGCTGTAAGGAGATTCCTAAGCTTAGCGGGATACTACAGGAAATTTATTCGAGAGTATAGATTAATAGCAACTTCCCTCACAAGCTTGTTGAAGAAGAATTCCTTCCATTGGAATGAGGAAGCCAAGACAACCTTCAATAATTTGAAGAAGGCTCTAGCAACTACCCTAATATTACAACTACCCAACTTTGAAGAGATATTTGTGGTGAAGTGTGATGCTTTTGGATGAGGAATTGGAGCAGTACTTCAACAAAACGGCCATCCCATCCCCTTCTTTAGCCGCAAATTAGCTCCCCACCACTTCAAACTTGCTGCATATGAAAGAGAACTAATTGGCCTCGCTAAGGCCATCTCACACTGGAGACCTTAATTATGAGGGAGGGCATTTCTAATTAAGACTGACCACTATAGTCTTAAATTTCTCTTAGAACAGAGATTAACAAATCTCCTCAACAACATTGGATGAGTAAATTACTGGGTTATGATTTCAAGGTGGAATACAAAGTAGGGAAACTTAATGCTGTCACTGATGCATTATCTCGAAGAAATGAGGAAGAGGGGTAGTTGAATGCCTTATCCCAGCCAGAAATTGCATTATTTGACGCAATTAAAGAGGAAGTTGCCACTGTGGCAGAACTACAATACCTATATCAGCAATTTGCCACAGGCCACGCAAAGGCCAAATGGAGAGTGGAAGACGGCTTGATATTCTACACTGACTGGGTGTATTTACTACCTCATTCACCACTAATTCAGATGATCCTTAACCATTTTCACAATATGGTAGACGATGGGATTCAAAAGACATTAGAAAGAGTGAGGGGAGATTTTTTTTGGAAAGGGATGAAAGGTGCTGTGAAGGAATTTGTGCAGAAAAGTTTAGTTTGTCAACAAAATAAATGGGAGAACCTTCACCCAGCATGTCTACTTGGGCGGATATTTCTATGGATTTCATATATGGACTTCCAAAAGTGGGAGGTAAATTTGTCTTACTAGTGATCGTGGATAGATTCTCTAAATATGCTCATTTTGTGCCTCACGCTCATCCTTATTCTACTCTTAGTGTGGCTTATGTATTGTTTGAAAGTATTTTGCGTCTACATGGTCTTCCTGAATCTATTGTATCAGATAGGGATCCAGTTTTTACTAGTTTATTTTGGAAGGAGCTTTTTCGTTTGTATGGTAACAAGTTGGCCTTATCTTCTGCTTATCACCCTCAAACTGACGGGCAAACTAAGGTATTAAACAGAACAATTAAAACGTATTTGAGGTGTTTCGTAGGGAATAGACCAAAATCTTGGGTGGACTGGTTACCGTGGGCAAAGTATTGTTATAATACTTCCTACCATTCTTCAATTCATATGACTCCATTTAAAGTGGTTTACGGCATGGAACCACCCCGTTTGTTATCTTATGTGGAAGGAAGCACTAGAGTCGAGGCAATTGACCAAGCATTGAAGGAGGGAGATGACTTTTGGACTGAAGTTAGGTTGCGTTTAGTACAAGCACAGCAGCGAATGAAGCATTATCATGATACTAAGTGACGGGAATTGTCATTTGAGCCGGGGAATTGGGTGTGGCTTAAGCTCCAACCATACCGCCAACAGAGTGCTGCAAAATGCAAGTATAACAAGCTTGCTCCTAAATTTTTTGGACCCTTCAAAATCTTAGCGAAAATAGGTGTTGTCGCCTATCGATTGGAATTGCCTCCGGAAAGTCGTCTTCATGATGTCTTCCATGTCTCTTTGTTGAAGGAGTTCAAAGGAAATGCCCCCACCTCCGTTCCCTCCTTACCACCAGTGCAAGATGGCAAAATTGTGCCTCATCCACAACAGTTGGTGAAGTCACGGTGGAACAGGGGATGTCAGGAGTTACCAATCCAGTGGGCAGGTTCTTCAGCTGAAGATGCTACTTGGGAGGAGTTAGAGGCTTTTACACAAGCTTAACCTGAATTCGAGCTTGAGGGCAAGCTCGATGTCGAGGAAGGGAGTAATGATAAGGATGCTTTTGTGGGTAGAACTTATCAATGGAGAGGGAAGAAGTTGGGTAACGACTAATAAGCTGGAGAAGGCTGGAGAATTTAGTTAGACAGGAGAAATAATAGAATATTAGATTTGGATAGTATTTCGATAAGGATAGTTAGCTTTTGAAAGATCCCTCCTGGTTTTTGTTTCTTAATAGAGTTCTACTATAATAGGAGTCATAGTTAGATGGATTGTTATTTTCTTTTTCTGCCTATATAACAGCAGAATTATCAATAAATAAAGGTATCGAAATCATTAAAAAAAATAGTTACTTTAGCTGTAATTTATTCAGCTAGCTCTGTCAAGAGCTAGCTAACCTTCATTCAACATCGGCTCTTCCTCCAAAAGGAAGAACACCAATAAGGAAAGGAAGGTGGATTTCTCTCTTAATCGTCCAGTGACAAGAACATGCAGAAGGGTCCTTACCAAGCAACAGGAGCAGTTAAGGTGAGAAGTTGAAAAACTAAAACAGTGAGATTTATGAATCCTAGATCAGGATGTTAGCCATTAATAAAACTCTGTCCAGATAAGACAGAAGTTTGGATAACATATATGTGACAACTAGATACATAATTGAGCGACAAGCAAAGTGTGCATTCACAAATATTAAAAACATGTAGACACAAATTTAGGAAGCAGTTCCTCTGCTCACCAATAACCCTCATATGGATATGATACTTTGATGTTAGCAAGCTTATTGTACCCATATAGCTAATTAAATTATGATCAGAACCAAACCAGTTGAAAAATTGCTTTGGAGATTATCAAAGATGTTCCTAGAGAAAAATCCAAACATGCCTTGTATGGGAGAGAATAAAGGAAAAGAAAAAGAAAGAAGACCAAGAAAAAGACAATTTGTTTACAATACCTGAGCATACATTTCTGGACTAAAGTCATTATTCCACCCATTTTCTATTTGTTCATTATCTAATGGTTCTGGAACATCAAAAAACTCATCAGCAGGATCATTCAGGCCAACTAGGCTGGCATGTTCTGAAGGCGAATTGACAAATTCTTCACATGCATATTCATTGGCCTTCCCATCATTTGATGATATTTGAGCATCAACTCTATTTTCTTCTGCAATCTGATGCAACATAACACTGCTTGCCAACTCTCCCGAAGAGAAGTCACGAGGAAAGCTCCCTAGTTTTGCTCCGAACAATTCACGCAATGCTGAAAATCCACAAACTTATAATTCAAAATCCCATAGCTTATTGTACACACGCAAAAAAAAAGGCAAACATCAAAACTCTAAATCTAGATCAAAAATTGAAGTCTACCAGAAATTCTTCCAAGCATTCGGATGGTTATAGATCGAGCTGCAGAAGTTTTTAGATATGATCTCCAGAATTTCCAATCAACAGCAAGCATATGCTTTACCACAGAACGTTTTCCTTTGTCCAAAGGAGATATGACATATCCTCCACCTGCAAGATTGTGCAAAGAGGAGAAAAGTTCCTTAACATCGGTAGTGGATGAGAGTACATGAAATTCAACTACTTGGAACAAACTCTACTCTTAGATGGTGAAACTTATGCCTAGGGAAGAAGAGCACAACATATCTTTAAGGATTCATAACTAAAGTACCAAAACAATAAATGCCAATGCATGTCTGCTTTCAAATTATATTAAGCGAATGTACAGACAGTGTGAAATGTTGAGATAGCATGTGATTCAAAGACTTTGAAGAACCAGGAAATTTTATTTCCACTTCCTTCTTTTCTATTTTGATTACAAGATTAGTAACCTTATGACAAAAATGAGAGAGCAGAAGGAAAATAACACATCCTTTTACTTCCAAATTTCAAGCATACATTACTTTTAAGGCAGGCACGGACATAGCCTCTTTGGGGTGGGCACTTCTTGTGAAACACAGAATGATAGAGAATAACTGCAGCAGTAAAAACCCAGATGTTATGTTCTTGTACAAAAAGTTCTCTCATTAGTGTAATTTATGATATTGATACATGGGTCTCACTACCATATGTTCCATCATCTTCCCGCCTCCAATATCGACGTAACAGAAAATCTCTTCGCTTCATTCCCCTGTAGAGTATAAGTTTTGCCCAAGATGGGTAAAATTAGAACCTCAAAAGGAATCGCTACAAGCGTATGTACAAAAGTGTATAAGTCTTGTTCTTACCAAGGTAACCAATCACTATATAACTGCTTGTGAATAATATCAGTATGACCATCGAGGTGCTCAACCACACTGCCTTTGTAGAAACAGAAATCCCATCTAGAACGCACAAGGTAAAGTTAACTTGGTAAAAGAATGTATTTTCTGAACAAAAATAAAACCAAGAATTCCTTTAAGAGAATAACTTCTAATTTTTCTTTTGGCACGAGCTGACAAATAATATGAAACATAACTGACATCTGAGCTGTAAAATGTGGATCAAGTTCCTTCTATTTGGAACAATAGATTCCCCATGATAAGTCATGTCTAAATAATCTCTGCAAGTGCTTTCTAACAATAACTTTCCTGTTGTTTCTACTCTTTTCCATCCTGCTCATTCACAAAGTGAATGCATCATTTGCAAGATGGTCAAAAGACTTACTCCGATCTCGAGGGACCAAGGGACATAAGAGTTTGGAAAATAGCTTCTGAGGTCCCATCAACCACACCCACTGCCATTATTGCAGGATGATCATCCCACTAACAAGAAAAGAAACAACATTACTCAAATGACTGATAAAAGGACCAAATATATAGAGGACAAGGGATGTGCTTACTTTTCTGTGAGAATCTCTATCTTTTGCTTCTTTAAAGAGTCTCAAGCCTACAAGCATCCATTTTGTTACATATGGAATTCAACATGCCTCAAACAGTTTATTTTAAAACACTACAAACCATTATGACACCCAAAGATGGTCCAGGATGATGGTGCAATTACATCAGTCACTTGATCTGTCTGTATGGATGAACAAAGAGTCCAGTCTATCGATTTTACCCGACTGGAACCACTCAATCTGACAGTGATTCGGGAAATATCAGAAAAGGAGCATTTGGAGTATCAAATAAGAGAGAAAAATTTAAAAGGTCAACAGCTTTAAACAGTTGACATCATAATGAGAATATTTAAATTTTATTGGAATTTGCTGGAAGATCAGGTGGACAGGCAGAAAATTGAAGGTAGGTATGTTGCGTAAGTTTTTCTAGGGCAGTCCAACATATATCGGATCGGGTTACTATACCTAAAAGACTGCCAGCGGCTCTTTGAACAACCAGCAATGTTAGGACCACCCTGCAGATTTGCATAAGCTTTAGTCAATCTTATACATATAAATGTCAAATTAAGATCAATAATAATAAGAAGTTCAACAACCTTTAAAGCTGTTTCCTGAAAAGACTGAATCCATCTTGCTGCCTCTTCAGGACTGGTTGCTCCCAGCTAAAATTATTTAGATTTCATAACATAGTCAGAAAGATTTAAAACATAAAGAGAATCTTTTGATAAAGTAGTCAGCTTACCTTAAGTTGATCATTGTGATTAGAGGTATTATAAAGAGTAAATATGAAGAATACCTGCAAGTTTGACAAGACATTTAGAAACCATCGGAGTCTTAAAACAAAACTGAATGTGTAACCGACAAAACAATGGTGAACATATAAAGCTTTCATACTTTTCTATGAATGTTCTCTCTTCCATTATCAGTTACCCGAATGCATGAATCAACAATGGCACTTCTAACAGGACCCTGAAAAGAAAATAACATTCTCTTGCTCAGAAATTTATCATCAATTCTAAATCTTTCAGTAGATTCTCTCTCTACTGTACATTTGATCATTTGGTCTGAAATAATACATAATTATCCAGCGTAGTTCTTGATCCAACTCACCAACGATTCTTTTGTTTTATTTCAGTTCTTAGTTCATTGTCCTCATTAATAGGTTACACAATGATATTATATGTTTTGTCCTTACAAGGTGATGACATAAACAATGCCAGCATGCAATAGCATATTGGAAAGCAAGTTTAGAGGCAATTTTCGCTTCAGGGCAAAGCTTCTTACCTAGATCCAACTCATTTGGCAAAACAAGAACCTCAACACCCCACCCAAAGATTGAAAAAAGAAAAAAAAAAGGGAAAAGTGGAAAAAATAAAAGCGGTGGCTAGAGTGATATACACCTAGTAGCTGGACATGTAGACTACAGATCAACTGACGTTGACCGACAATACTAAAGGGCAAAAGAACATTCCTGACACGGGAAATTTGTACAAATATCACTGATAAAATATCAGAATGTGCTCTGCGATTCTATCGATTTAATGGTGACAACTTGAATAAAGCAAATCCAGCGTTTAAAGGGAAATACTGAATCCCAAGAAAAATTAAAGAGGGAAATTGAAAAGAGAGAGAGAGAGAGAGAGACAAAGTTAGTCGAACACACTTCTACTTTTATTAAGCCTATGTCCGAATGAAAGAAACGTTTGAAGATAGCGATCCTTGCATTAGTCTGACAAGTATGACAAGCAGGCCAAAGGAATGACCAGAGGTTTAATAGCTTCATAAGTCATGACTATACAACCACCAAACAGTGAGTGACATATAGTGCTTAAATAATTGCAACCAAAAACTTCGGCGAACAGTTGTTCTGTCGAGCAAAAACAAAACCTCACTTGTTACACACTCCGATGCTATTGTTTAAAGGCAATGTTTAACACACAACAATATACTATAAAAACAAAATTCTGATAAGGTGAAATGAAAACTAGACATAAAAAATAGTCCGAAAAGAAGAAAAAGATGTGTAAATTAAGAAAAACCCAATAGAAACAGAGACAGAATTCAATGAAACAAAAATAGAAACATCACACTCAGAAACGATTTTAAATTCTTCACAAGAAACTCAGTGCATGGATCAAAACGCAACAGCAAAATCAACAAAGAAACGTACACGTTAAGATTCACAAAACGTAACAAGTCATTACAAAATGCATTTTAACCAAGCAACAGGCAAACACAAAGCGACAAAGCGAGACCTCATCTTTAGAAGTGGGAATAGACTTGAAGCTCTTGAGGACGTGATCTTCGAGAACAAAGTAGCGCTTTCTAGAGTATTGCAACCCAATCCGATTCGACCGTATCAGATACAACCACCCTTCCATTCGTTCTTCTTCTCGTATCGACGACGTCGTCTCCATCTCTTCTCTTCTTTAATACAGAAAACCTAAATTTCCAAATAATCTCAAGCCAACCAAACAGACAAACACAATTCTCACTACATGACCAACACAAATCTTATACAAAACCACCCATCAACATATCATCATCATCAACACAAACACATATATGTATATACGTATATGTATGTGTGCTGCGAATGGAAGATGAACGTGGGTAAATGTAGGCAAATTTTGGGTTTTGGATTCTTATGTAGTTGTGGTTTTGTTTGTGTCGTGTGCAATTTCCTATATTCTTCTCGTTTTCTTTTCTTTTCTTTTTTTTTCCTCTCCGGTAAAGTAACTGATTTTCAATTGGGTGACGTGGGTAATGAGACAAAGATCGACAGGGGCGAATATTGGTTCATCCCTTCTATTTTACCTTTTTACCCTTGCTATTTTCTTTGCTTGGTCTAGTTGAAATTTAATTTAATTTTAGCAAGAGGTTCAGTTTAAGGCTGGAGCTGGATGGAGGTGGGGTTTGGGTAGGGCAGGCATGAATGATAGATCCAAACGATTCAATTTCAGAAGCCAATCAACCATGTACAGCTGTCCCTGCTTTGTCAGCTGTTTCAGTTTTCATTGCAAGCAGAGACGGCAGAGCTCGATTCGACGTGCCCAACATCAACCCATAATTAAACGATGTCGTTGTTATTAAAAAAAAATGTAGTTTTGAAATTTCAATAATCATCTATTTTCAAGGCTCATTCCGCAAACTTTTTGGAATTATTGTAGCTTAGAGTTTGACGGAAAATATATTCAAATCCTAATTTTTTCTTTTTCTTTCATTATTTGAAATTATATTTTGAAACACGTGTCGGATTATTTATGAAGGAGCAATCCATTGGACTCGGACGATGATGTTGTCCAATTCCAAATCCAAGCTTAAGACCTTAGTATGAATATTCTTTCAACAAAAGGGGTGGGAGGGTATCAAAATACGCTATGGTTTCAATGTCGATGTACTAGGGAGAATTACATGTTTACTTTGAGAGATTTAATCTATTGGTTATTAGTTAGGTGTGCATAGTCCCCATGTTCAATATGTAATCTGTTTATTTCCTTGTCACCTTAAACTCCTTAACTTTAACTTGGGGGAAGAGATTAATTATTTAAAGTGCATGTAAAATTGGTTAACAATCCCTTTACTCACTACATCACTTTTTCTTTAACATCTCATCTTCTTTACTTTTGCAATTCTCAATATTTTGACTTAATGATTAAGTAAATATATATTTTATATTAATTTTATAAAAGTGGATCTCTTGAACAAAAATTTTTGCATTTCTGTCTCATTTTAGATCTTATTTTTCATGTATTTTATATCTTTTATTTAAATTAATTATGAACAATCTATTTTGTTTTTTAAGTAAATATTTATTTTCCTTTTCAATATTTAAAGAATTTTTATAGAAAATTTAAAATCACAACCAAACCAACTTTAATAAAGGGCGAATTAACTAAGTCCACCTTCAATAATTACTAGTAAATAAAGTTATTTTCGATATTTTCAAAATAAAAATAAATAATGATATAAAATAAAATAAAACTTAGTATTTAAAAGCGAAAACATAAAATCAAAAGTCACAATAGAATAAAAATATAATAAAAAATTTTTTCTTCCTTTGAGTGCTTGAGATTGTGACGTATGGTTTTCAGCTATGAAAGGTTAAATGCACCTTTGAGGCTAAGAAAGTGACTACATATACAATCTTTACCCAGTGATTAACCTTTTTCTTTCATTGCATAAATATTCGGAAAAGGAAACAGAAGCTTCATTCGAGGCTCGGGTTAGATTGGTAAAATCATATTCTTCTTTTCAGCTGTCGAGAGTATAAAAATGAGAGCTTTTCTCTGGCTGGACTTGACTGCGAAGCTTTGGATTATTTTGCTTGACAAGCCTTAGAAACGAAATTAAAAAAGAGAAAGAGAAGAGCGTTGGAAAGTGTTACAACCGATATACATATAAAGCGAGGCCTTTTTTTTTTTTTTTTGGGAAAAGATTCGAAATTACACAGTATGTCGGGAAAGACAGGTTCCCGATAAATCCTCTAAAAGGATCATGTGACACCTTATAGAAAGTGTGACAAAATAAGTGACTCCGACATTAAAATGACCTGCATATTTAACAAGCCAATCGGCACATTTGTTGCTCTCTCGATAGATGTGTTAATAAATAATAATCCAATTCCGATTGAATTTGTAGTCACTAAGAATTTAAGAATTTGTAAGTCAAGTCAATCGCTTTACTCCTCGCCACGCCGGTCGCTGTCCTATCTCTAATTTAAGAATTTGTTTCTTATTAATTATTTTTTAATTTTTTAATTTTTTAAAATTTTAGTTTCTTTGGTTTTTATAATTTACAAAAAATATGAAAATAATTTATATTTTCTAGCTTTTTCATAATTTGATTAAGTATCAACTAAAACATTTATTTAATTATTTAATATTAATTATTAACAAAAATCATGAATAATTAAATTTAAGATAATATATTTCATTATTTAGAATATGAATAATTTAATTTAATTTTAAAATAATTAAAATAATTATTAATAAATGTAATTTAAAAATTCAAAAATAGAAAATTTTAAATAAAATTTAATTTAAAAACTTAAATTAAAATTTTAATTTAATAAATAAAAATCAACTAATTTTTTATTTCTATTTGAAAATAAAAATAAAAAAATTACAAAAAAAAATAGATGTGTAAGTTAAAATTGAGAATATACTTCTTAAAAACCTATAACCATTTATTAACAATCCTACTTTAGGCTTTCCCCTGCAAACTCCGAAACCAAATAAAACAATTTCATTATTTAAAATTTTTAACTTAATTTAAATATTGAGTGGATTTCAAAAATATGTGAAAATGAAATTATAAAATTGTCACAGCTACTTTTTAAAAAAATAAAGGAAAATTTATTAAACTAGCGAAATTACAATAAAACTCTATCTTAGTCCCATTATTCTATGTTACGTTTGGATCTACGATGTAGTGGGAATAAGTACTTATTCACCACAGTTTTCAAAGACAGTCACATTTTTGGATCTACAGGAAATAACAGAAAGTTGGAGAAAAGTGTGATGCCACCGTAGAAATCAATAAGCAAAAAGAAAGATGTAGTAGGAAATTGCTTCTGCGGTATAAATTTTACTTTCTATTAATAACCTTCACTACAAATATTATTTTCCATTATGCTCTTAATTAATATGACTAATAATATTTTTTATGAAATATTTTATTTACTAAATTTATTTTATTTATATTTTTATTTATATTTTTATTATTTATAATTTTAAATTTATATGACTAATAATATATTTTTAATTATTTATACAACAATTAATAGTTTATT
>JAOTAY010000190.1:7503958-7515232 GCA_025629805.1 Erythroxylum baracoense | reverse complement strand
TAATCAAAGGTTGACATGTACCATGCCTTATGATTAATCTTGATATCGTGTTACAAAGGGACTGAGTTTGTAACCATAGTTACAGGTTAAATCAAATTACCGATCCTTATTTGATTTGGGTAGTTATAATGTCTTGCTAGAAGCCGCTTATGACTTATGGACCTTGAAGTGTGATCAAGTCCATTGCCAACTTCAAATGAGCCTACAGAGTCGCACACAAAGAATGATGTGATTTGGGCTTATTCTCTTGGGCCTAATTTATTAGGCACTGAATAAATATATATGGATATTTTTATTGGGTTAGATTGAATTAAGTTATAGGGCTTTTATTAAATGAGATATAATACATGCCGAAACTTATTGGGCTTCCATAATCCTAATGAGTTTAGGATTATGATATTCTTATTCCTAATAAGTTTAGGATTAGGATATTCCTATTCCTATTAAAATGGGATTGTCCTATTCCCACTAGGAATAGGGATAATGGGTTTTTTTATAAATAGAGAGCTTATGTCTCATTAAAAAACATACGAAAAGCCCTAGCTACCTAGCCACTTATTCCTTTTCTCGAGAGAAAAACTGTGCGGCGTTTTAAAGTGTTTTAGAATGTGCTAGCACACATTAGCCGCTGCTCGGATCGTTCATCCTCGTGTGGATACCGGTAGAGGACATTCACGAGCTGCAGCATCAAGATATCTGAAAAGAATCCTAATTCGCGCACTTCATGAGGTAATTCCGTACACTTCTTGTTGTGAAATTTTGATTAACCAAGGCAAAAGACCTAAAATCCTATGGTCCATTGCGCTGTGCATTGTGCATTCCTGGGCCATAAGTGGTCCAACACCTACATACTTCTTTTAGTTCCATACAGGTGCTTTTGTTCTTTTTCTAGTTCAATTGTGTTATAATTAGTTTATATTATGTTGCCTAAAAAGTACTTATTTGGAAGTGAAAAATGAAAAAAAAAAAGAAAACAAGTAGAACAGTTAATAGAATCCCAAAAAGGAGCAATCAATAAATTTATTTAAAAAGTAGGCTCTTCTAATGAGAATCTTAAGGAATTAGGTGAAGGTAGTTTTGAACAATATAAAGAAAACTTAAGTGATGAGATTCATATTCATGAGGATATTAGAAATTTGAGTTAGTATAATCATGTACCAAATGCATCCACTTTAGAAAATTTAAGGGTAGATAAGCAATTAATCCCTGCATTGGATATTTATGATCCTAAAAATTAGGATAATCTTGGTAACAAAGTAAGGGTCAATTTAGTTGAAAAAGGGTCTATAAGAGAATTGAATCTTATGTTTCCTTTAGATAATACCTCTCGTCATTTTTAATATTCTTATTATTATAGAAATTTGAGTAATGGAGAGATTAGCGATAGAAAATAGTTAGTTTACTCTAAACATATAGATAAAGTACAATGTTTTTGTTGTAATTTGTTCCAATCTAATAGCAAACAAAGTGCATTAGCAAATGATGGATTTAGAGATTGGAAGCATCTTAGTGAGAGACTCAAAGAACATGAGAATTGCATTGAGCATATGACTAATATGAGACCTTGGAATGAATTAAGAGTAAGATTGAGCAAAAAACCAACAATTGATAAAGATTTGCATCAAGAAATTAAAAAGGAGAAAGAATGTTGGAGACAAGTTTTGATAAGAATAGTTTATGATGTGAAATATCTTGCTAAATATCATTTGGCTTTTCGAGGATCCAATGAGAAACTTTACCAAGATAGTAATGTAATTTTTTAGGATTGATTGAGATGACTGCTAAATTTGATGTAGTAATGTAAGATCATGTTAGTCGTATTCAAATTTATGAAATTCATCATCATTATCTTGATCATAAAATTCAAAATGAGTTGATTTCTCTATTGGCCCATAGTGTTAAAAGTTCTTTCATAGAGATCATTAAAAAGGCGAAATACTTTTCTATTATTCTTGATTGTAACCCAAATTTGAGTCATCAAAAACAAATGAGTTTGTTAGTACGATGTATGAATATGTCAAATAAAAAAATAAAAATAGAGGATTACTTTTAAAAGTTCGTAAAGGTAGATGACACATTTGGATTGGAACTTTTCAATAAATTATCGAATGCATTTAAGTCTCTTAACCTTAATGTTTATAATGTAAGGGGTCAAGGTTACGACAATGGTTTTAATATAAAGGGAAAAAACTAAGGAGTTCAAGAGTGATTACTTGAAATAAAATCGAGAGCATTATACATGTCATGTGCTTGTCATAATCTTAATCTTACTCTTAGTGATATGACACATTATTATGTTAAATTTGTTTTATTTTTTTGAGTTGTGCAACACATATATACATTATTTTCAAGTTCTCCTAAAAGGTGGAAGGTTTTACTTGATAATATTTTAGGCTTAACCATGAAATCATTGTCTAACACTCGGTGGGAGAGTCGAATAAAAAGTGTTAAACTATGAGATTTCAAGCTCCTCATATAAGATTGGCTTCGATGGAATTATCTAGATCTTATAATGATGCCAAGTCAAAGAGTGAGGCGGAAAGTTTGGATAGTGTACTTGAGAGTTTTAAGTTTTTACTTGACATGATTATTTGGTATGATATTTTATTCACTATTAACATGGTGAGTAAAAAGTTGCAATCTAAATCTATGTGCATTAATGCTACCATAAAGCAATTAGAAGGTGTGATGATATTTTTTGAGAAATATAGAGATGAAGTGTTTGGCTCTAGTATGAATATTGTCCAAATTCTTACACATAAGAAGAATGTAGAGCCTACATTTCCAACTAAACATTGTGTTATTAGAAAAAGACAATTTGATGAAATTGATCACGACGGAGAAATACAGTCAGTTGGGATTCTTTCAGAGTTAATTACTTTCTAATTATTGTGGATATGGCAATTGCTTCGTTGAAGAATATATTTGAACAATTAACGAAATTTGAAAATATTTTTGAATTCTTATTTGATTCAAAGAAATTGAGGTCGTTGGATGATAACAAATTAAGAAAATGTTACACTAATTTTATAATAACTTTTTCCAATAGTAATGTGTCAGATATGAATTTAGATGATCTTTTTTCTGAATTAAAAGTGTTACAAATGACTTTACCAAATGAGTTAATGTCATCAGTTAAAATTTTTAGAATTTGTTAAAGCTGCAAATTTTTATCCAAATGTTTTAATTGCTTATTGAATTCTACTGACTATACCTATAATTGTAGCATCAGCTAAGAGAAGTTTTTCAAAGTTAAAATTATTGAAAACCTACTTGAGATCATCAATGTTACCAAAAAGGTTGAATGGTTTAGCTAGTTTATGTATCGAGAATGATATATTGGATAATATTGATTTTGATAATATAATTAATGATTTTGCATCTAGAAATGCACAAAGAAATTTGTTTTTCATAAATCACGATCACCAGTGTGTTTATTAGTGCAATTCTCTTAGTGTTTTACAGTCTAATATTAATGTTCGATTGTAGCTATTGCTATTTTGTTGTTACTGCTACTATTTTTAGTGATTTTATTGTTATTGACATTTGCAAGATATTATTAGCTGACTTTATGATTATTTAATATTTTGTTAAGTATGTGGACTAATAAATTGAGTCACTTATGTATGTATATTAAATTTTAATATACTTTTAAAGTTTACATATTTGTATATTCCTGATTTTTTGGGACCTTTTTTTTTTTGCTTTGCCCAAGGTCTATAAAACGTAGGAACAGCCCTTCTTAATCTTCAACTTTTAGTCTTAAATTATATCAATTAAGTTGGTTTCTATCATCATGAGCTCAATATTTTGATGAGCCATTTTCACAGACATTAGATCAGAAGTATTTAGGAATTGTAAAAACAATTAGCTGTACAAGAATAGCAAAAGGGAATACTCATCAGAATTGGAGGACCATGATTTTATTCTCATGCTATATAGGAAGATGGCTGATCATCTACGTCAGAACAGAAACAGGAATAAGAATGCTTGGTCTAACTTTCGTCCTCGTTGTTGAGAATTTAGGAAACTAAAAGAGCAAGAAAGAACCAAAAGTTGGCATTGAAGAGAATAGTCAAAGAGCCTCCAATTTTGATGTTAATCTGTCTAGTTCACATAAATGATGGGGATTGGACAACCAAAAAAAAAAGAACAATTTGGTCATCTAACATTAGTCCGTTGAATTTGGCCTCGTCTTCTTCACCGTGAGATCTTTTTTGGTGAGTAACCTAACTGCTCAGTTTCCCAGCTCAGTTTTGAAGCAACAATTTCATGCTTTGGAGAATACTCCTGAGACCAAAACATTTTAACGTTTGTCATAAACTTGAGAGTTGAAAGGGCAAGGAAGAAACAGACCGTTTATGTACACCTACCTCCATTTTCTTCACCAGCTCTGTTGGGGTAGGAGCTGATACAATGATATGGCGTGCACTCGGCTTGATAAAACCTTCCTCTATTGCTTTGTCAATGAACGACAACAGTGAGTTGTAATATCCATCCACATTCAGCAATCCCACCTGCAAATAATCAAACTGATTAACCATTTGCGTATTTGCAAATGGAGGAGGAGAAGTATAAACGTTCTTTACCGGCTTGTCATGGATGCCAAGTTGGGCCCAAGTTATAACTTCAAGGAGCTCTTCCAGGGTCCCATAGCCACCTGCATACACAATCAGTTCTAGTTAAGATTCTCAAACGGTCTTCATGATCAAGAATCGCTTGGGCCTTCAGGTCCAATTTGACAAAGCATATGCAATTGGGCTGGCCACACTGCTATTGCAGCCCTACTGACCTATTCAAAACAATATATTTACTCATCCCAGCTGAAACCATATTGTAGAATGCGATCTCTATGTATTCCAGGTTATGATCGAGTATCACATGACAAGGGACTGGTATCATTTATAATGGACCACTTATGAAAGGAGGACTACTCAGAAGCCTAATCTTCAATGTCAGAGGATGAAGACCAGTGGCTAGGGTTTCAAGGGTTGCTCCCTAATTGGGGATATTCTGGTGATGACCAATCCCAGGAAGTCCTTTTGAGTTTTCATTTTTCTCTCTGATTTTGTCTACAAGTCCTTAGTAGTTCTAGCATAAAGCAGGTGCTCTTATTGGCTAACTTATGCCGTTTCAGCGTAAGTTCACATGATACACGTTTCTGACACAAACAGGTAAAACATTTGAGAACCACACATTAACGTAAGCCACTTCCCAATTCCCTTGTTGGAAATGTACGTACTTGTTCGAGTGGCAAGCATCTCTATATTTATTTATGACAAATGTTTCCCAAATGATTGTTCAATAGTTCTCTCAAGGTGAAGCGCTAGGGGATTGTTTGTCATCTCTAAACCATTTTTAACTTCTTTTGGTCTTCAAGCATCAAGTTTCAGACTGAAGAGCTCACTCTTGTAAGGGTAGAAAGAAAATCCCAGTTCATATTTGACCAACCTGGTAGTGCAATGAAGGCATCAGACTGTCTAGCCATCTCAGCCTTTCTTTGGTGCATATCAGCAACTGCCTTCACTTCCCCTACTGTTTCTCCCGTTATCTGCAAATTGCAGTGCCCAAGGTCCGAGGTCAATACAAAACAATGCACAAGAGACAGCAAGTCCTTTAGGGAGAGTGCCTTCCACACACACACACAGAGAGAGAGAGAGAGAGAGAGATAAGCAGAGAAGCAATGATGAGGGTAGCAGGAGTGGTGGGCTCAAACAAAAGTCATAAAAAAGAAAAAAGAAAAAAGAAAGATGACTATATTACAAACAAAAAAGCGACAATATCCACACCTTATGATCCTAATGCGTTACTTTTAACGACTGCAATATACAAGGAAAACAAAAAGACTGTGACCTGAAATATCTGACTTATCATAAGAATCTTAGCAAGTGGGTGTATAAAACGTATCAGAGAGGAACAAAAAGTTGAAAACCCAGATGCAAAAACCATGGTAGAAGGTCCAACTTAGAAGTTAGATGACCCAATAAAATCCAACTCTTTTCAAGCTAGCAAAGTAAGGGTAGAAAACAATGTATAAAATTAGCTATCATAGAAGATTTAGGGAACTATTTTAAAAAGAAGCAAATAGTTATCTGTCAATCTCTGTCTCGCACATGTATTCAGAGACACAAACACACACGTCTCAAGCTTGATGCTTATGTTCATATTAGAAATGGTACAATAAGAAGCTCTTAGTGATTGATAGGTGTAAGAAGAAGCATACCTCTCTGGGCATGAGTGTCTTGGGAATAATTCTGCGACAAAACCAAGATAAAAGTTGGGTCACTGGGAAGAAGATAAAAATTCTCTTCGTAGTCAATTGTCAAAACGACAAAATAAGGAAGCTTAGAAATGAAAATCATAGATGTCGTACCCAATCACATGGCGGCCGCCATCATAAACAGCTTGAGAAACCGACCCCATCAATCCAACACTACCTCCACCATATACAAGATCAATATTTCTCGACACCTTGAAGAAAATGAAGCACTCTTATGTCAAACAGTTTTTAATTTGAGTAGCCATGAACGAACATTTACCTTAAAAGCATGGACAAGGAAATGAACCATGATGCACAAAATGCCAATTTATTGAAACACTAGAACGTTCACGTATTCACTCTTTGCAATGGATTTGATGTCAAATGCATCAACAGAGACAGACAAATGACATTTGTTGAATATTGAAACCAAGTTTGGAGTTGAATACTGAAAGCAGATGGAGTTGATCATCAAATTCTTCAACCATGAGTTCCAATTCCTAGAACCCACGAATGCAATGTAATAAGACCCATGAATGGGATCATCAATTACGGATTTTATAACGAAAAAAGCTTAGTAAAAGAAGGCAATAAAGAAATAACAGAACAAGAGACAACTCGGACGACTCAGAAATCAATAACTGAAACAGAGCCAAAACAGAGGAACCGGAGCAGGAAGGCAAAACGAAAATACAAGTTCTGGCGACAGTACAGACATTAAAGGAGCACTGAAAGAAGATTAACAACTGCCGGAAAGAAAGGAAAACTGAAACTTCTACGGAAATTAGAAAATTGGAAGAAGTGAAACAGAGATTTAAATCACATATAAAAGCCAGCAGCCAGAAAATAGAGAAGCATTCATACCAGTTCTCTTCCGAGCTCAACAGCAGCCTCTTTGTAGCTGTTCTTTTTTCCTGGACTACTTCCACAAAACACACAAATTCTCTTGAATTTGGATTGTTTCATTGCGATCTCCATCTTTCTCCGTCCCTCTCTATATCACGAACCAAGAGCTTATCTTCAGTTTGTTCAAGTGACCCACCAGAGCTTGACAAAGTTTTGGGAGTGGATTCGTGCATATATATAACCAGAGAGCACCAATATTAGCACGCGTAAAAATTCCATACCCTGTAGTCCATACTTTTAAGGACAGTGACGCAGTCTTTCGCCTCACCTCCACTTGTTGCATAGCAAACTCGTCACCCAATTAGATTTTTCTTGAAATCCACTCACCCATTTGCTTGGAAAGACGAGGTTAAACTTAAATGTTCTAATTAAGCTCTAATTTCACATTGTCTATAATTAACTGCCACGTTCGAGTCTTCTACTAACTGAAAACAGAAAAGTTTTCCAAGTTAATCATGGGATTATATTGATATCTTTAGTTCATAATAAACTAGCAATCAAGGTCAAATTTGGAATTGGCTTGTCTGAAAAGAGAAATGTATTCCGGTGAGTAATAATAGTTTTATCAAGAGTTAGTGTTTAAGTCCATGCATGATAGTTCATGTTTTCCTTCTTTATGCGGGCGGCTTCCTTCCTTTTTCTTCTTTTCGGTGGCCTTATCTTTTGCATTTGCATGTTAGCCATAGGTTGTTTAAAATAACTGAGAAATGGGATAATTATGGCTTCAAATACAGTACTATACTGCTCCGTGAAACATGTTTATTTGATTATATTGGTATAATAAGAGTATTTAAATCTTGATACGTGGAGTTGCATTATGACCCTTTACTTGAATGAATTGGCTCAAATTCTGTTAACCACATTGTGAACCGATGTTTATTGAACTTTCTTCTTGACTGACAATCAAACTTACAAGTTTACTTATTTGTGTTTAATAGTGAAACTCTAATTATCTTAACGTTAAAAACAGTACGTACGAGTAAAACTTTAGTAGAAGATTAATAGATTTCCGAACGGCAAATATCTCCTAATCACTTGGTATATTTTTTGATATAGAAGTGATGCAGCAATGTCTTTAAGACATAATTATCCTTTTTTTCCTCTAAATAGAAAGAGCAACATGAAAAGCCAAATATATTAGCTGTAACAAAATAGATTAACGAGGCTATATTTTCATCTTATTGTCTAGAGAACCAACTCTGAATTATTAAAATATAAAATTTTAACTTTATAACTTGATCTTTCGTCGAAATTTCTGTAATAACTGATCAAATTTGTACAATTTCTCCTTACAGGGATTGATGAATTTAACAATGCTACATGAACTGTTGGCCATATCAGATTAAAAGTGGAAGAGGACAAGTAAAAAAGGCGAGCAAGAGTAGATAAAGAGGGGATGAGGGGACAGCCGCTGTCTGAGGACCCATCTTACATGTACCTCAACAAGCCTTTTATTACAGGACATACATGTTGTATGCATAGGAAACACTAAATATTTTCATTACACTATATAACAAACAAAACTTCCTTCCTTCCTTCCTTCGTTTCCCCACATTCTCCAATTCCTGCTCCATCAAACTTGCTGTCCCACTTCCTACCCCACTCTCTACCCTCTACTTTCCACTACTTTACCTTCTTCTTTAATTTCCCTAATTAACTTTTTGCACCTTCTTCTTCGTTAATTAAACTCTTTACCATCCATTTATATTATATGTAGTGTATAATTTTTAGTAGCCAAAATAGCAATTATCTGCCCATTTATATACGGTGCCTGAAAGTCAAGACCATATAAAGCTTATGACTAAATCATAGATAAATTCCAGTACTCCCTTCAATCATAAAACTTTTAATTGTAAATGACTCTAATATTCCAAAAACACTAATGCATTACTTCCTTGATTTTCTTTAAGTGATTAAGATATCCGATGGTTTCTTAGTTGGAGTGGGCCAATGATTATCCTATCTTCTGCCTCAAACTCAAACCTCTGCTTGGTTTTCCTTACGTGACATTCAGAGATCTACGACATTTAGCTTGGTTGTAACCTGACCGTGCAAGCACTGTACTATGGGCTTAGATATGCTTCATTAAATGTGAAAACTGAGCATCTGATACAAGTATTTTTGGTGCATGAACTATGTTGGGTTTGTATTGAATTTGTTGATTCATCTTTGCTCATGTAATTTGTAAGTTTCTTGAACAAAATGAGACATTGAAACGTTAAGAGCAATGGTGGGGATGACTGCTCCATCTTTTTGATGCAGTAATGTCATACATGTAGCCCTACCAGCTCCCGACCTTGCCCTTTATTAACCTCTCTTCCCAATGCACCTAATGAGCTTTCACCCCATAACTTGCAGAGGTGCAATTGTAATTAATATTTCTTATTTTTCTTCTCTCATTTGCTTTTCACCACCATATTTACGCTACGAAAATCAGTTCCGTAAAGAAACTAAAGTTGGGTATCTTAGGTTAGTGCTTGACACAAGTTTAATGGTAAATCTAGAAGGTTAGGGAAGAAGTGTTTTTACGTTTTCTCATTACAAAATAAATGAAATTTAGGTAAATTAGAAACACATTTAACATAATTTTTTAAAGAATAATTATTATTACATTTATTTTTGGTCATTATATTTCAATTTAATCTCATATGATTTAGAGCAGAATTATAAACTTGTAATTTACGACATTCAATATTAAAATTATGTATTCCTAACGTTTCATATGAAAAAATACACCACAATAAAAGATAAATTTTGCAATCTACATATCAATTTATAATAAATTTACTTGTGATGATAATTTTTTAAATTAAAGTAAGTAAGAATCTTTATTAGCTTAAAACTAAAATTCAATGTTAGAAATAAAATATTTCCTTAAACAAGAAATTTCAAACCAAGCAAAACATCCAAATTATATATATGTAAGTAAAGTGAAAACATTGTATATATATGTAAGTAAAGTGGAGATATTGTTCATTTTATTTAATGCAAGGAAATATTTACGAGTCAAATTTCTAATACAATAATAGGTGAGGAGCGTAACATGTAAACTCCAATAATACATTTCGATATTGTTGACATATTATCCGAAAATTACTAAGTTAATATTGATATTTTTAAAATGGGTTAATTACCAAAAAAAGCCAAATTTTTGACAATTTTTCAATTATAGCCCAATCTTTAAAAAGTAGCAATAAAATGCCCTAACTTTCAATTTTTTTCGATTCTCACCCTAATTTCAAAAAATAGCAATAAAATGCTCAAACTTTCAATTTTTTTCAATTCTACCCTGACGTTAGTATTTCCATTAAGTTTGCTGACGTAACTTGTCACGTGTTTCAGAAATCTTAACTATTAATACACGCTAGCCAAAATTAACACACAAATAAAAATTAATGAAACGACGTCGTTTAATCAAATTGCGTAGCCTTAACACCTTATGCTTTAATTCCAGTTTTTTCCTTAATTTTCAGTTTGTTCTCTCAACGCCCTCACCCTTCGATTTTCAGATTACGCAGTTTCGACGCCCTCACACTGAAAGTATCAGGAGAACGAACTAAAAACGAAGAACTTACTGATGCAGTACACCGTAATGAGAGAGTAGTTTGAGACGTCTAAAGAACAAGCAAAAAATAAAAGGCTGAGGATATCGGAAAAACAACAGATAACGTCAGGCTAGAATTGAAGAAAATTGATAAAGTTTGAGCATTTTTATTGACACTTTTGAAGTTTGGGCTAGAATTGAAAAAAATTGAAAGTTTGAATATTTTGTTACTATTTTTAAAGTTTGGGTTATAATTGAAAATTTGAAGAAAGTTTGGCCTTTTTGTTTTTGGTAATTATCCCTTAAAAAATTGATAACCAATGGTTAGTGAGTATTAGTAATTATTAATATTATAAATAATGATCACATAATTTATCACTTACTAAATACAAAGCAATATTGTCCTAAGATTGTTAACATGATTTTTTTTTAAAAAAATTACCCATTAGTAGAATCAAAATTGCATATATGTCGACAATGAGGAGTGACCTAATGGCTTCAGCTCTTCACTTAAGGCTCTCCTTTAAAAGGAGGTCTTGAGTTCGAGTCACGCCAAAGGAGGAGA
>JAOTAY010000190.1:7485767-7503858 GCA_025629805.1 Erythroxylum baracoense | reverse complement strand
TATGTGACGACTCCTTGTGCGCAGAAGTGTACAGGCTACGTAAGAACCTGAGGGGTCTTGGAGTTCCAGATTTACATTCTCTAGGGTTCTTGGGGTGTGATCTTAGAAGCTTAGGATTAGTCCGACTAAGCTGGGATACCTAATGTAATAAAAAAAAAATTGCAGATATGTCCTGTCTCTGGAGCATGCATGTCAGTCGGACGTGCAGTGGACTCTACAATTAATTTCAAGTTTCAACTAATTTTCCGAGAAACGATTGCCAGAGTCCTTTCCTTTGTTGGTACGCGTTTGGATAGGATAAACTTGAGGAGATACCCTTATCTGACACGTGAACTCCCCAGGGACCAAGCGATAGGCGTAGATATGTGCCATTTTTCTGGTGGGTGATGGCTTTGCAAAAGAAAAACAACAGTATTAGTGGCCATGTACAATTTCCTTTTCATCAAAATAAGCCAATTATAACCCGACACATGCTAAAGGTCGTGGACAAATTGACTTGCCCAAAGCTTTAGGTACTATGTATGATGGATGTACCATCGGAACTCAGATGTTTTGTGAGAGCACGTCCCGGCAGTTTGGATTATTAAGAGGCACTTGGCCTTCTTGTTTCACCAAATATGACGATTATCCGTCCGTCCATTCATTGCTATTCTATTGTGTACTTGTAAGGATTATTATGCTTAGCTTGTTATTCGAAAAGATGTGTTGGCACTAGTTTATGTTTCGTGGGGAGGCTTTTACTCCATTTTTCCTCTTAGCTTTCTTCTCAGGATTTGCCAAGTCACTGGCAAAGAAAAGTCGAATAATTGAAGCCATTCTAATAACTTATTTTCAGTCTCTCTACCTCACTGAAGTAGAAGCTTGATAAGTATTAGAACCATAAATATTGTCTAACTGGGAAGCTGGAAGCAAATAGTTGAGCCTTCCTGCAGCGTCAAGTTCCTGGGGTTAACCATATGCATGATTAGCTGGTCTGGTCCCACATTTGTGCTAATGACACAATTTGAGTTCCACTTAAGAATTGGTGGAAATCCTACAAGGATATAACTGATCCATCTCTTTCTCCCTCCACTATCCTTGGTTTATGATGATAATAAGCCTTTTTGGCATTGTGGGTGTATGTTCTATGATATGCCCATTTTAACCTACTCATGCATCAGTCTATGTGTGTTCTATGATATGCCCATTTTAACCTACTCATGCACCAGTCTATGTATAACTCTTTGAGATCAGCTCTTGTCTCTCCTACCTTAAGGAACACCTGATCCCACCATGCATATTCTTTTCTTTTAACTGATCAAATCCACCTCCTGCATCACTTGGATATATATGATGCTATTTTGCCAACGCTTATGACTGCTGCTGCTTCTACCAAACCCAAATTAAACCCCACATCAAACTATATCTGTCATACATGCATCTTCTTTCTCATCCTAATTATGAGCAATTTTAATTTGTTCCATTTGTATAGAGAACTACTAAAGTAGGAGGCAACCAATTTAACTCTTTTGAAACAAAAATTAAATATCTTTTTACATTAGATATAAGAAAATAATTTTATTAAAAAAATTCTTATGGCATGCATTTATTAGGACGAGAAGACTTCTTTCGTTGAGTGGCTTGCCTTAATATATATAGTGAAATTTCAAATAATTTTACCTCGATTACCTAGATATGAAATTGAGTTCCAACAAAAAGAAAAGGATTAAATGAAGAAATAAAATTTGCAATTCAGTCTCATTATTCGGAAGTAGCAAAATATTGAATATTACATTTAACTCATTAGAACATTAATTATTTTGTTGGAGAAATTATGGATGACAGGGTAATAGAAACTATTTAATTAGCTTGCGTCCTTTCAAAGATACACTAAATTAAGTTTTTTAGGAGATAAGGCAGACATCTCTTTCATCAAACTTAGTGAAATTTCTACTTTCTATTGTGAGGACCACACGGTATCAAGTAAATGGTTTTTCTTCCCAAAAGCGTAGATTCTTAACTGACTTCGATATTTTGGACCCTTAAAACAGAAAATGATGTTTTGTTCTCTTCAAAGAATATTCGGATATGTAATTAAATTTTAACTGAAAGTGGCATTTTCTATTTCGTTCTTTAATGTTGACTTTTAAATTTCTTGCACAGGAATCCATCTCCCCTTACAACGACAATGAAGCAAGTTGAAGCAAGTATTCCTGTGAAAACGAGATTGCCACTGTTAACAGCCACCAATGTTGCATGCTTTATTGATGCTCATTGGTCATGGTTAGTCAATTCCTTTTTTTTTTCCCTCTATTTCATATGTCAAAGTAGCTTTCTTTTCCTTTCTTTTTCTGCCACCGCCATTCATAAGTACACATCTACTTGCCTTTTCTACATGTACAAACGATGATCAGAGCTAATGAAGTTCTAATCATCACATACTTGGATGACGCAATATAACTTCTAATAATTAATGAAGCTAATTGCATATTACTCTAACTAATTAGTTCTATTAATTAATACAAAAGTAAAGTCTTTTAGTAATTGAACATACAAAGAAAATATTATTAGAATGTAACTTACAGTTAATCAGTTGATTGTTGATTTTACTAAATATATAATTAATTAAATGTACTATTTATCTTTGTATTTTTTGTTAATTATATTTGATATTTTAACATTAATGGTAAAAATTTTGAAATAATTACAATATAATTGAAATTATAATGAAATCATAATTTCGAAATTCAATTTATATTTATATATTATTCTTAAATCATTCATATTTGTAGTTTAATCAAGATAATATCTTAATAAAAAGTTAAAACTAGCACATATTATGTTTCTTTTATAAAAAAAGTAATTGATCTCATAAATTAAAATGTGAAGATACTTAAACAAATATGTGAGTGCTTATTAGAAAGAATAAATATACAGATCTAACTCAATTATGAGGGACCCAAATAGATATTACTTATGTATTTGTGAATTTTCTTATTATCATAGTTATATAATTGATTCTTATACTTAAAATTATCAAAGTATCTCATGTAAAAATTATTATATTTTGATGTTATTATGACCTATTCTATTTAAGATAACTCGGTCGGTATTATTTGGATATAGTATAAGTCATATGGAGATAGTTGAGTAAATTAAAAAATGAATTGTTACTTTAAAGTAATTAGAGAGAATGTTCCAATGTTCTTGATTAGTAATTATTTAAAAAATTATCTGGTCAGAATGAATTGAGATTTAAAAAATTATTTTCAAATATTAATTATAAATCAATGATTAATTAACAAGAATGAACCTAATTGAATTTAAAAGAGTAGACGCTAAATTCATAATCTATGTCCAATTGAAATATTGGATGATGAAAAAAATTAAATTATATGTCATAACTATGGACAAATTGAATCAATTATTTTGATATTTCTAATATTTAGATAGTTATGACAAGTTGCTAGACATCAATCTTAATCTATAATAATAAATTGTTTAAAGACAGATTAAAAGAAGTTTTATTTTTTTATTTTAGTTATAATTTATAGTTATAATTTATAATCATTGACAATATATTAAAAACTCTATGGGTCACACATAAAGGAGCAATAAAAAAAGGAAAATAAATTTAAATTAAGTTAATCTTAATTGTAAAGTTTGAGAGATTTAAGAATCAAATATTAGATATTTGATTTTATTAAAATTATAATTGTAATTATAATTAGTGTTAGACTTTATTTATAATTAGAAAGTTGAATTTTATGAAGAAAGAAAATCTATTTTTTCTCTACAGTACAAGTTTGGACATGTTGATAGCTTGTGGTTAATGGTTCAAGAAAATTTATACATGAATTTGAATTATGTATGTCTCAACCTTTTAATTTATGATTCATACTATTTTATTTGATTGAAAAATTATAAAAATTATTTTTCACTGTGTTTGTGATTGGACTAAAGTAAGTTTCCCAAAAAAAAATATTTGACTAATTAAAAAATTATTTAGACCTCTTAATTTAAATTCAAATAATAAAAATATTATGTGGATATTTGTGAATTAACCATATAGTCTATTTACGTTATATCATCTTGTGGTAGTCTTCTATATAAATATAATAAGATCTAATCTTGATGTTTTCAATATTGTCATATATCATTTAAAATATGAGAGAATAACCTAAAAATAATATGGTGGAAACATATCTTAGTAATATCGCTACGAGGATTTGATCTTATCTCTGATAATAACCACTTCATACATACAATCTGTATATTAACTGCATATCTCATCCTATTTAATTTTTTATTTTTTTCAAATTGTTCCAGCTGTACTAAGGCTCATCTGTCCCATAAATTTGTATCTTTTGTTTCAATGTAAAGATGAAAAAGTTCCCAATTATTTCCTCTCACTTAAAAATCTTGGAAATCTTTCTTTAATTCTCGGGATAGAAATTATACCTAACATGCAAGGCTTTCTGCTGTCACAGCAACAATATTTACAAGATCTTCTTGCTCGTATGCAAAATCAGTTCAAACTCCACTTTCTTTACATTCAGGGGCTAATCTATTTGAGCCTATAGAATTTCGAGTTGTTGTGGGTAGTCTTCAGTACCTTCTTCTCACTTGTCTGGATATTACTTTTGTCGTCAACAAACTCTCTCAGTTTATGTAGAAGCCTACAACTGAGCATTGGACTCTTGTTAAGCGTTTGCTTCGTTATCTTTGTGGAACTCTTAATCTTGGCCTTCAGCTATATCTTGATTCTCCACTTTCACTATATGCCTTCTCAGATGCAGATTGGGCAGGTGATAAGGATACATTTTGCTCCACTAGTTCTTACATTGTTTACTTTGGTGGAAATCCAATTTCGTGGAGTTCAAAAAAACAATGCTCTGCAGCTCATTCCTCTACTGAGGCAGAATATCGTTCTGTTGCCAATACCACTGTTGAAATAAAGTGGGTGTGTTCTTTATTAGATGACCTTGGCATTCGGTTGCAAAATTGTCCTGTAATTTACTGTGATAACAATGGCACAAATCAATTGTGCTCCAATCGTATCTTTCACTTTAGAATGAAGCATGTGGCTATCGATTTTCACTTCATACGTGATCAAGATCAAAATGGCACTCTTAGAGTTGTTCATGTCTCCTCCACAGGTCAATTGTAGACACCTTAACCAAGCCACTTCCACGAACTCGCTTTCTTTTACTAGGAGACAAGATTGGTCTCTCTCACCGAGACCATCTTGAGGGTGAATAATATCGTTATGAAGATTTGATCTATCTCTGATAACAACCACTTGATACAGACAATCTATATATTAACTACATATCTCATCCTATTTAATTTTTGATTTTTTTTCAAATTGTTCCAGCTATACTAAAGCTCATATGTCCTCTAAATTTGTATCTTTCGTTTAAAGATAGAAAAGTTCTCAGTTATTACTGCTATTACTTAGTTGAACATTTATATCTTAATTAATAAAATAAATAATTATCGATCCTTTTTAAGTGTTCAAAGAACCATTTTGTAATTAAAAATATGGATTGACTCTTTTGAAGGAATAGCAATGTACATGTTTTATAGTTGACTACTATTTCATAAACAACTTCGTGTCACTATCAATTCAATCAATTAGTAATCAAATTGGTTTCATGACTATAAAATCACCTCCATAAATTCAAAAGGAGAAAGAAATATAGGAACTAAGTAATCCACAATAAACTATTATCTCATCAAAAAGTTAGAAAAGGAAATGCCAATTTGTTTTCATTTAGTGAATATTTAAATCTGATATCCAACTTAAATTTAATGACTCAAAACATGAGTGCAGTTGAGTCTGAATCTGACACTTTCAGCTATTAAAATCTCCATAAATGGATCAAAATAAAAAAACCAAAGCTAATTGCAGTAAAGTACTCTCAATGGTTCATTAGCAAACAGACATACGTACAAAAAAAAAAAAAAAGGTGAAGGGATACATGGGAAGACAACGTGACATATTCTGGGCGCTTTAGGTAAAGAGTCTTTTCCACAAAGCATACAACACTTCAGTCCCTACAATAAAATAGATAGTGTACACATGTATTCTTGAGGCTGAGGAATATTCTTTCGTCGGGTTGACACTGTTGGTACAGTTATATTAGTTACGGTGGAAAAGCCATAGCCCCAAAGAGCTATTATCCACTCAGTCCTTTTGAGATATCCAATAACTTGTTATTAGTTAATGCCGTCTTATTAACTACTTTTTCAAGTTTTTTTTATTCTCTTTGGAATCTGGTATACATGAAAATATAATTTGCCTATAGGAAAGTAGAGCATCAAAAGCCAATTGTCTAGTGACTTTCAACTTTTGACAAACAAGGTCTTTTAATTTTTCTAACAAAAGTGACCACCGACTTCTGTTTTGTCTATTATAGAGGTACGAATATCACGTTATTTTCAGTCTCTGTATCTCTCGTACGTTCATATTCAAGTCACTTTCTTCCAATTTCAACATCATCGTTAACTTTCAACCATATCACAGTCAAATGAATAAAGAAAAATAGTATATGAATATTAATTATAAAGGAGTAGGAGAATTTGCAAACGTAATTGGTGTATAAAGTGCTTATCGGCTGCATGTGAGTGTTAACGCGTTATTTTTGGTAATGAAATGCCCTGTGCATGCCGATAGTGAGTATAGCTTTGAATCTTGATTCTTTATTATAAATAGAGTATTATATATATGTGTGTGGTAAATTAACCATAATTAAACTCGTAAATAACGGATAATCATTTATTGGCTACGGTTTAATTTTAGTTTTCTTTTCTTTTCTTTTTATTCTTTCATTGCACGAATCTTTAGTGGATTGGTGGGTTTATCGCCATATGGATATTGCCTTAGTAAAGAAAAATGAAAAAGAAATGGCTAGTATATGTTGCTTATGGCAATAATGATTAATTGATTTTTTTATTTGTCAAAATGTTTCGATTATTTTTACTTGGTAATTAAAAACGTTTTTTGATTGATGCTTGAGGTCCAAAAACTTGAACTAAAATGACAAGTCATGAGCTCCCAAATCCCAGATTCCCATCATGTCACTAGTTAGTATCAGTGAGTTAGGGTTCACTGTATACTTCTGCTAAATATGAAGGCCAACATTTTATCCAGTTCGCTGGTTTGTGATAAGGATTATCATTTGTTTGATATTCAATTGAAAATAGGCTAATGAATTTCTGAAGGATTCAGATTTGATTGAGGTACAAAAGAGATCAGTCACTCAAATAAGCGAGTGAAAAAGCATTGTAGTGTTCCCTATTTGGTACGTAACCGAGTCCTCTTCATACATTCACTTTAGATTGAAGATGACTTAGTAGACATCAGGGTGAAGTGGAATTCAAAGAAGAATGTTTGAGTTCCATTGCCACGTGCTTTGAATTTGAGCGAACGGATTCTGAGAGGAAAAACAAAACATAATTGCATTTACATTTCTTATCAATTTTATGATTATATCAATTTTTACAAAAAAAAAATTCTCTTAAAGAAAGGAAATGAAAAATTGCTTCTCTTCATTCTATACATGCGATACATAAATTTAATTTGTTTAGAGGAAGTGAACTGAGTTAAAGCATACAAACACTCATCTACGTTGAAACTAATTTAAAGAAAATCCGAAAAAAATTTCCAGTAATATTAAATCATTTATTGCATATTTTCTGAGCTTTAATGGTTATGACCAATAATTGCTTTAGTTCTTAACCCAAAAGAGAAACTTTGTCTACTAGATAAGAGTACCCTCATTCTTGTTTTTCATGATAATCTCATCATTAATATGTGTGAACTAGCAAACTAATTTGATCATAAACGTAGTGATATAACCCCCTTTATGTAATAACTTCTATCTTGAACTGAATTGTGGTTATACAAACTATACACCATAACAAAATAGTCTAGGAAAAGAAGAAGAATTTCATACTTACGGAAGACCCAGTGATCGTAAGAACATGTGTCATAAGAGCACGAAACAAGACAACATGAGCGCAAATTATTAGTCTACAAATCATTTTATTGTTAAAATAGATATGTACCCAAACACACATATATAGTTGCCATTGAACTCTAATTCATGTAAATTACAGGAGAAATTACCCCTTCAAGTCTAGGATTCTTAAACTTATCCCATTGACGACCTTCAAATCTAGGGAATAAAACCACAATACCAATAAGATTACTTGTATATGTAGCAGATTCATATGAATGACAATGAACCCATCTTTACTTATGGCTTGTATTAGGATTAAAGCGCCAAGTTAAATTCTTTTTATATATAAAATACACTTAATTTTTGTACATAAGAAAATTAAATAGATGGTAAAAAGAGAAATTTGGAAGAACGAATGATACGATATAGCTGAATAGTAATGTTCTATTTAAAGTCCCGATTTAAATGGGAAAAAGTCCTTTTTGCATAAGTAAAATTTAAAACGAAAAATTTTTCACACGGTTCAAATTCGTATGCTACAGCTGTATGAAGCCGATAGCTTTAGTTGGCCATAATATTATTAGTCAATCCACTACTAAAGATCTAAAATTCTATTTTTATGCATCATGAATAGCTCAATAACTGTATATAGTTCTAAAGATATGAAACTTCAAAAGTGCTTGATTCATTTCTTCCCTCCCTTTTAATTAGAGCATAAAAAACACTGAAGAAAGTGATTATATACTTATACTGCTAGTATGTTGGCGTTGTACTTGCATAAGATTGTGAAACATGGTAGTTTGTGGGATATATGAGCAACTTTGGAGAACAACTGGTATCATGGAGGAATAAACTTTGATGGGTTATTCTTATTTTTCATTTTGCGGAAAATGCATATAAGTTTGCAATGAAGTGGTGAGAAAGAGAAAAGAAAAACCCTAGTAGTTGCAACAATCAGTTGATGTCCAAATGCTGGAATAACGACCACACTGCATTGATGATTGTTAGATGATGATATCACTTTCTTACAAGGCCACTAACTGTAATTATCCTCTTTGCATGATAAGCATGCCAACTTCATTGATTGTCTTCTTGACCCTCGATCCTATATATATATATATTTTATGAGCATCCAGAAGCATAAATTTCGAACGATATATAAGTTGCTAATCCAGGTGTACGCCTACTGTTTGTCGGGAAGGTCATTTGTGTGTGGACTGCAAATACATGTGTCTATGAACTTTTGAGAAAGATGATGTTGGATATTTTGTTGATAGCATATAGTGTTAGTCAGTTGAGTCAGAATTGCATGAAGCAGAAATCTTTCTTGTAGTGTTTCTTCTTTGCCACTTCAGAGATTTGATATGTATGTTGGTCATATACACAAAACAAAACAAACATAATGGGATAGCATGATCATCCTCTGCTGGTGGATATCTCCACATATGGGCTCCCTTTATTGTTCCAATCATCACTTTTTTGTCCCCAAAAAATAAAAAGGAGACACTGCTCGATAAATCTCAGATGTGTCTCTGTTTTATTTTCTCAATTTGTGTTTGTACAGTTCTTACAGAACCAAAAAACGACGTATCATGTTATAATAGAGACTTAAGGTTCGATGAGGTATGTAAACTTAAAGAAAACAAAATAAATATCTTTGTTAATAATTTAAGAAGAGAAGGATTTTGAAATCCAACTTTTAATCATGTATATTCCCTTTCCTAAGTGCTTACTCTACAGAATCTTACGTTTTTTTTTATAAAAATAATCTTGGTGCACCCACACATGATAACGATCAAGTAATCTTGGAATATTAAATTTTCAGGTCAAAATTTATAGACTGTACCATCATGTTCCACCATTTCTGTTGGTCGTAGAACAGCTAGTTTTGCGACGACTCTATAAAAAGCATTTTCAAAAACAATTTCAAAGCTTTAAGAAAAATTTTCCTTGGTCACGGATTTAGGTTGAATTTTGTGATATTAATGACTTACAAGATCTATGCATGCTCAGGTTTTAAATACAAATCTTCCGAGAAGCTACGAGTAAGTTACCCATACATGTTTTTGGACATATTCCAACTAATTACCCTGTATAATGATGATACCGTATCGTGCTACAAATGACATATTTGAAAGTAGGTTCGAACAATCCATAAAGTCTTCCCTTCGGTTTGGATTAATTGGAGACTTTCTGTTACTTAATTGTAATAAAGAGAGGATTAGGTCATCAACCCATCTTTTGCTTTGATTCACAAGGTGCTTTGCTCCTTTTGTTGGGTAACTAATTTCAACGGTCAAGGACATAATGGCGGTCTAGAGAGATTTGTTCCAATGTCTATGGCTTTATTAACCAAACTTGATTGTCTTCTCCAATGCTAACATAATTACTAAGGAAACACCTAACTGATCCAGAAGGTTAAATCATGAGTACTTTCTTTAAATCATCGTTTTGTTACTTCTTTTCTTCATTGAATCGCTTAATTTAGCTGTAATAACTAAGAATTCGATAAAGTGTATTGTAAGCTGTTATTATTATATTTGGAAACAGAACTAATAAGCCGGGCCAAGAGTCAAAGTGGGTCCAAGCAGGAATGACTAAACCCCCACCAATAGGATTGGTGGCTTAACAAGTGGACCCATGAGTTTAGGTCTATCCCTGCAAAAGCAAGCTGATGTTGCATACGAATGTGGGACTCTGACTAAGTTATTGGGTCCCTTTCCACTGATGTTGCTCCTCTTTTTGAGGTAATTTCATGTTTCACTCCATTAGTTTGTCCAGCACTCTAACTAACATTGAGCAAAACAACCTTCTCCACAAAGTGACAGGCCATTTCCCTTTGTTAAAAGTGCCCTTATGCTCTTTCACTCTCTCATTCTTTTTTTAAACCAAAATGTAAATTTCAATAAAAATATAGTTGCAACTCTTTCTAATTCTCTCCTAGATTTCTAATTCTCCTATATGTAAATTAACAAAGGAATGGACATTAAAGTGAAAAACTAATGTACTCTTTTGTAATTTTTTGATAGTTAAATTGAGTCTTATATAAATGTACGGCTTATAATAATAACTAAGACAATTTACTTATTAATGTTTATATTAATAAATATTTAATTTAATTTTCCATATACTAATTCAAAAAATTAGTAGAAAACTCTTAAAGTAAAACATGTCTTATTTTTTATACAAAATTTTGAAGTTCTTGAGATTCAAAGTCACGACTTCTGTTGAAGAAGATTCTTTGAGATCCCTCCCTTCATCATTCAGACCACTTCTCTCGAGGCATGATTTAGTAAACTCCGTACCACTACATTTCATGTTTTGTATGAATTAGAACTTAACAACAATTATGGTCTAAAATCGCATCCTTCAAATCAAAATGGAGTCTTATGGTTAGTGTATGATGGATCAAAAAGAAGAGAATCCGAGGCTAAAAATGCTATAATTAATTTGGGTTTGCTTTTTTGGTTAACGTAGAACTGATGAATGTCAACCATTACCCAGAGCAGTTTTCAACGTAATTGGTTACCACAAATCTTTTTTCAGGTATCATATTATAAATAGGCTTGAATTTTAGAATCAGCTTTACCTGAAACAATCTTTTTTGTCCGACCGTCAAGGTTGTGTTTAGACTAAACTTTTTTAGGCTGTCATTAGTAAATAGGAGATCAATTCAAGAGACCACTCATACTCTTAATCTTTAGACAACCAAAGTTGAAAGTTCACCAGTTGAACACCAATTAAAGTTAAAGAGTAGAAACTATACAACCTACCCACCCAAACGCATGCAAATCGAAGCTCCTTTTTTACAAATCCCCATAATTCTTTTGTCCGCTTTGCTGGAAAAGGAAAAAAAGAAATAATTGGTGCCTTTAAAGGATTTGAAGTTCAGGCAAAAGATAAAGAAATTTATTCTTACAAATGACAACTAAAAACAAAACAGCATTGACGTCCTAATAAAAGTATTGTCGAACTGCTTTCAACCCTGTTCAAGAAGCGCAGTCAAAGATTATGGGCTCCGAAAGTTTTGCCAATGGAGAATTTTTCGAACTTTTTTTTTCAGGATATTATATGCTATAATCCACGTCACTTTTACAAGTTCAAATGTTCACTAAAGGTACAAGTCATCAATTATTATTAATGCACTTATTAGAATATAAGTGACCCATTTTTATCTTAATGTTTTATTTCGTTTTGTCACTTTGGTGCATGGGCTCATGTTGTTTCTGGGCTTTGTAGAAAATGAATTGTGTAGTCCAAAATTCAAATTATAGTAAACAAATATTAGAGCATACAAAAACTATATATTTGTTTTTTTTGACCATAAAATCCCATATTAAAGTAAAAAAAAGGGATTGAATCCCCATTCAACGCTGAAGATTATCTTCATGACATTTCCACTTTGACCAGAAGTTCCTGAGTAATGGCCCCGATAAAAGGTCGTAGGTATCATCTCCTTCTATCAGGAGTAGTGAATCCTTTATTAGTTACTCAATTACCTTTGAATATCTCAAGCTATACTCAATCACCACCCTATGAGCAACCTCTAAGAGGTAATAAGGAATGGAGTCAAAGTACAAGATTGATATCCAAGATATCCTTGAGCACCTCAAGTCTAAGGATATTTACACCATTGCTATGATGAGACTATCATTGACACTAGAATAGATTATCCATATGATTGTGGCAGTCATCTAATGTACTTACTACTTTTAGCAAATATTCACATGTTAACTCTAAACAACTCATGCTTACAGCTTATAAGATCCACTGCTTGATCTAGTCAAGGAGTATAACATGTGCTAGCATGTCTGAATTAATAATGTCTTGTCTCATTAATCATATGACTAAGGATAATTTAGATACTAACGTAATTACACATAATAAGAATCTCATTATTATAATCTCATCATGATTTCCTTCATGTTATGTAATGTATCAAAGACTTCATTAATTCAAATTAAGATCAATATCAATTCATAAAGAACATGAACATCAAATTAACGAAAAAGCCTTTTTATTAATAAAAAAGATTTGTACAATAAGTGCTAAAGATGATTTCCTTTATAGCACTTCTCTAATAACCTCCCACTTGCACTAAAGTCAATCGCCATTGTATTTAATACCATAGGTGAGTACGTGAGATTCATATCTCTTTTAAGGAATCGGCTTACTCAAAGGATCAATAATATTCTGATCTATGGGCACTGTCTTATATTGACATCATTTCTAGCAATGATTTCTCTAATCAAATAGTAACACCTGAGTAGATGTTTAGATTTCTGATGAGACCTTGGTTCTTTTGCTTGTGCTATTGCACCATTATTGCCATAATACATCTGTACTGGGTCAACAATGATAGGAACCGCTCCAAGTTTCATGATGAACTTCTTGGTCCAAACTGCTTCCTTTGCTGCTTTTAAAATGGCAATGTACTCTACTTCAGTTGTTGAATCTATAGTCGTCTCTTGTTTCGAACTCTTCCAACTGACTGCTCCACCATTCAGTGTAAAAATATATCCTGACTGGAATCTAGAGTCATCCCTGTCGGATTGGAAATTGGCATTTGTATACCCGCTTACAACAAGATCTCTTTCTCCATATACCAAGGATACATCCTTAGTTCTTCTCAAGTACTTAAGGATATTCTTGACAGCCACCCAATGACTCTCACTAGGATCTGACTGTTATCTGCTCATAACACTTACAGCATATGATGCATTGGGTCTCATACATAATATAACATGCATGATTGATCCTATAGCGGAAGCATACGGGATCAAATTCATCCGAGTCCTTTCGTCATGTGTCTTTGGACACATAGATTTCGAGAGGGTAATCCCACGCGTCATGGGAAAATAACTTCTCTTGGACTGCTCCATGCTAAACCTCTTTAACATCTTGTCTATGTATGTAGACTGACAAAGACCAATCAACTTCTTAGATCTATCTCTATAGATTCTAATCCCCAAAATATTAGTTGCTTCTCCAAGTTCTTTTATGGAGATATTCTTGGACAACCAAATCTTGATTGATTGTAAAGTTGAGACATCGTTTCCTATTAGTAGTATGTTATCTACATACAACACAAGGAATACAATTGCACTCCCACTAACCTTCTTATACACACAAGGTTCATTAGAATTTTATGAGAAACTAAACTCCTTGATTGTCTCATCAAATCAGATATTCTAACTCCTAAATGCTTACTTGAATCCATAAATGGATTTTTGAAGCTTGCATACCTTTTCACTATCATTAGATATGAAACCATCGAGTTATGTCATGTACACATCCTTGGTTAGGTTTCCATTAGGGAAAAATGTTTTCACATCCATTTACTGTATCTTATAATCATAATGAGCAGCAATAGCCAGGAGTATCCTAGTGGATTTAAGCATGGCTACTGGCTAAATGTTTCTCCATATTCAACTTCTTGTCTTTGACGATAACCTTTAGCTACAAGCCTATCTTTATAGGTAACTACATTACCCTCCATGTCGGTTTTCTTCTTGAAAACCCATTTGACCCTATAGATTTTATCTCTTCGGTGGGTCAACCAAAGTCTATACTTGGTTTTTATACATGGAATCCATTTTGGATTTTATGGCTTGAAACCATTTTTCAAATTCTAAAATCTTTAGAACTTTTTCGTAGGTAGTGAGCTTATCGTCTTCTATAAGCAATATGTTATTATGTTCACTTATGAGAAATCCATATCTCTCTGGAACATGACGTATCCTACTTGACCTATGAACTTCTTGTGTATCAGAAGATTGAATTACTGTTTCATCATTATAAACAACAGTCTCGAGTTCAGGTAGTTGATTTGTGTTTATTTAAGCATCTTGAACTTCCATAAGTTCAATTTTGCTCCCACTATCTTCTTTTAGAAGAAATTATTTCTCTAAAAAGACAGTATGCTTTGAAACAAACACCTTTTGTTCCAAAATATTATAGAACTGATATCCTATCGTTTCTTTAGGATTTTCTACAAACAGACACTTGTCAGATTTAACTTCTAGCTTATTTGACAGAATCCACTTCACATAAGCTGGACAACCAAACTTTCATGTGAGAAATATTGGGTTTCTTATTAGTCCACATCTCATATAGAGTAACAACAACTGACTTTGAAGGGACTCTGTTTAACACATAAACAACAGTCTCGAGTGCATATCTCAAAAAAAAATTTGACAGATCTACTAAGTACATCATTGACCTTACCATGTCCAACAAGGTTTAGTTTCTCCTTTCTGTCACACCATTGTGTTGTGGCATGTAAGGTGGAGTCCACTGGGATATTATCCCGTTATCTCTTAGATAACTTGGAAACTTTTGACTTAAGTATTCACCACCTCAATCTGATTGAAGTGTTTTAATACTTCTGCCTAGCTATTTCTCTACTTCATTTCTAAATTCTTTGAACTTTTCAAAGGCCTCAGATTTGTATCTCATTAGATATAAATACCCATATCATGAATAATCATCGATGAAGGTAATAAAGTATATGAAACCACCTTTGGCATATATAAACATCGGATCACATACATCTGAATATATTAAGTCCAATAGCCCAGTAGTTTATTCACCCTTTTCCTTAAAGGGTAACTTTGTCATCTTGCCTAATAAGCAAGATTCACATATGTCATCTGATTCATAATCAAATGACCCTAAACTACCACACTTGTTTAGTGTAGTCATGCGTCTCTCACTTATATGGCCAAGGCGACAATGTCATAAGTACAATGATTTCACATTATCTTGTTTTTGTCTTTTATTGTCATTAATATTGAAAACTGGATTGGACATATCTAATATGTATATTCCATTGCATAATGTACCCATAGCATAAAGCATTCCATTCAAACTAATAGAACAACCCTTGTTACTAAAATTTAAATGGAAACCAGATTTATTAAGGCTAGAAACTGAAATAATATTCTTAGTCAATACAGATACATAAAAACAATCATCCAATTCTATTACAAGCCGACTATGGAGTATCAATACATAAGTTCCTCCAGCTAATACAGTAACTCTTGCTCCATTGTCCGTGTGCAGGTCCGACTCTCCTTTGTTGAGTTGTTTACTATTACTGAGGTCCTGCATATTAATACATATATGTGAGCCACAACAGGTATCCAATACTCATATGTTGTTATTAGAAACAACATTAATATCAATAACAAACATACCTGAAGTAGATGGGGCATCTGATGCCTTCTTCTGCTTCAGTGACTCCAGATAGGCCTTACAGTTCCTCTTCTAATGGCCATCCTTGTCACAGCGGAAGCATATTCCCTTAAGGGCAGTCTTCTTAACTTTCTTCTTGACCACACCTCCCTTAGGCCTTGTGGACTTCTTCTTCTTTTGGTTCTTCCTCCTTGAATCAAAAGATTCCACCGGCATCACAACCTTACTGTCCTTCCTGACAAATGGCTTAACTATTTTGAGCAAGTTAGTTAATTCAGGAATTGTGGTGGATATTTGATTCATCCTATAGTTAAGCACAAATTGTGAATAACTATCAGTCAAACCAGTCATAATTAAGTTTATACTTAATTCACGATCCATCAGGAAATCCAAAGAGGCCAACCTCTCAATATAGCCATTCATCTTCAGTGCATATTGCACTAAAGATATCTCCTCAACCATCTTGGAGTGGAAGAGCAACCTTAAGGTCTCGAACCTTTAAGACTTAGCTTGCTCATTAAACAGCTCCCTCAGATGATAGACTATGATATGAGCATCCATATGCTCATGCTGCTTTTGTAATTCCGGTAACATAGTGGCCAGCATTATGCAGTTAGCCATCTCATTATATGTTTTATGTATGCCCTGATCACTATCAAAAGCATCAGCAGTAGGGGAATTGGGAAGTTGTTCTTCCAAGATGTAGCCTAGTTTCTTCGACTTGAGTACTATTCTTAAGTTCCTAAGCCAGACTAGGAAGTTTGGTCCAGTCAACTTATTGGTTTCCATAAGTGAGCGTAGGTTTACACTAGTGGTCATGGTGTTGATTCTTGTAACCTAATGTCAAAGAGAGAAATGAAGTTAGATTGTACGTAAATGCATGTCAGTTAGGACTTTAATAACAAGCAATATCGCTCCCACTATTTTCTCACGAATCTATAATCCTCTATATGAATCTAAGAGAACTTGTATAGAAGTTCTCCTAATGGGTCGATATCCAATATCCCTAAGAATGACCTTGAGTTTTCCAAACAAGCCACCTTAGGTGAATCAGTAAGTATCGTTCATACCAATTGCATTTATAATGCAACTATCGAATCTAGTGTTACCAACTGTTGATGTGTGCACTCACATTAGGCTATCAACTCATGATGCATGTACATCTCATGTACACTTCATAACTTCACCTCTGTCCATGTTGACCTTAGTTTTGCCCAATAAATCAACGCTTCTAGTTAAAACCGACCCATTAATCTAAAAGTCATATTTCCATGGATCACACTAGGACTGGCAAAAAATCGGTTTCAAACCAAACCGGTTCTGAAAAATTCAGACAAAAGTAAAAATTTCATAACCCTAAACTTGTTTGAAACTAAATGTTTTTTACCAAACTGACCCAGAACCAAACCAGATTAGAAAACACCCAACCCAGTTTGGAACTAGTTTGTTCGATTTTAACTAATAGCAAAGGGCCATTAAATTGCACCATATTCTTTCCATCTCTTTTTCTCTGTAAAACCAATAAAAAAACTATAGCAAAGAAAGCTAAATTATGGTTGTCTAGTTGAAGTTCAAATCAAACAAATGGTAAGTTTACAACCAAATTCAAAAAAATGAAAATACAACCACCAAATTCAAAGTCTCCAATAAAATTATAGCAAGAAGTCACAAAGGCATAAACAATACACCAAATCCAAAACCAGTAAACCACATTGTTCATACTACAAATTCAAACTAAATAAAACATGTAAGAAATAACAAATCCTTCTTCATCAAACTCTTCATATCCCACTCTTCATGTCCCAAAGACTCCATGATCTAAGGAAAAAAAACAAAAGATGACACAAGTTATCTAACATGTAAATAACTATCAAAACTTAATATAATAAATTAGAATAAAGTAATGATAAACTTTACCACTCATCAACTACTACTTGATTAGATTCATA
>JAOTAY010000190.1:7455743-7474408 GCA_025629805.1 Erythroxylum baracoense | reverse complement strand
CTGCTGCTTCTACATACCCATGAAATTGCTCGTCTTTCCAAATCTACGACAGCTGCTCCACGATTGGTTCCTATGACGATTTGAAACAAACGAAGAGAGATATAACAAACATTTGCCATGCGAATGAAGATAACGAATCTGGGGTTAAAAAAATCATGAATCATAGAGTAGCAGCGTGAATATTGCCAAAAAAAACCTAGAATGGGAGAAGATTACGGAGTAGCAGCGTGAGATGGAGTAGTCGGTAGTGTGTAACGGTCAAAAGGAGCAGAAGGAACAGCGTGGAGCAGACAAGAGTAGCGTGCGATAGAGGAACAGAGGCAGAGACAGAGAAGCTGCAGCGATGGCCGATCGAACTTGAGAGGGCGACTGTTATAAACGTAAACGTCGAAAATTATAAGCGTAAAGTCTGCCCGAAAAAGTTTAAATGAGGTCTTTTCTTAAAAGCTTTAAATTTTAGCTTCTTAAAAGCGGTATTTTAGTTTTCAAATATTTATTTTTCTTAAAAATAACTTTTATAGTGAAAAAATTTATTTTTTCACTCTCTAAAAGCTGAACCAAATAGGCACTTAGTCTTCTTATATAGCTTAAAAATATCAGCTTTGGTAGTGTTTCTAGTTATGTGTTTGATATCAAGATTAAGATAGGAATGGAGTTTTCTAACACCATCATATTCAACCAACAAAAATGGTAATTCATGGTGCACAATCATCATTTCCAAGGCTTCCCTATATAGTTGTTGATCCAACTTAATAGTCTTTAATGACATTTCACCACTAGTTAATGTAGATTGGATAAACATTTGCTTCAAATCATGATGTGTTTTATTTGGAACCAAACAATCTTTAACATGATGTCTCAAATTAGTGGTTCCATCCCTATTATCTGTGTTATACATTTTGTGACAACCAATACACTTCCCTCTCTTAAAGTCATCGTCTTTAGGTTTAGTGTAGGTACCTTCTTCTAGGATCTCAAAGTGGTCTCAAACATCAAATATGTTCTTCCTGCGCTTTCCTTTAGTATTTGTATTGCTCACTGATGCAGATGTGTTCGATTGTTTCTATCCAAATTAAAAAGAAAACAAAAAAGTTAGAAAAATAAAAATCACACAAAAATTACAAAAAATATACGAAATTTTATATAAAAAACAGAGACAAAATAAAAAATCACTTTACGTCATCTCATGACAGCAAACAAAAGAACTAGTCCTGAAAATTTTTTTTCCAAAAAAACAAGATGAAACAAATTTTGAATTAAGCAACTAGATCCAACCTAAAAAAACTTGCTCAGAGTATCAATTTTTTGGTCCGCTTTGATCGTCCTCCGAATTATTGGAATATAGTTTCCATCAGAACTATAATTTTTGCTGGGCCTAGATCTAACATTAGCATGGGGGAAAAATACAACAATATAATTAGCCAAAAAAATATCTGAATCGAAAAACAGAAATCGAAAAAAAACAAACAAACAATCTAACATTACCATGAAAAGGAAGGGGAAAAGGAGGAGAAGAATTTACCACTTCTGAATCGGAAATGATGATTTCGTTCTGTCTCCCTTCACTACTAACCATTTTTCAGTGTGTTGTTTCTTAAAAACAAAAATTAAAATGGAAAACCTAAGAGGCTAAGAAGAAAACCACAAGAATGAAGAAAAAGAGAGCATAAGGAGAGAGCAAAGTGAAATACAGAGAGGCGAGAACGGCTGATGACAAGCAAGAAAATGTAGATTATGGTTTTTATATGGGAACTCCCAAATGTAGAGCATGTGCTGAGTGGAGAGTGGGGATTGCACTTTGAATTAGAAAAAATAAAAATTGCAAAGCAGGCTTTTTGGTGCTCTCCGGCTGCCAAAAAGAAAAAAAGGCAAAAAACGCACTTCAAATCAAAATTCAAATTACTTAAATTTTTTTCTTCGCCTAAATTTTGAAACAATGATTTTTTTTGTCTTTTTTAAATTTGGATCGGACAATTTTAATCGATTTTAAATGTTCGGTGCTGACCAATTTTAAAAATTCAGACATTTTGTCCGATTAGGTCAACTTAGATCCAGATTTGATTTTAATTCGGACAAAAATCTGTCAACCTGGTTTAAATTCTGGCAAAAAAATTCTAACCGTATCTTATTTTTTTGGATCGGACAAGGTCGGGTTATCAGTTTGGACGAAATTTTGCCATGTCTAGATCGAACATATTCGTGTAAATCAAGCTTGGGTTTGCCCAACAATCCTAACTCTAAAAGAACTCTGGTTCTCACCATATTAATGGAAGTCTTTAGTTTTAATACTCTAAGTGAGGGATTTCGACTTAGGTCTCATCTAACTAGGATGGTCTTGTGTGTGTGTGTGTGTGTGTGTGTGTGTGTGTCTGTGTGTTTGTATATATATATATATATATATGTAGTTACTATAGCTATATAGCATGATATAGACACCCCAATCATATTGGACTTAAGTCCATAACCATCCATCTTGTAAGTCTAAACAATCCTAACATACATTCTCTAATGCATCAAATTAAACACATAAGTTTTGGTTGTGACATTTTAAGGATCCTAAAATTTGGAAGTCGATTCAACTCTTGAATCGAATGACTTACTAATTTTAGTCTCGGCTAAATTTAATTTTCATGTCACTTCGATTTGGAGTTTAATATTAATCAAATTAAATTAAACTCCAATTTTTAGAAATTAATTAAAAAATTAACACACCTTAAAATTAATTATTTGATGTCAAAATTAAACACTTTAATTTTGTCATGTCACTTTCTAGTCATACTAGAAAATTTAATGCTCCACTTAAATTAATTCAAAATTAATTTCCAAAATTTCTCAAAATTTCCATAACAACATATCATCATTCCATGCATCTCCAGGTCATTTCAAGTTCATCAACATAACTTTGGAATCATTCAAAATCATCAAGATAACCGAAGCTACACCCAAACACACAAAAATGACAAATTTGACATCTAAATTTTTTTCGAAAATCTAAATTTGAGCAAATTCATTTTGACATGCATAAGACATCTAAATAACACATTTTTATCACTTAAAAATATTTTTAAGGTTTTGGAACCAAAGCACACATAAAAAATTATCAAACAAAAACAGTTCAATCAATGTCAGCAAAATCGACCAGATCTGTTTACTGTTTAAAAAATTAATTAAAACAATCTTAATTAAGTTTGGAAAATTTCCCATAGGATTAAACACATTCTATATATGTTTACATAAATTTTCTAGAATCAAATTCCAAGAAAAACATGTTCAACCTCAATAATTTATCCAACTAACATCATATGTTCTGCAGGAAAACATTTTTCATGCATGTTGTATAAAATTAGAAAATAAATATTTTAATCACATTAAAATCAATTTTCAATCATGAAAACCATCTATAAACATCTCATGAGCAGATCGGTGAAAGAAAATCTTGAAAAACAAAATTTCATAATTTAATTTTGATTTTTCTAAGAACAGAACCTCAGCTATCATAACCATGCAATCCTATTACACATGTAATAGAAACTACATCTATTAGGTATAAGATGCCTCTGATACCACTGTTAGTTTTGACCGTGCATCACTTGCATAAAAAATAGAAAACAACAATAGAAATATAAAACAAAACCCAAAAAGCCATGAACTTTTAAATGCCATTAGATGCAACTTTAATAAAACATGAACTTAAGATGTGTACTTTCCAATCTCCTTCGTTCTTTGTTGTCTTCACCTCTTTGGGTTGTCATAAACCACAACGGTCAAAGGAGGACGTCTCTGATGATATCCATGTAAAAATTGAAGCTTGAAACTTCTTAGGAAGAATGGTTAGAGTACATACAAAGTGTTAGCTTTGTGATGTATTCTTTGAGAGAGTGTTTGTAGAGAGTGAGAGAAGATGATGAACACTTCACAAAAAATCTCTTGTTTTCACATAACACTTGTATGAAAATTGATGTTTCTTACACTCTTTGGCCTTCCTCTAACCCACAACATCAATGGAGAGTGACACTAGAATAGATTATCCATATTATGGCAGGTTATCCAATGTACTTACTATTGTTAACAAGCATCCACATGTTAACTCTAAACAACTCATGCTTATAGCTTATGAGATCCACTGCTTGATCTAATCAAGAAGTATAACATGTGCTAGTCTGTTCGGATTAATAATGTCCCATCTCATTAATCCTATGACTAGGGATAATTTAGATACTAACATAATTACAAATGATAGGAATCTCATTATTATGATCTCATCATGATTTCCTTTATGCTATGTAATGTATCAAGAACTTCATTAATTCAAATTAAGACCACTATCAATTTATCAAGAACATGAACATTAAATAAAAGAAAAATCCTTTTATTAATAAAAAGGATTAGTATAATAAGTGCTAAAGGTGATTGCCTTTAGAGTACTTCTCTAACAGTAGCAAGTCTAAAAAGATATTAACTTTTTAGAACATATATTTGTTTTAAATATGCCTTTTACTCTACTTTTTAATTGAATCTCATCCTCTATAGATTGCAAACTCCAGAGTAATAAACCATGTAGTAAAAAATAGGGATGCTTTTATACAATTCCATAAAATATTATACAAAACACAATGAATTTATGTAGGCGACAACTCAAAAGTTGTTGTACAAGTGATTGACATGTGTAAGTTAGACATGCATGGTAGTTAACCCTTAATCCTATATAAATTATTTGTTGCTTCATAAATTTGATATAAACTTATTTCTATGTTAGTATTAATTAAACTTGAATTTAATTATACACTTTTTCATTAGCGGAATGGATTTCTATCTTGGAACTACTTGTTATATTTATAGATCTATATTGGATGATTTCAACATACTAAATGTTTTTTTTATCGAATTAGTAATGTAAGTTATTAATTACTTAAATCATTTGGTAATTTAAATCAACAATTTTGTCACATGTTATACTATATCATATTGGTTAAAAAATGAATAATTAGATTAGCTAAAGAGGGCATCTTAGACAATTCAAATCAAGTAGATATATCTATTGGTAAGCATTGTCTAGGTGATAAAATGAAAAGAAAACCATATGGAAAAGGAACACAAGCTTATAATATATTACAATTCATTCATTCAGACATTTGAAGTTCGGTGAATGTGAAGATAAGATGTGTGGTTACATATTTCATCACTTTTATAAATGACTATACTCGATATTACCATGTCTGCTTGATTTCTTACAAATTGAAAGCATTAAATTATTTAATAAAATATATGAATAACCAATTAAATGAGGACAATAATACCTGTATGAATAGTTCAAGATATTATATGATGAAAAAGGAATGAAAAGGCAATTGAGTACTTCTCGAATCCCACAGCAAAATGATTTCACAAAAAGATGAAATAAAATGCTTAGGTTAATAATGACACAAGTAATTTTACTTATCAGTTATTATGGCGATGTCTTGCTCACAACCACTCATATACTTATCAACATACTTATAAAATCAATTACAAACACTTCGTACGAGGTGTAAATAAGTAGAAAGCCTGATATGATAAGCCTAAAATCGTGGCAGAGTGCTACCTACGTTCTTGAACTCTTTTATAAATATGAAAAACTAGGCCTAAGGGAAAAGAAAGTATCTTTGTTAGATATTATAAACACTTAAAATGATATGTGTTCATAGGTATATAGAGTAATGAAGGAGTAACTAAATTTAAGTTATTAGAAGTCACATTTTAAGAAAATGAGTTTCTAAAGTAGTGTGAAATAAGAAAACACCGAATTTGATATAAGAATCATTATCTAAGTGGTTATGTTATATAAAATCAAGAAGAGGGCTCTATTTAAGTAGGAGCAATTTGGAAATAAAGAATTAACTTAATATCAATTTATATTGCAATACAATAAAAACTTTTCCTATTGTATTTGATATGAGAGGGAGCAGTCAAGAGATTCAAGACATTAAGTATCTTATATAATAGAAAGGAAATTTTCATAATTATCTCACAAAAGAGGGTGAATCAAGAAATATAAATGAGACTCTCACTGATCTTATTAAAGAAGAATAGATGAAAGTTATGAAGGAGGAAATGAATTATTTAAACTCTAATCAAGTCTGAGATATGACTGATCTTACTAATGGGCTTAAATGTTATTAGGAACAAATAAGTTATCAAAATAAAGCTAAATGTTAAGGGCAGTACCAAAAGATGTAAGGCATACCTTGCGGCTAAAGAATATACATAACATGAGGGAAGTGATTATTAAGAAACATTTTCACTAATTATTAGGTTTGCTTTGATTAGATTTTTTGCTTTGATCAAATCAATCCTAGCTATAGTAGCTAACTTGGATAATGAATTATACTGAGGGTTAATTACCAAAAAAGCTTAAATTTTTGTCAATTTTTTAATTACAGCTCGAACTTAAATGGTTAGCAATAAAATGCCTAAACTTTTAATTTTTTTCAATTCTAGCCTGACGTTAGTCTGATCGTTATCTTTGTTAACATGACACTACTACGTGTCAAAGGACCCTCATTAATTAGACACGTCAGCGTAATTAGCAGAAGTCAATCTGATTATTGAAACGATGTCATTTCATGATAAAATTGAGATAACGTCTTTTCAACAAATGAACAACAAATGCATCATTCTCAATCTGTAACCTAAATTCCTAAGTTTTCTCTCACTCACACACGAAATCACACTCACCCCATCGTTCTTAATTTGTAACATAAATCCCTAAACAATAAATAGGAACAACAGGGTGTGTTATAGCAGCCTATCAACAGTGACTGATCGCTGCCCACCTATACTACTCCTATGTCACCAGCCGCCTCCCTTAGCGAGCTATTGTTAGATGCAACTACAATGAAGACCTAGTCGCAACATGGAGGAGCAACCATGCTTGCATCTCGCCATGACATGTTAGCAACGTTTAATGAGGCACTTCCTCCCGTCATAAGCTCAGCCTCAGTTGTGTCTCTCCTCTATAGCGAGTCACAGTCGCCAGCTGAACTTCTTCTCTGACCAGTGGTAACTGCTCACACCAGTCCAAAACAACTCACAACAACAACCACTAAACACCACTAGTTTCTAGTAGCAATACAAACAAGCACTGACATGACACTTCTCTATCCAATCAGCACCAGTGGCTTCTCTAATCCATGTAATACAACCAAACCTTAGACAATATCCAAGATGACTTATCATCAAAATATGATGTTTTTTGGTTCTCAACCACAACACTAATACATCATTTAGAAATTTGGCTTGGAGCTTATTGTGTCTCTTGAATTTCTTGAATTCATAAGCAAGCTGTGAGGATTTATAATCTCATTACAAGGGTTTTCGCATTTTTAATTCGTAAAATCTAAAAATAGTCAAATCTCAATCAAAATTTAAGGTTTCATAAAAAATTCAATCCTAATTTAGGTTATAGATTGAGAACGATGAGTTTGTTGTTCATTTGTTAAAATGATATCGTTTCAGTTTTATTATGAAACAACGTCTTTTCAATAATCAGACTGATTGTTGCTAATTAAGCTGACGTGTTTGAATAATGGGGCTCCCTTGACATGTGGTAGTGTCATGTCAACAAAGATAACGATCAGACTATTGTCGAACTAGAATTAAAAAAATGAAAATTTGGGTATTTTATTGCTATATTTTAAAGTTAGGGCTATAATTAAAAATTTGACGAAAGTTGGGCTTTTTTTAGTCATTAACCCTTATATTAAATGGAAATGAATACTACTTTTCTTAATAAATTTTTTGAAGAATAAATCTATATAGCATAACCTATATGTTTTATTTAAACTGGCTGATTAAATTGATTATTAAAATTGATTTATAGCATAAAGTAATCCTCTAAACAATGGTACATTTATTTTCATAATGTAATTATTATGTATGATTTCTATATAATTGATGAAATTCATCACGTATACATAAAAAGATTTAAAGATAATTTGGCTATTTTATCTGTATACATAGATATTTTGATTGCCTCTAATAATTATGAGTTAAACAAATAAAAAATTGGTTGTCATCTGAATTTGAAATAAAGGATGTTAGTGAAGTTGCATATATACTTATAATGAAAATTTCAAGAGATCATTGTCTCTTTCACAAGAGACATATATTCAGAAATTTTTGAATGATTCCATATGTAGTAATATAAGACATTGATAATCCTATCGTTAAAGGTGAAGATCTTAATAAAAATTTTGTCTAATAACACTATAAGAAAGAAAAACAAGAAGAAAGTTATTATAGTATAATGATGTGTATATGACTAAATACTTTTTATGCTTGAAATGGTAAGTAGATATCAGCCAAATATAGATCAAAAAAACTAGAAGATCATAAAGAGAATGTTAAGGTATGTAAAAGGTACTATTAATTACCCATTATGTTATCAAAGGAGTGACCGATGTATACAAGGTTATATATATGCAAATTAGGGATGAGATTTAAATGAGATAAAATCTTCCTCTGGATTTATTTTCTTACATAACAATTATGTAATATCATAGAAAGTAAGAAACAATCTTATGTTGCTTTATTCACAATAAAAACTAAATTCATAGCATTTCCAATTGCAGCACAACTTATTTAGATTATACATTTTTCAATTCATTTGAAAGTTACTAAAAGCGAAATTGAACCATTATTATTCAATTGTGATAGTCAAATACTAATAGCTTATATGAAAGATCCTAAAATTTATTGTGAAACTAAGCATATGGATACTAAGTGTAATTACATGAGGTAAAAAGTGAACATTATATATATATATATATATATATACACACATGACACGGTGACAATAAAACCAAGAACAAAGTCACCAAGAGATACATATATTGGGCATGTGAAGTCCTTACGATTAAATAGATGTTAATATATTATTGATAAATATTTCTAAATGTATGTTCATTCATTCAACTAACATGTCTAACTGCACAATGTGAATTGACATTATTTATTATATACTTGATTCTACAATATGTTTCTTTTTTGTGAAAATTTTGAATGTGGATTAAAGAGAATGTTAGACTAATAAGGAGGTTAACCTTCTCACTAAGTCAATCATCTCCGAAATTTGTAATAAATTGAGATGAGACAGATTTAAAGTTTATTATCTTAGTGATAGTTGAGCATAAGAAACTTAAATCATAAATATTGTCTTAAATAATAAAAATAAAAGAAAATTATTTTGGAGTAATTAAATGATTACCATACATGTTTTAAGTGTTAGATGTAAGTTTACAAAGAATTTCAGAGTAAAGTAGTGAACTTAGATTAACATTAATATATTTAAACTAATATTTATATGGCATCTCATAGATAGGAGACATCCACCATTTGTGTAAAATTTACAACGAAAAAGATTAATGTAAGTCTCAAGTTATATTGTGTGAAATCTTAGAGGTTAAATGAATCTTATAGTATACTTACTTTGTCTAATTTTTAAAAATTAAATTTAATATTTGTTTTCTTAAAGTGTTATCAAATTGCAAAAATGTGATTAAATCATTCTAATATCAAGGCCATTGTAGTATTATCAATAACTATAATATATAAAATATATTTTCCAAATAAAAACAAAGAAAATATTTTAGTAAAAGACTTTTCGTAAAAAAGTGTCTTTTAACATATTAAAAGATATAAAGATATTTGTAAATAATTTATTCTCATTATTAATGATGTTAAAACATTATAATATAATTCTATCATGAATATACTTATAAAATTTTCATATAATATATAATTTAACTAATCTCTACCAGAGATAAGACTGCAACCTACTGGATGTACCCAAAGTATCTACAAGACTTTTATTGAGTAGTAGCTCTATTTCATATGAATAATACATAATTTATTTGTGGGCATCTAATTTGTAGAGGTATATAAATACTGACATAGAAGTGTAATCAATCCCAACGTGCAAAAGCCCGTTAGATTTTCATAGTATTTATAAATATAGATTAGGAAATACATGATCTTCTTGTGTTCTAAAAGTACAATTGCAGAACTCTTCACTTTTCATAAAAGAACTTCGTGAGCTTGACTTCTCTAGAAATATGTTTCTCGTTCAATGTCAAGCATCATCTCCTAGTTATGGCCTTAACTGAATTTATAAACAAACAAATAGAAGTTAATTCACCTCTTTTTGTTGCCTATAAATTAATTGAATAAATATATAGGACTTGCTTTTTGTACAAAGATCCTGAAGCAGAAATTTTGAGTTTATCAATCCTCAACTACTGAAAAATCTGGTTCTGCAGGCTTCGAAAGTGCGCTTGCCACACTGGAATCAGGCACTGAATGCTTTATGATGGCGCCTCTCCTTTTGCTTGCTGCATATGTAGCTAAGCCTAAACGTGGTGAATTTGTTTCAGGTTTGGCAATACTGCAGCTTTCTCTAGCTCTGAATTCATCTGCTTCCTTCCGCGTCTTGTGTCGCCGCCAGGCAGCTTGTATGAAACGTGCAGCCCATGTTCTCCATTGGTATGAGTAGAACCTGAACTTGTGTCTTAATTGCTTGCTGTGTAGTCGTCTAAACTGTGAAGCTACAAATTTCAAGTCTTCTGCAGTGAGGGCAAAAGCCTCAACTTCTGAAATAGCTTTTACTGTCCGAGTTGAAGATGGAAGGATGACACTTGGACCAGGGTCTAATGCCCATGTCAACAATTCGTCGCCACAGAAGTCACCTGGACCAAGTCGAGAAGAATTGAAGAATCCAGTTCGACCACCATCAGTGGTGTAAGAGTCAAGATTGCCACGGATTATGAAGAGCATCTCATTGACAAGATCATCTTCACGAACAAGGTATGTCCCTTGAGTGCATAATGAAGGTTTAAGCCTCTCGCATATTGCCTCTAGCATCCTTTCATCCATTTGATCAAATAATGGAACCTGTTTGTTGCACAAGGTCAACAATGCAATAGATATTCAGAAACTCTTGAACAGGGTTTCTTTAACCAGCACATAAATGAGAAAGTAGCTCTTTAAATTCTTTTCTGAGACTGATTTTGCCGTCAATCAGAGAAACATGCGTTCTAGCTTACCTTATTATATGTATCTTACCACATCATTCATGTCCAGGTCTTTTATTAGAGGAACCTACATTACATATTTACATGTGTATCTCGAGAATAGGAAAGAAAGGCTTGGTGACTTACTCTGCTCACCAAGTCAAGGCAGAGGTGTCGCTTGATGTCTCTTCGGAGATCCATCGGGAGGCCTTTTAGAAGAGCTTCTTCATCAACGCCTCCAGTGGCCAACCACTTGTAGTGGTCATATTTCCTAACAGACTCCCTTAACCCTGGTGGGAGCTGCCTGTGACGCATCCACTGTTCTGTATCGGTTCTCTTAATCCTCCATTCTTCTAAACGAACTGTCGTTGATTGGAGGTATGTCTGCCATTGGAAATGCTTCATAAGAAACAGGACATTTCTTGGACATAAAAAAGAATCACGAAAGATGAAGCTAAATTCCAGGAATTATGCAAGCCAATGCCAACAGAAGAATATTCCTATTTCACAGACTTGCCTCTGGGATGAATGTTGAAATAAAACCAGTGAATGACAAAAGGAAGGAACTTTCATAAATGAAACGCAGAAACTATACTTGTCTTCTTTTGTTCATCTTGATATGAAAAGCAGTTGAAAGAGTGGTATTTTTCTTTTTATTGATTTATCTATTATTGATTCTGAAGGAGGCAGCAAAGGAATTCTGAATTTAAGGAAGAAGTTGATATCTTATGACTCACTTGCATATTCCCAATGAGCAATGCAAAGAGCACCAACCCAAATGTTGCAACAAGAATGGCAAAACTTATCTCCCCTACATAGGTGCTTGTAGAAAGATTTTGCCCCAATGAGCTACAAAGGACAATGAAAATTATCATCAGTACCTCAAATGAACAACAATTAGAGTTCTCCAAATGAAACTATTTCTTAATACAATTCGAACAAAGTAAGCTCTGTGTTTTCGCAGCATAAGATTTCAGAATCTACAAAAACAATAAGATTCATGGTTAGTTCCGAGTTAAAAGGATATCTCTAGAGTTCAACATGTGTCTTCCAATTCTCATGACTCTGCTAGAGGACATTTATCTTCAAAAATGACACCTCCTATACAAGATTGGGAGGTCAGTACTCAGTTTACCTCAAGTTCTTTAATCCCCACCACAGGCAGTAAAAGTACTTGTTGATAAATGATGAAGTTGAAACTCCAAATGTCAACGCCTCACCATATATGCCAAACTCATAGTAACTATTGTCAGGATTGCACAATATTGTGATATTGCTTGAAGTGAACCAGGAACTTCTATCAGCCTCACTCACCCGATGACAATCAAGGAATTCATACCTGCAATAAGATTTTTCCATATTACAGACACTTCTCCAGCATGCTTCTTCCCGCTCAATCGAAAGCAGATACCAGCAAGCTCCTAAAACCTTTACAGAGAAAAGAAATGGCAGTCATTATCAGACGGAATACTACTTTAATTCTTGGGACAAGTTTGGCAAAAGATCCGAAAATCTTGTCAATCTTCTCCATCAAATGATTGGGATTCCATTTACTTACATGGCTTGCCAGCATGTAGAGCATCAAGTTATAGGCAGCTCCAGCCCATGCCGTTTCAGTCACAACACCAGTAGCCTTTACAATTTGTGAGGAGAGTGGGTAAATAAGAAACAGCCTTGGGAGGTACTGGAAAATGATGATGAACTGAAGCACATTTTTAGTGTTTGCCATAGTCGAACCACCAAGATTTGGTATAATAACCCAAATTAGCATCTGATATGTTGATATAAAAACAAATTAGTCAATAGTTTCAACCGCCTCAATATCCACATGCCAAAAAGAAACAACTTGTTGGAAATATGTTGGGTATCGACACACCTGAGGAAGAGGCAGAGCAGCAATGAGATCAACCCAGAAGCTCTTCTGCAAGTACCTTACAGCAATCTTTCTAGAGTTTATAACAAGCTCTCCTCTCCCAAAAACACGGGATGAAGGAGCAACATAAGCAGTATGGAAATGAATGTAAATCTGAATCGTATAAAAGACATCGGCCACTGTTCTAACCATTGTAAGGACGACCTTAAGAGATATTCCAATATCTATGCACACTTCATCCTGAATTCCCGGCAAGAAAAAGAAGAGAGGATCAACAAACAAAGAAACTAAGCAGGCTACTAAAAATATCTTGTTCCATCTGTGGATAGTTGGTCCACGAGGATCCAATATCTTCTTCTTCACCCTCTCATAGTCCTCGGAGAAAACTCTAGACAATACTTTAGCTTTCAATGATTTTCCAGCCCTCCCACTGGACTCTGGTATCTGTGTTCCATCAATGTTATATATGAACTTTATTACACCATCTCCGTTAATAGGTGGATACTTTGGCAATTCAATATCATCTTCAAACCTGAAATTTTGAAGCTAAATCTCAAATCTGATGCCTGTGACTCACTAGGAAGAAAGCTCTATGATTAACTTGTCGCAAATGAAACGAATACACAGGGTACGAACCTTACATATCTTGAATTACCATAACCCATTCTGCAAGTATTGCTCTGACCTCTATCGATGTATTTGATCTCTGACAAAAGATATCCTGAGGTGGGAACATATCAGGAAATTATCAGGCACTTTTAGATATAGGTTGATAAAATCAACTGCAATTGACAAGCCATAGCTCAAAGCCCACAAGAAGCGTAACTGTGGTTCCCATCAGCAGATGTCAAGTGAACTTGAGACAAGGATCAGAATCAACTTGTGGGCAAAGATAGGCTCAAAAAGGCTATCCCACATTTTCAGGCAGAACAGAAATCAAAACAATGTGAAAATTTTTCTTTTAATATACTTCCAAGTCTGCAACAACTGAGACATACTGCTATCGAAATTGCTAGCTTTCCTTAACCCCGACATTAATTGAAGCAGAAGCAAGTGAGAACTATTAATTACCCTTAAAGGTTGATGATGTCATCGTAAAATTAGATCCAAAGCCTAAAACTATGGTAGTCCAAAACCAGACACCAAGAAACGAAAGTGAACTAAAATTTAGGAACTGGACCACTAAACGAAGCTGTAATACCTTCCCTTCATTATGATATAGGAGTGCAAAACTGTGTCTATAATTAAACTTCGTCTTCACCATTAGGTTTTTCATTAACGACTATAAGCAGAGGAGCCAATTCAGGAAAAGCATGAAATGAAAAGTTAAGTACGATCAGAAGAACTTTGACGCTGACCATCTATCAAAGAAACTAGACAATAATTAGTTGAGAATGTAGTCAGAAAAAGAGGGCTTTGCGAGATTAACATAGTTCAATGTTTACTTTAGAAGTGGGTTACCTCTATGCATTACAGGTGTTATAACTGGTAAAAGATGTGCAATGGAAGGAGCAGTTTTAGGAGATTAGAGCACTCGCAAGAACCTTTCTGGAAACCCAACTCTTTGGTGAGGTTCTCTTGATCTTTAGCTTATAGAACAATAATCAAAACCCAGAAAATATCTCAGTTTCCATTTTTTGAGTAGCATGAAACTCGTTTTGGTTATTCTCGCCTCTAAACTGGCTACTTCATTACAACCATTCCTCTCATTGGCATAAGGGCTGGAGAACTTTAAAGACAACGAGGAAGAAGCTATACCAAGAAGATACTAAATGTATAATTTGGACATATCTTATAGAAGGGAACAGTTTCATATAAATTAAATAATTTTGAGTTCTTTTACAGTTTTACTTGCAAGAACATCGACAGGAAGGCATATACGTAAAAGTTTGGGTTTTGTCCTTTTTACTTTCTATGTAAAGATCCCACGAATCGACAAGTTTAGATTCAGGAGGCTGTGGGTTCTTGACACGTATCCCCCGCCACTGATGTACAGCCAATGACGGTTCACCTCTAAAACTCCTGTGGCTGATCTAATTAAAAAAATTGTAATTATCCTATATTGGCTTTAGAATCAATAGCTTTGAGTTTTAAGTATTCCGAAGTGACGTATTGACGTTACCGAACGAATTTCATAGGCCACATCGACTTTTAGATGACGTGTTTAAGGATCCGCGGAGTTTATTAACGGAATAAAACATAATTATTAAAGAGAAGATTTATAGTAAAATAGGATAAAAAAGATAATTTTATATTATATCTTATTTTATTTTAAATAGTAAAAATAAAAAAAATTTAATTTAAAATTTATGATAAAATATAAAATAATAAATAACTTTCACTATATTATATTATAAATATTTCTTTTAAATAATATTTTATTATATTATATTATGAACTATTCTACCCTTCTAAATAATAATTTTTTAATATTATATTTATTTATTTTTATTTTATCATTCTATTCTATTATATTAAATTCCTTAATTCCAACTAAATATACCATTACGAACATTGGCTTTTACGATCACGTAATAGGGACAAGAGTCGTCTCTAGCTTCCTTTATGAGCTGCGGCATAAAAAGCTTTTTCTTTTGTTTTCATTTCTTGGAACAGAAAGACCGTGACCGATTATTTAGGCCACTCGTGTGTAGTTTGGTGGCCTGATTCGCCTAGTCTAGCAAAAGTTCTAACAAGCCAGTTCCCATCTGGAAAATATATTTGTTCTTTCTAATAATTGGATTTTATTGAGCCAAAACGAAACAACTCACCATGTCGACTATTTAATTGATTATGTATTGCGTTATCCTTTTTCAAAGAGAGTTTTAAAACTTTATCCTCACAAATAAATAATATCCTAGCTCAAATGTTTAACAAATAGTGAGTAGTAAAGTCAGGAAATTTAAAGACCGAACTTAGATATGCATGTCTAAATATTGAAAATAAAAAAGAAAGGAACATGGGACATATTTCTCATATTGATTTCAGTGCATGAAGATCAGGCACAATAAGGTGAATGTTGAAGGTGATAACACTCTATACAAGGAACTACGACTGTTTAATCATACTTGACGGTGCATCGAGAAAGTGAACTTGACCCATCCCATTTCTTTGGATGAGACAATTTATTCAATCCCAATTAGTTGGATCTCAAAATGATAGTAGCAAGCTTTTAATTATTGTCAACCAAACCATCATGTGTAGGTGTTATAATATGTCGAATGATCAATTAAGGGAACAAGGCACCAACTAACTTTACAGAAGTTACATGTTTGTGCTGCAGGCATAAACAATAGACATCCCCCGCGGAAGCATTAATCACTCCCACCCAAAACAAGTTGTACCTGATACGTCCCTGCCCAAAAATCAAAACAAATTAATAAATATTGTGTCGATGACAAGATGAAGTTTAATAAGACAGGAGATAAATCCATTTGACTTGGCTTAACTATATTCATTAGTATGAATTCTCTACATTTAATTGACCAAGTCACCAATCCATTAGTTAATTCAGGCATCAACTAACTGATATAGTTAAAACTCAACAAGACTTTGATATTAATTAAATTCAATAATCAATATGGGGATAAATATTTGGAATTATTACATAAACATTACTTTACATTCCTTCCTTTCATTTTCATATCCAACAATTTGTCTATTTCCTGGGTAATTGTACTCCAGTTGGGACGGCAATATCCCCACTTGGATGCTTCTTTTATAGTGAAAATTGTTTTGAAAAATGAAGTTCGACAAGTTAAGGGTCAAATGTTACACATTAATAGACTAGGATAACTATCATACATTTTCTCGCTTGACATCCGATTTATTATTAGATATACTTTGTTATTGGTAACACACTCAATAAACCAATAAGACCTAGTCTTTTGTATGATAATTCGTCTGATAACAATTTTTTAATAGGTAGTCAATGAAATTAAATAACAGACAACTATAAAACTCTAATTTAGCACTGTCTATGACTTGGTCTAAGTGGCATATTGGATAATTATGAAAGCCATATGTAATTAGCCTAAAAAAAGAATAAGAGAGATTAAAGGAGCCAAATAGAATAGACAAGGAAACCTTTTGTCTCCTTATATGTTTGCTATTATTTACAAGGCTGATAACTCGCAATATTAAGTTCATTTGAGCTGTTATGAGATTTTTATCAACTTTTTTCAATATGTTTAGCTTGTGTCTTAATACAAATAACAATTTTATTTATGTTTCTGGTGGAGTTAATAATGCTTTTGGCCTTGTTATCAAGTTTTTAACTAAACTCTGCTCCCTTTTAGGTATTTAGGAGTTCAAAATTCTACCAGAAGAACTACGTATATGGAGTGTATTCTTATGATGAATTTTATAAGAAGTAGAGTCTCCGAGTGATAAATCAGATTCCTCTCATTTGTTAGAAGGTTACAACTCAATGCATCTATCCTCACTAACCTACATACACACTTGTGCTCCCATTTAGTCCTTTGCAAGAGAATTATCAAAGTAGTGGAGAAAAGGCTCAGAAATTTTTGTAGATATGTGATATAAGCAATCCAAATGGCTCTAAAATAAAATAGGCAACTTTCGTATAGTCTCACTTAAGCTAAGATGCAATATGTTGCTTGCTAAAATAGTTTGGAGACTCTTCTTCGACAAGAAAGCAATATTTGCAAAACGAGTAAATGCATATTATCTTAACAATACTAGTTTTTGGGATTTGAAACTTAGTAGGGAGCATTCTTGATATTTAATTCAAATGATGAAATTAAGGGACACATTACATGTAATGTAAAAAATATGATCGAGGATGAACACCTATTTTTGGTTTGATTTCGAGTATAATTTAGGACCTCTCCATCTTATTTCTGATCTTAATTCAATTTAATTAAGAATTCCTCTTAAAGCCAATGTGAATGAGATCATAGATAATATAATTATTCGATTTTTACCATGCTTATTATTTCTGATGGATTCGGTCGTCAAGTAATTATTGAAGGTAAAGGTGGTAATGATAATTTAATATTTACCAACGCTATTAACTTTTTTTACCGTCGATAATTTTATTTTACTTTTACCATCACCATTTCCCGGTGGGTCCACTCAAGATTGGAGCATACATCCCAACAATTGGGATTAGAGCCCTTGATTCAGCAGATCCAGGAGCTCAGCATGGCTAACGACAGGGTAATGATCAAGTTGACGGATTCGAATTACTCAATGTGGAAATCCAGAATGGATGATTACCTCAATTGTAAAGATCTCTATGATCCAATTGAAGGTGACGGTGCTAAGCTAGAGGATATGACTGAGAAGCAATGGGACAAATTAAAGAAGTAGACATTGGGTACAATACGCCAATGGATAGATGTTAGTCTGTACAACCACGTGAAGAATGAAAAAGATCCCTAAGTTCTCTGGAAGAAATTAAAAGGTATGTATGAGGTTACTAATGCTCAAGGAAAAGTGTTCATGATCAGAAAACTCATGAACTTGAAGCTGTCAGAGGGACAATCAGTTACACAACACCTGAACAACTTCGAAGGACTTGTCACTAAGTTAGCAATTACTGGTATGTCCTTGGATGACCATGTAACATCCCCTCACTTATGGGACGGGGTAAATTGGTAATTTGGCACGGGTTAGGAGTGTTTACTATGGCATTGACATCTTCACGCATTCATATATGCACATGAATAGTAAATAGTGAATTTTTGCACATGTAAATGTTTGTACATGCATTCATGACATTT
>JAOTAY010000190.1:7430981-7455643 GCA_025629805.1 Erythroxylum baracoense | reverse complement strand
GAATTAGGTGTGCAGCAGGAAGAATACATAGTCTATTGTGATAGTCAAAGTGCTTTAGACTTGAGCAAGAACACTATGTATCATGCACGGACGAAACATATTGACGTGAGGTATCATTGACTCAGACTTGCTGTTGAGGAGAAGGCATTTCAGTTGCAGAAGATTCACACTGATAAAAATGTTGCTGATATGTTGACGAAGATTGTTCCCAAGGAGAAGTTTGAGTAGTGTGTCGAACTCGCCAGGATGGACTCTTATTGAGAGTAGGATGAAAACCTCCTCCAGTACGTGATAGTTGGGGCTAAAGGGGGAGAATTGATGGGTCCATCCTAACATCCCACCACCGACCAGGCACAAATTGTGGTAGACATGTTTGTTGCTGTTTTCTTTTTGGTTTTGTGGTATTTGACTGGCTGGAGATGTGGCCAAAATTGAAGCTACAAATTCATGATGCTTGGAGCTTATAAATAGGCTTGAGGTTTGTAGCATTTAGTAGAGAAAAGAAAAGCAACAAAGCTCAATACACAGAGAGAGTATTGAGTGAGTCTTGTGCTTTGGATCACATCCACAGAGAAGTGTGAGGTAAAAATAAAGTGGTAAAATTTGAGAGTTGCTAGAATTGTGATCATATTTTAATGGGTGAAAAATTTGAGTGATTGCAAGAACTTTTCTTCATACATATAGTGAAAATTTTACCAGCTTGGCCTGTAATTTTTCCCTCTAATTATTTAGGGGGTTTTCACGTAAATCTCGGTATCCTTATTTTTTTTGGCATTATATAGTCATTATTCAATTTTTATCGTAGTTATTATTTCTGGTGAATTCAATCGTCAAGTAATTATTGAAGGTAAAGGTGATAACAGTAATTTAATATTTACCGACGCTATTAACTTTTTTTTACCGTCGATTATTTTATTTTATTTTATTTTTACCATCGACATTTCCTGACGGGGCCCACTCGGGATTGAAGCGTACATCCCAACAATTATCACCAAAACTGTCTGTGAAATAAAAGAAGTGCTTTTGATAAAGCAAGCTCATAATAATCCATCATCAAGAATTAAAGATGCCAAGAGATTAATTTGGATAAACACATTCATCACTAAAACTATCCATAAAATAAAAGTGATTTTGATAAAGCAAGCTCGTAAGAATCTATCGTCAAGAATTAAAGATGCCAGGAATCTTACAAAATATATCTTTGGGAATTTTTATGTTGAAGCTGTGTGCTTAGTTTGACATAGGTTAATTTGGTATTTTCCTGAAACATAGCTCATAATGTGCTTGTTCAGGAGCCATGCTGGAACTGCTTTGTAAATATTGTTTTATGCATATATATATATATATATATAAGCATTTACACTGCTCAATCAATCATTTTCTGCGAACGCAGGTAGCGAAATGCTGCACCAGTAGTTTGCCAACACATCTCAGGAGAAGCAATTCACTGATTCTTTTGGTCCACTTGGCTCATATGCTTATATATCATCATTCATTTCTGAACATGATAATGAACACATGGATGCTGCTAAATGATACCGATTTTGGAGAACGCAAAAAGGGCATGATCTTGGCATTACAATACATGTAATCGGAAGAAAAGAAACATGGGATATTTAGAAATAGGTGCACAAACGCAAGGCAAAACTAGTTCCAAAAAATTTTTGTACACAATATGGAGATTATTTACTCCTACGGACACTCATAATTTGGTAAACAAAACCATATATCCTGTAATCATGTCACCATAACTGACAGCTACAGTTTCTTAATTGCGAGAAGCTGATGCTGCCTCTTTCAAACATGATCTCATTATCTTTGCAAGTTTTGAGCAAGCATCAAGACAAAGCTGCATTGCCTATTAAATAAAAGAAAAATTAGAACACCTAGCAATGAGTCGAACGTAACTCTGCCTCATAATATTTGAGAGCCTCAAACAACATACCTCGTTTAGATTCCCTGTTGACCATTCCCCGGTAACAGTAAGCTGAGAGACCTCATAACGAGAAGGCATACAAGTAATCATTAAGCTCCCATCCTGACAGCTTTCTTCTTCCAAAATTGGATCAATGACTAGGTTTTTACCCAGACAAGACTGATCATCACAAGCAGTTAGAACCACATGAAAATTTGACAAAGTAAATCAATTCAGTTGTAAGCAGCCAAAGGAGTAAGAATGACCATCAATCATTGTATTACACAGGTATAATTGACCTTCACCACAGATTTTATCAAAGAGAAGGACTATGCAATTTAGTCGAAGCAAAAACGAATATTTGAAAAAGGCAATATACGTTAATATGGTCCAATAAAGGGATAGCAACTAAACAATCAATTGCAAAGATCCACAAAATGTATAAGGAGTACAGGAAATTATATCAACATGAAGTCAAATCTGAAAAAGATTTAAAAAGCTTTCGCAAACAGAAGCTTTTATGGCACACCAATTAATAGTTCAAACCACTTTTATGGCTTGAAGCTTCAAATGATCCAGTCTTTTCTGGTAATTTCGAGGTCAAAACAATGTAAAGTAGACAATATTCAGGTGCAGGGATTTCCAGCAATTTGTTAAGAGGGATCTCTAAAAATCAGTACTGTAGAAAGTTTTCTTGATTCCCTGGAACAACTGACAGTACGTAATGTCATGTTTACTAGGAAAAAAATGAACATTTTTAAAAAGCCACAAACATGTTTCAGATGCATACCACAGACACTCCAGCAACAAGGTCATACATCATAATTCCAGCATCTGCCAAGGCAAGGCTTGCGCATGAGATCACAACAGGCAGATCACCTGCACGCAGAAAATAAGGTTTATCTATAGGTGCAAAGGGGAAGTTTGGCCTGAAAAAGAGAAACTACAAGAACATTAAGAATGAAATTGGTTTAGTCTCTTAATGTTCTCAACAAGATATCTTTTCTAGGCTGGAAAGAATCCTAGATTAGAAAGGGAGCAAAACTTACTGCCACCTGACTCCAAGACCAGGGCAAAAACATCTACAGTTGTCTTTGGGAAGGTTTCCAACATTATTGCACCTTGCAATGCTTTATGAAGCATTGAAGAAAATTCTTTATGGTCTGATCCCTAACAAAAAGAGCATAACAAATTAGGTAAAACAGCTGAAGAAGAAATTTGAAGCATGAAGAAGTGTAACTAATTTCATATATCCCCTCATCTAAAGTACCTGTCCACGAATGGGGGTGGCAAAAGTAGTATAAGTTACATTGCAATTAAGCCGTCCCACATCACTATACATCATTGCCTTTTTACTTTCTCTAGGTCCAAATCTAAATCAAGATCATCAGCACAATTAAAAACAAGTTCACAATTTCATGAGGTGGAATATAAAAAATTGTCAACTTTGCCAACAAATTTCAATAGAATAGAAAGAAAAAAGAAAGAGAAACTGGTGATCAAGCAAGTTGAGAAAGATAAGTTAATGATATACTCACACAGAAACAATCACTTTGGTATTGCCAAACTCAGCGTAAGCAGATCCTGATGCAGCGTTCACAGCAGCAGTCCTGAAAACTGAAGTTGAAAGCTATTCACTATTCTTTAGGTAAAACAGAGTGGATACATAATTTCCACACAATCTGCACACATTGGTGAGGTAAATGAGTGTATCTGTATGTGCAGGTGTACAGGAATTAATGCATGTAGGAACTTGAAGTTCCATCCTGAATTGATTCAAATGCAACTTCCACCATCTAAAGAATTCGACATTTGTCAAGATCGTAACAACTTCATATAATAGAAGAACCATTATTCTCAATTATGAAACGGCCAAGATGATCAATGGATATGGTGTTGGTCAATAACAAGAGAAAGAGAAACAATAATGGATTAGATAAATTTTTACAAGCTCTTACAAGGCAACAAAGGCATGCAGTGTCATAATTAAAGACCGACATTAGCATCCCAAACAACACGTATAGCTTAATGCAAAGTAAGTAACCGCAGCTGCTTCAATGTCTTCATAGTTAATCAATTAAAACCCACTTACATAACAAGACCAGATGTTATCTTAGTTTCTTTTTTGGATTCATAATCAAATTCAAGTAATAACCATTTTTTTAAAAACCCACCAATTCGATTGGATCGGCCAATTGCTAGAAACTGAGTGAGATATGGGCAATGAAAGCAACTCACACAGTCACAATATCCACAAACACGCACCGAGGAGTGAGAATTCACACACCTAACCGAGAAAAATCGATTATTCCATCTATAATTACTAAAAAACATTAAACCATTGCGTCCTTTCCTTCAAAAAGCGGTACGAGGGATCAAGAAAAAGAAGAGGAACCACATACAGGCAGGACGGCACTGGTGGAAGCCACGGCCGTCGGGTCGGACCCAATCGGCATCAGTGTCCGAGAAGACGGGTTTATGGGGTTTTCGGGTTGGAGACGGAGAGTAGGTTGTCGGAGGCGCACCATGTTTGGAGGCCATTCCCAGCAAGTGAAAACCGGGGTTCGATACAGTCCCGCTTGTCAAAAAAGATGACGAGTAAGGTTAACACTTAACACTCACCCGTCGTTTCTTTTATTTATAAAATTAAAAAGGTAAAAATGAATATTACGGTACCATTATAATATTACATTTTATGGAATTTTAAATATTATATAAGTTATTTTGATTTATATCATTAATAAAATTTCTTATTATTAGGAATGATCTAAAATAATCATCTTAATTTATGTATACTGTTTTCAATTTTATAATTTATTAAGAATACATCAAATTGATGCAATCCTTAATTATCATAAATGTTCTCAATATTTACATTAAAAATTTAATATTAACTTAACTGAATTAATCAATTATTATTTTTAAAAAATTATTAACAAAAATATCTTAAAGAATAAATACAATCAAATTTAAGTGAAGTAACAATCATAAATTACTAGTTATTTAAAGATGAAGTTTATTTCCCTAAACCTACAATTTGTAATTTAAAAGTCAATTATAATAAACTTTTGGTTCTAATTGGAATTATATTATTGTTGCGATTATTTAATAAATATAACTAATTTTATTTTTAACACTTTATGCATTTTCATACACAGTAATGGTCCTGAATTTATTTTATTTTGAATAATTTAAAATATGGATAAACGGATTATACATGTTAAATTCCAATATTATTTTTGGGATTAATTTACTGATACTTAAAAGTGAGTCTGATGTTTGAATGACGAATAGGTGCAGTTAAGGTAGAAAGCATAAGATAATCAAGTATTGCCGGCTAAAGTTGAATCCAAAGGCAAGCGACAAAATGTCTAAATCTTTTGCCTTTCACTAGTAAACAAATTGTAACTTTATTTAGAGGCTTTGCACGTGAAGAAGTGTTTGTTAAACCAATACCCTAGTCGTTGATTGAGTTTGTAGCTAACACTGGAATCATTCAACCAGAGATAGTTCCTGCCATTCTCTTCAAGAAACATATGAAAAGTAGAAAATATAACATTTCTTGAGAGTGGGGGGGGATGCCATGCGAGCTAGACTATAACGTGTCTTTACGATACATCACAAACTAATCGAAAAGTTGCCAATGCAATCTGGGCTTCTGAGTTCTGATCCAAGCTCAAAGGGCAAATAAACGAGAATCCAATTCACAACTACTCGGGCATCGGGTAACAAATGAAGAGTCAAACCTTTTAAATTTGGTCACATAATTTTTTTGAGGCAGATCCGAAGATTTAGACGTCAATTGACTTACCTAAGTACTCTCTCACGTACACAAAGCACACAAAGATCCCTCAAATCACATTGAATACTTCACAGAGGTGGAGGACCAGGCTCGAAGAGCGGAGGACAGCAGCTTCTAAATAAGCCACAGCAGCACAGAAACCATAAACTGCAAAAACAGATGCAATGACGGATATCATTTGTTGTTTAATTTTATTGGAAGAAAAGAGAGAGTGCAGTCACCCACTTACCAGCAATCCAAACAACCACCACCAGGGGGCGGAGCCGGGTCGAGCAGGGGTGCACTTGATGGTGGAGGAGGAGGGTCCATTGGTGCTTCACAGTAGTACTATCAATCTTCTGTGCAAGCAAATGTTATAGAAAGAGACATACTGGTCAAATTTGTGTAACATCCTTTCTTCGTGGTCATAGCATCACCTACCATTCAAAAGGGAAGGTTTCAAGATTGCAAAGATGAAGGACAGCCAACTACCAATCACGTACTAAAAGGTCCAAGTTCCGGAACATAGTTGCATCCGGCTAACAACTACTTACACTGATTTGCTTACAATACCAGAATAAACAGCTCAAACAAACCTCATCTCTCAAGTTGTCTACTCTGGATTCTGTACTCCATGAAATTCGTTAGATATTGACAGGTATTTGTTAAATGTCAGGCTGGCTACAGCCTACAGACATATGAAAATTGACCAAATTAGAGCAAATTTGCAACTAAATAAGATTGAAGGAATAGTAATGAAAAAATAAACATACAAATTTTACATAAAAAAACCTCAATTAGGGTAAAAATCATGGGTAAGAAGAAAATTTTCACTATAAAATTTAAAAGTTACAACTTCTCTCTATTTTATAAGGAGAAACACTTAACTATCTCAAAAAAAGGGAAAAAAACTCTCTAAACTATGGAGATTAAACTGAAGAAGAGAGACTTTTGGGATAATTCTAAATCGTCTGAGAAGGCCTATTTATAGGCCTCCCAGATGGGTTTACAACTGTAAACAGATTGTTCACAACTGCCATCTTTTTTTTCCTTCTTTCTTCTTCATGCTTTTCCTGACTTTGTGCAGATGACTGCCTTCCTTCTTCACTTTGGTGCAGTCAGCATAAACTTTTATTGACTTTGGTGTAGTCGGTAGCAATAATCTCCCACTTGAAGATTTAATTGATAATCAATTAGATCTTCGCATCATTCTTTCTTCCTTGTCGTTTCCATGTTGCTCATGTCTTCATCAGGTCAGAAGTGGATCGACATCAAAGTCTGATCCCTCATAACACAATTCAACATCTAAGGTCCCTTTAATGTATCTGAGGACCCTCTTTATAGCATTATAATGCTCTCTACCAGGATACATCATGAACCGACTAACTACTCCCACTACATGTGCAATATCTGGTCTTGTATAAATTATAGTGAACATTAAGCTTCTCACTGTTGATGCACACGGTACTCGAAATATCTTTATCCTCTCATCTTCACTGTTAGGACTCATGCTGGAGGATAACTTGAAGTTAACAGGAAGTGGGTAAAAATTAGCTTACAATCTTGCATGTTAAAGTGTAGATCTTCTTCAGATAATTCTTCTGAGAAAGCCAAATCTTCCTATTATTTCTGTTTTGGTGAATTTGCATCCCTATAATCTTGTTTGCTAGTCCCAAGTCTTTTATTTCAAATTCCCTAACCAACTGAGCCTTCAATTATATAATACGATCTTTGTTGAGGCCTGCAACCAACATATCGTCTACATACAACAGCAAGATAGTGAACTCATTTCACCAAATCTCTTGAAATATGCACAAGGGTATGTATTTAGTTTGTTGTATCCAAGGCTTATAATAAAGAAATCAAATCTTTTGTACCAACACCTCGACTCCTGCTTTAGACCGTACAGAGATTTGTTCAACCTGCAAACAAAGTTCTCCTTTCCTACTTCTTCAAAACCTTATGGTTGGACCATATAAATCTCTTCCTCAAGATTTCCATAAAGAAAAGTCATCTTTACATTTAACTGCTCTAGATATAAATCAAACCTAACACATATTGTCAAGACTACTTGGACCGTAGTAAGTCAAACCCAGGAGAACATATTTCATTGAAGTGAATCCCTTTCTTCTAAGCATATCCTTTCACCACCAATCTTGCATGATACCGCTCCACCTGATCATCATCGTTTCGCTTGATCTTATAGACCCATTTGTTGTCAATGGCTTTCCTTCCTTATGATAATGGCACAAGTTCCCAAGTCTTATTCTTATGAAGAGCTTCAATTTCTTCCTGCATTGCTGTTATCTACTAAGATGCATCTGAACTGTTCATTGTCTGCTGGAGAGTTGATGATTCCCCATCCTTAGTTAAAAGACAGTATGCAACATTGCCCTCTATAATATAGTCTAAATGCCAATCTAGTTACCTTTTCGGACAATTTGATCGACGAGTCTCTAGAGCTTTAGACTATATTGGTTCTTATACCTGATATTATGATGTTGCTTCAGAAGAATCCGTCTGAGATTCCTTTTCTACATAAACAACAATAATCTCTTAATCTTCCTTTAATGTGTGATCATCATCTCCTTTCTTTTTTAGCTCATCTACAAAGATTACATTCCTGCTGATGATAAGCTTATAGGCAGTGAGATCCTATAGGTGATACTTATTCACTCCATCAGCATACCATAAGAATAAGCATTTCTTATATTTTGGATTCAGCTTTGCATTTTTTTGGGGATTGTACATCACGTACACAGGACTTCCGAATATATGGCGGTTTGAATAATCAACTGGCTTATTAGTCCACATCTTCATCGGTGTCTTAAACTCAATTGTAATTGATGTGGCCCAATTTACCACATAACAATCGATAGTGACTGCTTCTCCCCAAAAAATTTTGTCAAAACTTGCAGTTGCCAACATAACTCCGGTTCTCTCTAACAAAGTTCTGTTCATCTGCTCTGCCACTCCATTCTGCTGAGGAGTGTTTATCATTGTGAACTACCTTTGATGCCTTTTTGTTTACAAAATTGATAAAATTCATTGCTAGTATATTCTCCTCTATTATCTGTCCTCAAACATTTGATCTTCTTTCTAGATACAAGTTCTACCCCCGCTTTGTAAACTTTGAAGACTGGAAACACATCTGTCTTCCTCTTAGTTGGATACACCTAACATCTCTTGGAATAATCATCAGTGAAGGAAACAAAGTACTTCGCTCCTCCTAAGGATAGAACTGGTGCTTTTCGTACATCAGAGTGAACTACAACAAGAGTTGGCATTCTATAGACCTACATTCATCAAGTTAATTGATTAGTTAAAAGAGAGATATTGGCTAATTTAATTGATTACCCATAGGATAACTTCATAACTAGGTGAATTAGTGGATTGATTTTGTAGATTGAGAGATTGCTTAATCATCTCCATTTAATTTGGCTAGGGACAATTAATTACATCTTGAGAGAGGGTAGTTAATACATTAGGACATCTTAGGTAAAACACAATTTAATTAACAAAATATGAGGGAGACAAGATAGTGAAAAAGTGATCTTTAGTCGTGAAAATCTTGAACTCCAAGTTTCTGCACCTTTGAGTTATTATTTGTGTTTTGTTAGTTGTTTAATTTAATTTAATTTTTCAAGTTTATTTCCACTAGAAATTTGGTTTTTAAACAAAGATTAATATGAATTAAGTGGTGCTTAAACACAATCCTTGTGGGATCGATATCTGCTATTACTACAAGTCACGACCCGTATACTTGCAGTTTTAAGCATAAAACGAGTAGATTGTTTTCACATTCAACAAGTTTTTGGCGCCGTTGCTGGGAATTATTTGTTTAGCATCTTGTTTAGTTTAGATTACTTTTATTTATGAGTTTTTGATACTTTTCCTTGTGTATCTATAAGTGCATGAACACAAGGAGCACACGAAGATCGACAGAAGTTAGCAACAAAGAGTTATCTGATATCTTAAGACACAAACGAGAGTTAAAAAGAGCGAGGCGCCGAGATATTATAGAAAGAAATATGGCTGAAGAAGGAGAACAAGAAGGAAAAGAGAGGACACTGATGGACTTTATAAGGCCAGGATTCAGTCCTCAAGGAGTTGAAAGGCCAACGATACAAGCCAACAATTTCAAGATCAAGTCGGCACTCCTTAACATATTACAGAATAGTGTGCAATTTTATGGGTTGTCCAACAAAGATCTAAATGCCCATATTGCAAATTTTTTGGAGATTTTTGACACTTTTCGGTTCAATGGGATGTCCGACGATGCCGTGAAGCTACGACTATTTTCTTTCACTTTGAAAGATCTGGCAAAAGTATGGTACAACTTGTGAAATTCAGGGCAGATCACTACTTGGGAGCAGTTAGCCCAAGCATTTCTCGCAAAATATTTTCCGTTGACCAAGATGACAAGGATCATAAAGGAGATCACAAATTTTTAGCAGAGTGATGGGGAATCTCTATATGAAGCCTGGGAGAGTTTAAAGAATTACAGAGAAGTTATCCCTACCATAACCTACCGAGGGAGTTCCTGTTGTAGACATTTTACAACGGTGTGAATTAGAGCACAAGATGAACCATAGATGCAGCTACTAGAGGTTCTTTGATGAGGAAGACTATTGATGAGCTTATGACCCTCTAGAAGAATTGGCGAGCAACAGTTGTATATGGTTAAACAAGAGGAGTAGATAGGGGCAAAAGGAGCAAAATGGCATGATTTTGATTGACTCTGTTACAGCTTCGTAGGCACAAATCACAACCTTTACTAACAATTGAGCAACATGCAAGGAGAATCTTCATCTACGGCCAAAGCTATACAAGTACAGTGTGAGCTATGTGGGAAAAACAACCTGGCTCAGTTGAATGTTTCTTGTTGGAAGCTAGTGGTACAAAACAAGTAAATTACTTGGGCCAGTCACAAAGAGGTGATAGTTTTACTCGAACACTTATAATCTGGGGTGGAAAAACCACCCAAATTTTTTTGGAGTACTAACAATACAGGTGGCCAAGCAAGACAGTAAGGACCTCCTGGATTTTCGCAAGATCGAATTGGATCTATGGAGAGCAAAATGGACAAGCTGATGGATGTTTGGGGTCCAAACTAGTAACTCAAGAAGAAAACCAGAAGAGGATGTTTGCCAACTAGGAAGAAAGTCAGAAGAGGATGGAAACAAAGTTTGACCAAATTATGAAGAAACATGCTTCATCCATCCACAATTTAGAGGTTCAGGTAGGTCAACTTGTTAATGCTTTATCTTCTAGAAGTGCAAGTAGTCTACCAAGCAATATTGAGTCTAACCCAAAGGAGCATATTATGGCCATCACTCGAACCCAGGAAAAGAAAATTGAATATGTGAAGGAAGGCAGAGACAAGAGGGAAGGAAAAATAATTATAGAAGTCCTTCCAAATGAGCTCGTAATTGAGCCAATCAAGGAGCCTCAACTTAAAATTCTATACCCTATTCTAGCTCAACGGAAGTCAAGTTCAAGTAGGGCAACGAGGAATTTTAAGGAGGTTGAAATAAACAAGTTTGAGGACATAACGAATCAACTACAAACAAGGCTTACAATAAAGGAAGCAGTCAAGAAGAAGGTGAAGGAGCACATAGCGGAAGGAAACCTTAACATAGCATAGAAACAAGAGGACCCAGGGGATTTTTACATTCCTTGCAGTATCAATGGAGTCAACATAGCTAGGGTATTAGCGAATTTGGGAGCAAGTATCAATATGATATCCTACACCTTTAGTCAAAAGTTAGGGTTAGGAGATTTAGAGCCCACAAAGATATTAGTAAAAACGACCAACAGAACAGTTCATCAATCGAAGGGGATTATTAAGAACGTGCAAGTATAAATTGATAAATTTATTTTCCCTGTAGATTTCTATATACTGGATATTGGAGAAGATGTGAAAATATGGTCCTTGGATAAGTTACTTCTTGCTCGATAATTGACGTTGATGGGTTAAGGGATCCCTCGGATCATATTCTGATCAAAAATTTATCTCTTAAAAGGATTAGATTAACTCCTTTCCCTCTCAATGAAAAATTTGAGGAAGAATAGATATTCTCGTGATTTGTATCCAAGCGTTACTTAGAAATCGGCAAATTGGATTATTAGATTACGAAACATTTTTTTTAATTGGATCAAGACTTCCCAATTAAATGAGTATGAGTAAAGGATCTATGGATAAGATAAATACAGAAAAGTTTATTGCTAATCGTAACTAAACCTTCCATTTTTTTTTCTTTGTACCCCTATGGTCCTTGGATAACCATTCATGGTTACTTCTTGCTCGATAATTGACGTTGATGGGGGTGAACTAACTCTGAGGGTAGGAAAGCAGCAGATAACCTTCAAAGTGTCAAAGAAAAACAACAGTCCTCCTCTACTTCCAACTAATATCAAGGAAACCGAACCTCAAAGACAATGGGAACGGATTGAGGATCCTGGGAATGCATTCAGAAAGAAATGATCATGTAGGAGAAGGTGAAGGAAGGAGAACCACAAGAAAGGTGGAATCCATAACATGGTAGCTCATGTGCAGATTTTGAGATCAGTAATGACACTATCGTTGCACCATTCATTTGAACCACCTTAAGCACAAGGAGAGCGTCAAGTTACCAATGTTAAAAGAAAGCACTGCATGGGAGGTAGCCCATGGAACTTGAGTTTCTTCTTATTATTTCTGGTTTACTTGTTTGTTTGATTTTTTTGATTGTGATTATGTTTGATTTGAGTTTGCTTGGTATTTATTTAGATTTTGCTTGAGCTTTAACTTGCTTTCCCTTCGAATTTCTTATTGGTTAGATGATTTAGATATGTTTGTAGATTACGGGACTATTGAGACTACATGCTAAGCTTGAAAGAGGGTTAAGAAATGAAAAAATAGGAGTAACCTACAACTGTGGGAATTGGTAAGTCTCCCACGACCGTGGGAAGACTCTCTAGAAAGTTTCTTGAGAGTTAACCCACGATTGTGGGAATAAAGGTGTTTCCCATGACAATGGGAAGACTCTCCAGAAAGTTTCTGGAGAGTTAACCCACGATTGTAGGAATGATAGGAATTCCCACGATCGAGGGAAGGCCCATCCGAGGAAAATTTAAATTTCCCTTTCTTCTTCTTATTTCTTCATTCTTCAAAATTTTCACAACCTCTCTCTCTAAAACCATAAAACCCACTCTTTTAACCTCTCCAATTCTTCATCTTACACTCAAAACATGGTATTCTCTTCACTTCTTCCATCAATCTTTCAATCCTTTACACTTATTTCACATTAATCACTCAAGAATAAGAGGATTTGGTAAGATTTTTTCTCTTTCTTTTTAAAAAACGAGCTCATCTCTCTCTTCCTTATTTTTGCAAATTTTAATCATCCAATGGCTCCAAAAAAGCAAGTCGCCCGAAAACCAATCGATGAACTATGCCTTCAAGTCTCTGAAGAAGGTAAACCAGGCATGGCGGTTACTTTTCGTGCCCCATTCCCTTTTTATTCGGAAGACGAAGGTATGCAAATTCGCGACTTAAAAGATAGAGATTTAATGGCTTCTAGATACTTTAATTTGAACTGTTGGAAAATCTAGGATTAAGGCAAAAATTGACAGATCAGCTGCAAATATTGGTCAGGATAAGTTAATTCATTGTGATGTGTCGATTTATCCTATGATGATTGTCGAATTTTTCATTACTTTGTGCTATAATCCTAAAATGGATATATTCTAGTTTAGGATAGGTGACCAAGTTTATAAACTTGGTTATAATGTAATTCGTGCATTTTCAATTTATCGAACAGTAAAGTTTTGGATGATCACGATGACTTTTATGTTGATGATTACTGCAAAATTCTAACAAGTGAAACCAATTTTGACTTCAGAAATGCACCAAATACTTTAATTCGTAGCACTGAGCACTTACTTCTTCATAAATTTATATGCTTAATGGTTTTTAACAAAACTGAAAGTAATAAGTGCTCGACTAAGGAACTTTTCTTCCTTCGGTGCATGGATCGAAAAATCAAAATAAATACCCCTTAGCAGATTTTTCGATCCATTGTGAGTTGTGTTAATAAGAAGAGCTCTTATTTTGGCATGTCATACATTGTTACTGCTTTAGCTTTATTTTACAACCTTGATGTGGATAGTATGCGTACGGCTAGATATGATGTTTTTTATGTTCCTTATTTGAGACGCTCTGAAATTTTGGAGCCCCATTCTATGAAACTCTGAAATCCTCAGATGCATACAGTCATTAAGAACAGGAAGGACAAGGATGCAGCCACTTCCTGACCATCTACATCTCAAGCGCCTCAGGAGCCATAAGAAGAAGCAGGTGAAGAGGAATTAACTACAATAGCAAAGGTTGACAAATTCCAGCAAATCCTTGACCATATGACCTCTAACCATCAATAAATGACACTATAAATTAATGAGCTCGGCATCTAAATGAGACAAGTGCACAAGGAGTAACAGTAAATGAAGAAGAAATTCCCTAAGTTCATCCGGAGAAATAATATTGAAGTCCCTTCGCCAACATCGTTGCCACCGCAATCTCCATAAGCCTTCTTACCTTAAACTTTTTACATTGTTTTAATTACTTTGTTAGTTATTATGTCTTTTGTTTGGTTTGTTATCTCTTTTGTTTAGTTTGATTTCTTTTGTTTGGTTTGATGTCATTGTACCTTATTTTGTGGTTGCCTTGTCATATTGAGGACAATGTGTTCTTTAAGTGTGGGGAGGTGACACTTGCTTTGTTAATTGCATTGTTTTAGTCACTGTTTGCATTTTGTTAATTAGGATGCATATTTTAGGCATATTATGTTGTTTTGTGTTAAGCAATGGAATTACACTTGAATCATTTTGATTTGTTTTTCCATGGGATTCTGTCATGTTAGTTGGAATGAGATTGAATGCATGCTTAAACTCGGATTACATTACTTGAGTAGAGAGTGAACCATGTTGAGTGATGAAAAGTAGTTGGTTACATAAGCTTACTCACAATTTGACATTTGAGTAGTAAGGTAATGTAGGGATGGATAATGAATTTTTATTTGAGCTAATGTGAGGATTGAGCCTATATGAGTCCATCTATAACCATTTTATTTCTTTGTTGTGTGATGCTTCCTTAGGTTATTATCTTCAAAACTTGCTTTGAATTGGTTTAAGTCTACTGGATGCATGCTTAATAGAGATAATTAAGACCGTTTTTGTATTAACCCTTGGCTTAAATGACCTGCTTTTTATTATCCATTACTACCCCTCGTTGAGCCTTAACCATTTTGTTTCTTGAAAATACCCTAAAAGTTTTAAAACTCGAAACCCTATTAACCTACCCATTCACAAGCTTAGTAGAGTATTAAGTAATGCATTAGTTGGGATTTTTGCTACAATTTTTTTCTAAGATGAGTTTAGTGACACTTTTGCTCTTGAATCACATTGTATTTAGTTACTATATTGTTCATTTTTTCTTCCATTAAGAAAATATAACAAAGGGGAGAAAAAGAAAAGAAAAGAAAAAGGAAGAACATTTTAGTAGCATCAATAAGTGCAGAGTAGTGGTATATTTACACTTGTGCATCTCAGAATTATGATTTGTTATCCCTTTATCCACTTATTAGTTGCTTCTAGTGAATACACTGTGTGTTAGGAAACCAGGTCGGGATCCGATCATGATCACTGCGGAATAATTACGAAATTTTTTCGTAACCTTTGATTTAACGAAAATCAAGATCACTTTAATTCTATAAAATGATTAACAGAAATTGTAATAAAGCAAAAACTTAATTCGTACCTTATTTCGAAGCTTGATCTTTATCTTGTCGTATCTCTCGAACCGTTTTTCTAAAACTAATCCATCTCAACCACCATAGCCACACAAATGTCTGGCCTCTAACGGTGTCCATAGAATGAGTTGAGAGAACTCTGTAACGCTTACAGAGAGGGTTAAGCAAGAAGTGATAGCTTTATGGAGCTTAAGCTTATTTATAATAAGTTTTGAACGTTTTAGTATTTTAATTGAAATTAAACTAGAATTTCAATTAAACTCTAATTAAAATTACAAATAATTATAATTAAATACCAATTATGCCCAAATAAGATTCAATATCTTATATTGATCGTTATTTATTAAGTATCTCATATTTAATCATAAAGTTTCTCAAACTTTACAAGCAAGTCTAACTTGATTAAGTTAACTTTGCTATCTTTAACCCATTCTATATGTGAGAACCATTAGGTTCCCAAATATGTTGGCAATGATTATAAATTATAATAATTCATAATTAAAATTAGATAAATTAAAACTCCTTTTAATGTATCTTTAATTTACTAATTAAATAATTTATAATCATAGATCAAGATTGACGTCTAGCAATGCATTATAACCACCCAAATATTTATGAATGTTAAAGTGATTTTGATTAACCTTTTTGTAGCACCCCACACTCATAGGGCATATCCTCAAACATACTGACAGTATTCGAGAACATACTCTACGAGGGTGTCACGCTAGGATAATCAATCAAACTCAATACAATTTTTTTTCACTCATCACATGCATTTTTTAAAAAACCAATAATCATTTATGGCCCATTTTATTTATAAAAATTTCAATCACAAATGTCACAAATAATAAACACGTCATCATAAATTCCAGTAATCATCTGGGCCCATTACAAATATAAAATGTGTTTAGTCATAATAGTTATTACAAACTAAATTCAATTATACAATAAATAATGCTTGCTAAATGCAATGTTTAATACTAAAATAACAGAAAACATATGCAGATGCCAATTGATTCCGATCTCAAACTCTTATCTGAATGTAGTTGTTATACTCCAATTGGTCAAATTAGGTATCCCCTAAACCTGAAAGATAACGTTGCAATTTTGGTGAGTTTTGCGAACTCAGTGAGCGGACCATGCTCGATGGCTCACTCACATCAACAAAGAACAATTCACATATTCACATATTCACATTTCTAGACAATTTACACATTCATCTATTGCACATCATTTCATAATTCATTTTCAGAACAGTTCATATAACTCAATTCGATCATTCACTCAATACACATCAATTTACATATATGCAATGCACATGTGACTCACTTTCAGTTGTTACTTTGTTGTGATCAAGCACCTATAAATGGCTCGTATCTATTGTGGATACGGGGCTCATTAATAACTGCCTCGTATCTGTTGGGGATACCAAACTCATTATACATAGTGAGCCTTGGGCTCTTAATCACATTCTAAGCTTTAAGCTCTTTTTCGGTGGCTACTCCGGTCACAACTACCTTTATCTGATCATGCATTCATGTAATGGAATTCATCAAATCTCATATATCAATCGATCACATATATGAACTTTACACATTCACTCTCACATACCATTGGATCTAAGTCCGGCATTCAACAAACATGTTGAGTATCACTTATTTCTTGCTCATTCACATTCAATGAAGCACTTCTAATATAGTCACATTTATCAAACTCCTTAGACTATTAATGTCCGATATTGTTTCAATCACATTCACATCATTAATAATTCAGTACAGAAATTTAAAACAGAACAATCAATTAATGTAAGACCATCTAGGTTGACTTATAGTACGCTCTAGATTAGTATTTGCTTCCATGATCCGAAAATGTCTAGACGCTGGTGTTGAATCTTGTGTATCAACTTCATGCAATGCACACATTGTACACATATTACTAATTTGTACAATCACATAAACATTCAATTATACGCATATATATATGTGTAATGTATAATGCATGCTCAATTTGACTATTTCGAGTATGTTTCTTTAATCACATCCCTTGATCATTTAAACAAAGTCATTTGTGTATATCAAGATTGAACTTAGGTTCATAGCTTTAAAGAACTTGGTTATTCCTAATATCATCAATCATATATCTATCACATACATGCTCTCCAATCCTTTTTCTAGCATTATAAGATCTCATAATGCTCAATTTCTCATTCATTCTTACTCAATACACATTTCTCATCTTCTTTGAATCACATTAGCATTCATATGAACACCTTTATTCCCATTATACTCATAATTTTCCAGATTTTGGGTACTTTGATATCAACAATTCATTCACTACGCTATAACCTCATTTATCACTCAAAACATATCACACATTTAATCACTTACTCAAGCATCTTACTAGGTTCATTTCAAGCTTCATTTAAGCCTAAATGCATCATAGGAAAATACCCTAGCATTTGTTATCTCAAACCTCACTTAAAGAAGAGGAATCCACGTTTTTGGCCATTCCCATGGTCGTGAAGGCCTTCCCACGATTGTGGGTTGAGCCATCCGTGAGCCATATTTTCCGTATTTTTAACTCTCACAAGTTACATCTAACATATCTTATGCTTAGTCTATCATTTCTAGCTTAGTTCCTCATCTTTTCCTCATCATTCTCACCTCCATTTTGGCTCAATATCAATCATAAACAGACCATACTCTATGGTTGACGATAAACACAAAAGCAGAACATCAATAAATATACACATTTATCAATGTTTCAACTCACATTTAATTATATTATCACTTTCACTTTATTTCTAAACTTTCATCCTAGTTTTTCTCATTTCAAGATGCTACATTATTCTTTTCTTTAGCTTCAAAGCTCAATTTATATCCTCACATAACAACTTATAACTTATGGCTTTTATATACCCAAAATATACCATTCCTTCTTCAAAATTTATGCGCTCTTTCTAAACACAAAATTAGGTCATATACTCATCTCTTTATTTATCAATTATCAATTCTTATTCAAACACTAATTTCATTATTACTCATCTATAAAACAATACATAATCTATTATTTGTCATTATATAAAAATAGAACTTCAATAATTATTATTCATATCTTCATCAACATATCATCACTCTTCAACCACTATTTTTATGACCAATCTATCTCAAAAACATCTTCACAACTCATAATCTATTATTGATCATAACCACAAAATAGAATATCAAACATTTCATGCATTCATCAACGTTCTATCATATACTTAACTCCTTTATCATGATCATTTACCACTAAAGTATCATCATATATGCTTCATACTTGTCTTAGCTTAAAGCCTTTCTCAATCATCAAGTAACTATAGCTTTAAGCTTACACGATCTTCAAAAATGAAGGTTGAATATGCTGGGTTTTTATCAACGTGAAGAGGACAACAATTTATTGTAGAGATAAGATGAACTCAAGATCTTGGTTTGACCTAACTCTCCACATATTACACGATCATTATCTCATCAAAGAGAAATAGGTTGGGTTCTTTTTTAAGAAGAAGACAACATGATCTTGGAGTAGAAAATTAAGGGTTATAGCAAAGCTCACGTTGAGAGGGTGAGAAGAGAGTGTCGTAGATGGTGGAGAAGAAGTATGAAGAAGATGAAGGAGAGAGCATTTGACAAGAGTGAGAAACAATGAGCAATAGTCTTGCAAAATTAAAAGTAACGAGAGTGAGGTGTGTGGCAAGTGGCTTGACACTTGTCACTTGCCACATGTCCTCCTCTTGTGGTTCTCACTTAGTGTCTTTTAATAATTAGTCCATTTGTCATCCAATTTCTAATCTAGTTGTCTCCCAATTTTTAATGACACTTGGTGTCTTTTAATAACTAGTCCATTTGTCATCCAATTTCTAATCCAATTGTCTCCCAATTTTTAATGACACTTGTCATTAAATCCTAATGTCACTTATCAACAATTTGTACTGCCATTTGACACTTATTTCTACTACCATTTACCAATTGTCTTGCCACTTGATGTTTTTCCTAGTCCAAATTACTCATAAATATCATATTTTTCCCAAAATTTCTCCAAAAATTTAAATCAATATTTATACTTACTAAATCAATTTTCAAGACATAACATTCACTATTCACATCATAATCACTTTAATAAAAATCATTTATATCCCGGAATAGGTCAAATGAGTGTATAAACAGTCAATGTAATGTGTGCAAAACAATCAAATTCACGAGTGTGTGTGTGTGCTAATATTATGTATGAACATGAAATACATTTTCTTATTTCTCATCTATAGAAGTCTAGGTTCTAACTTTTAGAATGGAAACGGGATGTTACAATTCTCCCTCCCTTAATAAATTTCGCCCTCGAAATTCTTATCTGAATAATCAATTTAATGAGGGGTTTTTGTTTCACTAAAAGCTCCTCTGTTTCACACGTAACTTTTTTTCTCGAATGATTTCATCTAAATAACTATAACTGACAGAGTCATTCGATTTTTCAGTTGCTTATTCAAATATCCCTCCATTTTAACTAGTTCCTTATTATAGCTCAAATTACTCACAATTTCATTTCCTATGTCGATAACACATATATCGAATCGTACCGATATCTCTTAAGCATACTCACATATATCATATTGTGAATATTAGACATCTTTGTTGGTAATACTAACTCATAAGGCAATGGTCCTATTCTCTCAATAATTTCATACGAACCAACATATTTCGGGCTTAGTTTACTCTTTTTACCGAACCTCGGTACACCTTGCCAAGGCGGTACTTTCAGAAACATTTTATCTATCTCTTTATATTCCATATCTTCGTTGTTAATCCACCTAAATTATTTATCCTTCTTGAGTCACTTAAATTCTATTATCGATCAATTTCATTTCATTAAGAGTATCTTAATCAATTATGGGCCTTTAACAATCCTTATCCCCTTTTTCATCCCATGCTTTTAGGGACTCCAAAATATAAGCTCTAATCATATCTACGATAGTTAAGACTGTTGGCAAATCAAACATTTAGTCACACATTCAGCCACTTGTTTCTTCATCCTTGGCTGTTAAATGCTATCTCATCGTATTACTACCCGAATGTATAACATAAGTTGTTATGTATGCTTTCTCTAAAAATCTCTTTTCTTCATCATCTATATTGGTACACATATTCCTTACTTCAACCACAATATATTATATTCCAATTTAAACTCAGAATTTGAATTCATTTTCAATTTCTCAATAAGATTCACAAATTCTGAATCCTCACTTCGGGCTTTTCTAATCCTTTCATGTAAAATTGATCTTAAATTCAATACAACAAACAATACTCATTTTTGCCCCAATTCAACTCAATATTCAACGCTCTTAATTGAACCAGATTTGGTAATCTCGATATCTGAATTCATGCTACACTGCTATTGGATTTTTCTGCTCAATGCACCAGATATAACACTATCTTTACTAGATAATACTCATTTGTACAATCAAAATCTTTAATTAATTCTATCCATTGTTTCTGTCTCATATTCATCTCTTTCAAACTCAATAATTTCCTCAAACTTAATGATTTGTATAATTCAAAATGTTTCATCATACATACAATGTCTCTAAATTTTCAAAGCAATTAATATTACAGCAAATTCTAAATCATGTACCAATTAATTAAAATCTTAAGACCTTAATTGTCTCAATTCATATATATAATCATTTTACGAAGCTGCATTAGAATACATCCTAATTCCTGATGTGAAACATCTCTATATATTATATAATCCTCATATCCAAATGGAATAGTGAACATTGATGTTGTAATTTGTTGGTGTCTTACTTCCTCGAAACTCTTTTTACATTTATCAGTCCATCTAAATAAAATAATTTTCCTTAAAACTCTTGTCAAAGGCGTTAAGACCAGTAGAAACCCTTCGACAACCTCTGGTAGTATCTAATATCTAGCTAATGTTAAAAACTCCATATCTCATATATATATTCCTCAGAGTTTCTCACTTCATCATTACCTCTACTTTCTTTAGGTCTACCAATATGCCCTGTTCAGATACTATGTGACCTAACATATTACTTGATCAAGCTAAGATTTACCCTTACTGAACTTAGCATATAATTGTTTCTCCCTCATGATAAGTAAGACTAACCCCGAGTGTTCAAAATGTTCTCTTTACTTTTCGAATACATTTAATACATCATCTTATGTACATAGTCACTAATTGATTTAAGCAAAGTTGGAATACATTATTCATTTATACCATGAATACTGCCAAGGCATTTGTCAACCCAAATAGGTATCACCAAAAACTCAATGTGCCCATATCTGGTCCTCCAAATTCTTAAGTAATTAATTCCTCAAATGAGGTAATGTTATCTTATGTTTTTCTCAGTCTCTCCAATTGACTTCTTTCCTTAAATGATTTTCTCCATTCATTCGATTTCCTCTGATTTATTATCAACTTATTTTAATGTCAGACCATTCTTACTAGTTTCTCCACACATTTCAATTTATTCATGTCTTTTTTTTTTCAAGCACAAACATCAAATTTAACTTGTACCTTCTGAATATACAAATATCGAGTACATTTTGGACCTAAGTTCCTTTAGCAATAACAATAATATCATCCTAATTTCATAAACCTAATAATGTAGTTGGGCTGCTTTACATCCACAAAATACAGGTACTCTCTATAACATATTCAGCTTTTTATGCCTGAGTCTCAATTAGAAATGGGACTCCAATATTCACTTCTAATTTGTTTAATAGTCATTCATCTCTAGAAATGGAACATTACTCTATATGATATAATTCAATGAAAGTCTCTATCAAAAGAAGATTTCTCTCCTCAATCATCTATACTCTTTACATACTCTTTATCAGTCAACTATATTCATCATCGCTTTTCATCCATTCTTAATATCTCAATAAGATCGATTTCAACTATTCATAATATCTCAATAAGATCAAGTACGATCATACCTTACATGATCAAAATATTCTTTATAATAAAGTTCAGTGAAATAGGAGGCATATTCATTTACTCTTACACTTTGGTCTGTACCATCAAGATCATTAGATCTTATTTAAAGATGTATTTTCGACGAGTCACTAATTAATATCTTACACTAATGATACCTTAATCCTAATTGATTCTAGAAAACACTTCTCCCTTTGTTCCTGCCTACGATTATGACAGAACCAAATAATCTCGGCCACGATCGTGGGGACTATACCACGATTGGGCCCCTGCTTCTTTTTTCTTCCTTTTTCCTCAAAATTATGACACATAGGAACATCATTTACCCTTTCCATCTATCTTCAGCTGATCACTATAAATGTTTTCATGTGCTACTCCGAGTCATCTCAGAATTTTAACTATGGGAACTATGACTAAAGAATTTTCAAGAGGTCATAGATCACTTCCTATACCATCTCCAAGCATATGATACTTATGTGCTTAATAACATCATTTGTCAAGGTAATCACATTATCAGACATGCACTCACAATAACAAATCAACTTAACCTTGATAACTTCTACATATATCATTATCATTTATCTCATCTTTCAATTATCATTTATTTCATCTTACATACATACGTTCTCAATCAACTCAAAATTATAAAAACATAACCATCATGAAGTCTGATCTCAATTCACTGACATTATCTTATACTAAATCATAAACTTTTATCACATTAATCAAACAATCATTTCAATTCCAAGTTTAACCTCTCAATATCATAGTAAATTTTTTTCCTTCAACTTGGCTTGTACACTTTAAACCTTATCATTTCTATCTATATTTCTACTTTTCCTCAATCAATGCACGACAATGCATTCACATTCATATCAATTCAAAGATATATAACCACAATACAATATTAATATCATATTCGATGATACATCCACCAACACATTTACTTTAAATCTTTGTTCAACACATCGAACCATGTAGTATTTCTGATTTCTAGATATCCATAAACTTACATTTTCTTATACTTTGATAGATCATCATTGTTCTTATTGCTTCTAATAGCTCAAACTCTTAACGAATGTTCATGTGTGTGACTTATGTAAATGCAGCTTAGACTAGGTATCAGTTGTCATTGCATGCTATGATATGTCTAAAATGCATGTACCTTGACATATATTTTGAAAAATGCCCATGTAAGATACTAAACCTGGGTTTCGATACCAACTTGTAGCACCCCACTCTCATAGGGCATATCCCTAAACATACCAACGGTATTTGAGAACATACTCTATGAGGGTGGCACACTAGGACAGTCAATCAAACTCAATACAAATTTTTTTCACTCATCACACACGTTTTTAGAAAACTAATAATGATTTATGGCCTATTTTATTTATAATAATTTTAATCACAAATGTCACAAATAATAAACACATCATCATAAATTCCAGTAATCATCTGGACCCATTACAAATATAAAGTGTGTTTAGTCATAACTGTTATTACAAACTGAATTAATTTATACAATAAATAACGTTTGTAGAATACAAAGTTTAATACTAAAATAATAAAAAACATATGCAGATGCCAACTGATCCTGACCTCAAACTCTTATCCGAATGCAGTGGTTATACTCCAATTGGTCTAATTAGGTATCTCCTGAACTTGAAAGACAATGTTGTAATTTTAGTGAGTTTTGCAAACTTAGTGAGCGGACCATCCTCGATGGCTCACTCATATCAACACAAAACAATTCACATATTCACATTTCCAAATAATTTACACATTCATCTATTGCACATCATTTCACAATTCATTTTCAGAACAATTCATATAACTCAATTCAGTCATTCACTCAATACACATCAATTTACATATATGTAATGCACACGTGACTCAGTTTTAGTTGTTACTTTGTTGTGACCGAGTACCTATAACTGTCCCATAACTATTGTGGATACTGGACTCATTAATAACTATCCCGTATCTGTTGGGGATACTGGACTTATTATACTTAGTGAGCCTTGGGCCCTAATCACATTCTGAGCTTTAAGCTCTTTTTTGATGGTTACTCCGATCATAACTGCCTTTATCTGATCATGCATTCATGTAACATCCCGTTTCCAGAGAACGGGTCGGACCAGAGAAACGGGTCCGGGTGTGGTAAATTAACACATCTCATGCT
>JAOTAY010000190.1:7390621-7411225 GCA_025629805.1 Erythroxylum baracoense | reverse complement strand
TAACACCCTATGCTTCCAAAATTTAATCTCAATCTCTCCATTTAATAACTTCAATCTTAAAAAAAAATTATATCCCCGAAAATTATAATTAAAGCCTAATCACAATAAAAATAATAAAATTAATCCTCAAACAAATCGGGGTCCAACAGTTAGTGCCTTATTTAAGTCACAGTTGCCCATTAAATACAAAGACCCGGGTTCTTACACTATTCCCTGTACTATCGGTAGAACTACTATTTCTCATGCCCTACTTGACTTAGGTGTAGCAATTAATGTCATGCCGACCTCTGTTTATAAGACCCTGGGTATTAAAGCTTTGAAAGACACTAGTGTAGTGCTTGGTCTAGTTGATAGGACAGTGAGATACCCTCAAGGCATTCTTGAGGATATCCTTGTGCAAGTCAAAGGTCTTGTTTTCCCAGCTGACTTTTATATCCTAGATATGAATAATGAGCTCCCTGCTGAGAGTTAATTCTAGGTAGGCTATTCCTTCTTACTGCTGAGACCATAATTAAAATGAAGAAGGGTCTTATCACTATAGGAATTGAGGATCAAGAAGTGTAATTTAATCTTTCAGAAGCTATGAGCCATGGTTATGAAGATTGTTCTTACATAGGTATTAATTTGATTAAATATCATGATAATGATGTGGATGACTTGCATAAGACTGATGTGCATGAGCCTGACTGGTATGACATAGTTGTGAATCATGATGATGCACTTACTTGTTTATCCTCCTCCCATTCTTTTGATTTTTGTGCATGTGAGGGTGACACATAATGTGTCTATTGTTTAGAGATAGATAGTTGGCTTTCCATTCCTCATGAATTTGATGCATCCTCTTGTTTTGATTATGATATTCCTACTGATTCTACACTTGATAGCCTTGAGGAAGGTGTGTTTCTTGATTTTGCAGGAACTGATGATAAAAGAGCTGTTATACAAGCTACGAATGTAGTTTTTCCTTTAAGTGGTGCTGGAATATTAGAAGAGGATAGCAGTGATCCTACTACTGCTCTAACCCCTTCTAATCCCACTCTCACTTCTGATTTACTTTCTTTTTTTATTGATCAGACTGACCCTAATTCTACTATTTTCAGGTCATCTGATGGTGGCACTAATTCGGGAAGTGGAAGACATATACACCACACTGAGCTTATATCTCCTTCCCCAAGCCATATGGACACACCACTCACACTAAATGCACTTGATATAATAAAGCTGGTTCCTTCTGTTATGCAACCCCCTGATTTAAAATCAAAACTCCTTCCCCCTAACTTGAAATATGTCTTTTTTTGCTGATGATTGCAAATTGCCTGTTATTATTTCCAGTTCTCTGAGTAGTTCTAAAGAAGAGAGATTAGTTTCTATGTTGAAAGGGTATAGGAGGGCTATAGGTTAGTCTTTAGGGAACATATCAGGGATTGATCCCTTGGTTTGCACACACAAGATCCTTTTGGCTGATGGGTCCAAGCCAATTAAGCAGCCACTAAGGAGGTCGAATCCTCTTATTTATGATGTGGTTAAGAAGGAAGTGTCTAAGTTATTGAGTGCAGGGATCATATATGCCATATCAAAAAGTGAGTGGGTGAGCCCGGTACAGTTAGTACTAAAGAAGAGCGGTATTACAATAGTGAGAAATGAGAGTGATGAACTTATTCCATCAAGAGTTCAAAATGTTTGGAGAATGTGTATAGACTATTGGAAGTTGAACGAAGCGACTAGGAAGGATCAATTCAATTACCTTTCATTGATCAATTATTGGAAAGAATATCTGGTAAATCTCACTATTATTTCTTGGATGGTTTTTCAAGTTACTTCTAGGAGCCGATTGCTCCTGCAGACCAAAACAAGATGACTCTTACATACCTTTTTGGTACTTACGCTTATCGAAGGATGTCATTCGGGTTGTGTAACACTTCAGGCACCTTTCAAAGGTGTATGATGGTGATCTTCAATGATTTATTAGAGTGAAATATGTAGGTTTTTATGGATGACTTCATCGTTTATGGTGATAGCTTTAATGATTACTTGTTTAGTCTTGAACGTGTTCTTGGTAGATTTATTGAGAAAAAATTGGTTTTGAATAATGAAAAATGTCATTTCATGGTAGATAGTGGCATAGTGTTAGGTCATCGCATCTCCCAAAAGGGGATTGAATTTGATAGAGCTAAGACTGAAATCATTTCTTCACTTCCTTATCCTACTTATCTTATAGATTTGAGGTCTTTCTTGGGGCATGCGGGGTTTTATCGGCGCTTTGTAAAAGATTTTAGTACAATTGCTTTACCCCATTCTACATTGCTGAAAAAAGATATTGATTTTCACTTTGATGATAAATGTAGGCATGCCTTTGACACTTTGAAATCCTTACTTGTTTCACCTCCTATTTTGACTGCACCTGACTGGGATTTACCCTTTGAATTGTCTTGTGATGCTTCTAACTTTGCAGTTGGTGCTATGCTTGGTCAGAGGGAGGAAAAGCTATCTAGAGTGATAGCCTATGCCTCCAAGACACTTGACTTTGCTCAAGTGAATTATACCACTATCGAGAAGGAACTTTTTGCTATAATCTTTGCTTTAGATAAGTTTAGATAGTATCTGATAAACTCTCGAGTGATTGTTTTTACAGATCATACAGCGGTACAGTACTTGTTCAAGAAGGCCCAGTCCAAACCAAGATTGCTGAGACGAGCTTTGTTACTGCAAGAGTTTGATATTGAAATCAGAGACAGAGCTGGAGCAAAAAATTATGTGGCTAACCACCTTAATCGGTTACCTGATGGCATTGAGGGAGTTGACTCTTCTGATCTTACTGTTGATTCCTTTCCTGATTCTACACTTTTTACCTTGGCGGTTTAGGAGCCTTGGTACTCTAATATTGTTAATTACATTGTTGTTGATCTTATGCCTCCTTCTATAACTAAATTCAGGTTGACAAGTTAAAGAGGGAGGCAAGATACTATATCTGGGATGCTCCAATTCTTTGGAAGCAATGCAGTGACCAAATCATTAGACGATGTGTTCCTAACAATGAGATCCACTCTATCCTTACCTTTGCACATTCTTTATCTTACCGGGGCATTTTAGTGCTAATAGGATCACTATGAAGGTTTTATAATGTGGGTTTTACTAGCCTACCTTATTCAAAGATGCTTATGCTTTTTGCAAGTCTTGTGATAAGAGCCAGAGGTTTAGGAGTCTAGGTAGAAAGCATGAAATGCCTTTAAGACCTATGTATTTTTGTGAAATTTTTTATGTTTGGGGCTGGATTTTATGGGTCCTTTTCCTCCGTCGTTTGGGTTTTCATATATATTACTTGCAGTAGATTATGTGCCTAGGTGGGTAGAGCCAGTGCCAACTAGGAAAGATGATGCTTCTACGGTTGCCAAGTTTTTAAGTTCTCATATCTTTTATAGATACAACTTTCCAAGAGCAATTGTTAGTGACCAAGGAACACATTTCTGCAATAGGACCATCAAGTCTCTACTTGTTAAATATGGAGTTAATCACAAGTTGGCCACTCCTTACCACCCTCAAACAAATGGGTTAGTTGAAGTCTCCAATCGGGAAGTGAAGTGAATACTAGAAAAGATTGTGAAGCCATCCCACAAGGACTAGAGTGAAAGACTTCAGGAGGCACTATAGGCTTACAGGACTGCCTACAAGACCCCTATAGGCATGTCTCCTTTCTGGTTACTCTATGGCAAGTCTTGCCATCTACCTCTGGAGATCGAGCACAAATCTTATTGGGCGATCAAGGCATGTGATGTAGACTTTGAATCTTCACTGGAAAATCGGACAATGCAACTCCAAAAGCTTAAAGAGATGAGACTTGAGTCCTATGATAACACCGGATTATACAAAAACAAGCTGAAAATGCTTCATGACAAACAGATTATGAGGAAAGAGTTCCATAAACGTAACAAGGTTCTAAAGTTCAAGGCCCAGTTAAAGTTGATGCCTGGGAAGTTCGTCACCAAGTAGGAGGGCCCTTTCAGAGTTGCCAAGGTGCATTCATTTGGTACAGTAGAGCTGGTGGATGAAGCAACTGGTCATGTTTCACAAGCCAATGGTCATCTGCTTAAGCACTACCATGAGGATCAGAGACCGCCCTAATCACATGGTTGTTCCCTTCGACCCTTCTCTTTTACTTTCTATTGTATTAATGGTGATATCTGTCTGCTGAGATAATTTGGAGTAAGTGTGGGGGAGGGAATCTCTTCAATAGGAAGTAGTTGTAGTTGATTATTTTCATTTAGTAGTTGTTAGTTTAGTTTCCCCTCGCTCTTACCATTTTGCCTACACTTATTTCTCTTACATTGAGGACAATGCATTGACTAAGTGTGGGTGAGGGACTGCTTTTGCTGATTGTTTTGCCACTGTTTGGATTGCCATTTTATTGACTTTGTATTATGTACTGTTTGTTTGATTGAGCTGAAATAATATGAAAATTTTAAAAATTTTGAACTTTTTAAGCTAAATTGATTGGGTTTATCTCTTAAGAATAACTTATTGTTGTGATTCCACCTTCTGACTTGACTTTTGCAATCCTTGGGCTTTGTTTTCAAATCCTTGTTGCTTATGCATGTGAACATTAACATGTCAAGGTTTGAATGCATTTTGATTTGAGTAATTTTTATTTCTAGTTGATCGGCATAGTGGAGTGCCTTCGATGCAGTGTTATTAACCTTATTTTATAGCTTGATTTTAGGAAGGAAATATCTTAGAGAAAGCCTTGTTGGAAGAATTTTTTAGCCTTACTTTTGTTTCTCATCTTGTGTGATTTCTACCTAGTTTGGTTAGCCTCTAGAACTTGTCTAGATTCTTTTTCAAAGTTGCATTAATACGGAGATTTGTGAGCATGATAGGGGTGTTCATTTCTAAACCCTTTCACCTAAATACAAGTCATTTCAATTGACCTTTACTTACCCCTTAAAGCCCTTTATTTTCATTCATTCCATTGCTTTTGAACAAATGTTTTGCATGAGTTACATTATGTTCTTCATGATTAAATGTGCATCATGATGTTGCTATTTTTCTCTTCTTGGGTTGGGTTTGCCAATATTAAAAAAAAGCAAAACAAAAAAAAACAAGAAAGAGAAGAAAATGTACAGAAAAAGCAAAGAAATAATTTTGAAAAAAAAAGAGAAAAGAGAAAAAGAAAAGAAAGAGGAATAATTTGGCCAAAAAGAATAAATTTTGAAATAAAGCATCCCTTGGTGATTGAAGATTAAAGATTGATTTTTTAAAGTTGATATTTGCACGTTGGTGTTCATTTGATAGTTGCACTGTAGCTCACTTTGAGTTGTTTATTAACACTCATGCATTGCACCTGTCATTATTTCCATTTCATCCATTCATTGGCCTTTCATCAACATTACAACCCTACAAAGTCCCCTTAATCATGAATCTATGGTATGTTAGTGGTCGAGATAGTAGAATCTTTACAAGTTTATGGTAGGTGCTAATCTAGGTGGATTGAGTGAAAAATTCCCTATTTGAGAGATGAGTGAGACACTTGTACCTTATGAGAGATCAATTATGTTTCTTTTCCTTCTATGTTGCTATGTCTCTTGAGTTAGTTTCTTTGCACTAAAGTATTCTATGACTGTTGATTGATTAGGGATAGAGGTTGCTTGAGTTGATTGCACATTCTTGCTTTGATGGTTTTATGTTTGCTTGCATTGAGTTTAACTGTTGGATTTCTCTTTATTGATAATTTGCTCAAGAGTGCAAAAGGCTAAGTGTGAAAGAGTTGGCAAACTCATTTATTTATATTTTTTTTCATATCATTTGGATGGGTTTTTGTCACTATAATTGTTCTTTATGACATTATTTGATTATTATTTGAATTATTGTGCCTTACATTTAATTTATGTTTATAGAGGCAAAAAATTGTCATATTTTGGTTTAATTGTGATTAATTGATTTTTGGACAATTGATGCTACATTATTTGTAATTTTTATCATAGGGTACTTGGAAGAAATTAGAATTCAAAAGATAAAGAATTAGCAGTCCAAAGCATTAAAAATTAGCTGGAGCAAGAAACAAGCAAAATGACAGTGCATAAGAGCTAAAGAAGGAGCAAAACGACAATTGAAATTGAAGAAACGCAGCACACGGCCAAGTAGAGAAGAGTAGACCAAAAATGCAAACAAAAGAAGGCTGGGTGAAGACCAAAACGACACAGCAAAAAGGAAGACAAGAAGCTGTCGTTGAAAGGGAGACACATACATTAGAAAAGATAAAATGTAGATAGCAGAAGAGGAACAAAACGAAAGTGTTGGGAGCTAGAGAAAAAAGAACACGTAACAGAGAAAAGAAAGGAGAAAAACACGCAGGCAGTTGAGGGCGTTGTTTTCTAATAGTGAGGTGCCTGGGGTTTTGAAAAAGAAAAACAGAGACGTAGCTAGGTTTTGTAGGGGCTGCACCTTGCTTTTGGGTAGAACGCAAAACGTAAAGAGAAAAATAGGGGGTTTATGGCAGACGCAACTAAGGAGGTATGGTGCGTGGGTTTTGGAAAGAGACTAGAAAAATGTAGAAACAAAAAGGAAAGAAGGTTTTTGACAATAGAAACTTCTCCACTAATGGCAACTTAGATTTCGTCCATTTTTTCCTCTTCTCCCACAAATCCAAACCCTATTTCTCATATTCCATGTATGATGTTGGAGTTCATTATTGGCATTAGCTTCTATAGTCTTCCATGGCTAGTTTGTCTTGATCCTCCGATTTAATGGCAATGGCAGGAGCTTGGGTCTTCATAGGGGACTTTAAGCTACATTAATCTTCTAACCATTTAATTATTTAGTGATTCCGAGGTCTTAGGATAACTATTTAATTATTTAGAGTTTTGTATTGATTATATCTTGTATTGGAAGATTTCTGTGGCTGGGTTATTATTTAGCGACTCATATTGTATTGAATATGACTTATTTCATTACTTTATTTTAGGTCAAGACTTTGTATTGAGATTTTGTTGAATATTTGAAGATTATTCAATGTGGCTTGAATTATTGAATCGTTATATCGGTTGCTGGCTTTAATTTTGTTTTATTAATTACTGAGTAATAATTGAGCATTGGTTTTTAGTATTCTTAGTTTTATTTTACTATTTTGGTGGCAGTTAGTTGATTGGGACTTTGGAAAATATTTTTGTGACAATTCGAGGTGGCTCGGTTGTTGGATTAAAAGCTTGATCATAACTCTTGGTTCATTGTTTTTAACTCCCATATCTGTTTAAGTGATGATTGCCTGTGCTATTGAATTGGAGGGTTGTTTTATCATTGTTAATCACTTGTGTTTTTCATTCCATTCACTCACTAACATTTCATATCACTCATTTTAAATTTAAAATACCAAAAACAAGTCCTTTATGTTTATTTTAATTCATTGCAATTTTAGTGATAGTTAATCTAATCAAACCTCATTCTATAGTTTAGGTTGCATTGCATTTAGTTACTTAAGAATTTAATTTCATTTCGGATCCTCAAAGAGAACGACCTGAGGTTGCACTATATGCAATCCTTGGTTAAATTTTGAAGTAATCCCAAGGCGACATCAGACTTCGGTTGTTTCAATGATATATTTCTCAATGCTGCCTTGATTATATATATGATTGTTTATGCTATTGAACTTGTGAAAATATGTGATATGTAAACGATAGGTTCCTTTCTTAAAATACGTGCTCCTTCTAATTATGTCTGAACATATAAAAATCACAGGTATCTTTCGAAATCATCTTTATCTCTTTGAATTTTGAAAAATATATCTATTATTGATTGTCATCATAAAAAAGAGAGAGATTATTAGCTCAAGGCTTATATTTAAAGATTTTAATGATAACTATATAATATTTCAAAATTCAAAATGGATTTATTTCTTTGTATAAATAACGGTATTTCTTTTTAAAAGGAAATAAAATAATAGGAAAATTACTTCCTTTCTTGCAGGAACCTTCTTAGCAAACTTTCCTTATTAACATCCGGGAGGATCTTATCTTTTCGAACAATTAACTCCTGAAATTTTTGTTCTAGTAGAGATGATATAGGAAATCCAAAGTTAACTCAGAATTAAGATGAAGCAACGGCTAGTTAATAAAATTGACTATTTAAAGAAGAGCGACAACACTTGGGAAGCAACGAGCATACACAAACTTTCGAAATATTTAAGCAGCATATATCTTTTTGATAGTCATATCATTCTTATTGTGCCTTAGTAAGTGAAATCACTCTATCAAGAGAGAAATTGTTATTTGAGAACTTATTTTTGATTATGCATTTTATTTTTCTGTGAACGTTTAGAAGCTTGTTATACACTTCGAGTATTGAAGGATGGAAAACTTTGAAAAATATGTACTCGTGAGTTTGAAGAGGCTCGTCAAATTACTACTTAGTTTTTATAGTAAAACACTCAAGTTGGATACTTGGAGGTTAGACGTAGGCTTCGGTTGTAAGCCGAACCAGTATAAATCAACTGCGTCCTTCTCTCTCTTCTCTTAACTTTTAAACTTTCACATTATATTGTGTGTGTGTGTGTGTGTGCTCCCACTTTATAACAGTCTCCTTTTACTTTCAACTTGCAAGAAGTCTTTTCAGTTTTAACAAGCGCCTTCTGTTTTAAATTGTTTTTAACAGAAATTTTCATTTAGTAAGCTCCTATCATTTAACAAGCTTTTTATTGTTTAACAAGCTCCTTTTGAAATAAGATCCTATCTCACAACAAGCTCCTACTGTTTTAATTATAGGCAGGCTCCTGCAATTTCCTTTTGAATTTAAAATAGCTTGCAAATTTTTTTAAGTCATACACACCCTATTTCTCTTCTTGTGTTAAATATTGGGCTTCAGGCAATTCATATCTTAATCAATACTAGGAGGGAATAAAAAAGCAAGAGGAGCAACTATTCTTTAGCTACAAAGAAAGCGATTCATTTATCTATTTATTATTTGGTGAGCACTCAACTTCTTCTGGGACTTAGACTTAGTTAAAGATGATGATATAAAGACGAAGACAAAATTGAAGATAAAAGCAGTATAGAGAGTAACATAAGAGACAAGAAACATAGCGATGAAAATTATAATAGTGGTCAAATAGTGGTGAGAACCATAGTGATGAGGAGTATAGTGGTGAACCAGTGATTTGTTGGAGGTCAACGAAAAGCTAGACTCATCATTAACAAGAAAGCGATAAGGAGTATAGTAGTGAACCAGTGATTTTGTGGAGGTCAACGAAAAGCTAAAACTCATCATTAACCAGAAACCACTTCTCTTGGTTGTCTAATGAGTGGTAACATCAAACCAAATTAGCATACATCAATTTGAGTTTGAATACTTGGCAAAAAACAGAACTTAATGAAGACATAAGTCATGGCTAGAGTTTTGATGTGGAGTAGCAAGAGGTTGGAGCTCCTGAATCTTTACAGTTCATGGCCAAGAGATGGGAATTTAGATTTTACCATGGATTAGTAAAACGACGTAATTTTATTAGTAACAAAATGACATGATTTTAATGATTAATAAAATGAAAATCAAAATATGAGTCAGGCTAGGATATGCAGCTCTAATTTGGGTTTTGTTGTGCAATCTAAATTTGAATCGACTTGTACAATTCGAATTTGAGTTTGATTGCATAGCCCAAGTCTCAACTTGATTCGAAGTCTAAAATTAAAAAAAAAATCAAATTTAACACGAAATCTAATCAAATTAAGTCAAGCTTATTAATTTTAGATCGAATTAAGAAATAATTTTTGACATCTATGATAAAAATGAATACAATACTTGTATCTTTTATTTATTTAACCATTTTGGTTATAGTCACCTCCTAAATTAAGTTTCTTTTAATTCTTGATTAAGAGTTTATACTTTTAATAAAAAAAAAGGCTTTATACTTTTTTTATAATAATTTTATTTTGTTTCTTATCAATAAAGGTGAAGGTGAATGCAATATTCTATAATTTCAATTTGTTTAATAATTTTGATCAAAACTCAGTCTTTTATTTATTACTGTTATTTAATTTTATTAGAATCTGTAATAATTTTTCTTTTGAAAGATTTAGTTTATTTTTTAAATAGAGGTAAATGCAATATTTCTTAAATTTGTTTAATTATTTTTAATTTTTTATTCTTATCTTAATTTGCATTGATGCTTTTTTCTCATGAATAGAGATTAGTTTAGTTCTTTTAAAAAACGAAAATGGATACGGTAGTCCCTAACTTTTATTTATTTAACTATTTTGATGAAAGCTCACTCCTTAATTCATTTTTATTTCTATTTTTAATAGATTCATATTAAATTTTTATTACGAAAATTTTAATCTACTTTTTATATAAAAAAAGGTAAATACAAAGGTGATCGTAAGTTTTGTTTGTTTAACTAATTTCAATACTAATATTTTATTCTTAATTAAAATTTGCATTGATATTTTTTATTAAGAGGGATTTAATTTGTTTTTATAAATAATTGTGAAAGAGAATGCAATATACCCTAACTTTTTTCTTGTTCAAAACTCAATTTTCGTTTTTTTATTTTTTCCTTGGTCAATAAAAAAAGATTCAATTCGTTTTATTTTAAAAAAAGGATAAAGGTGAATGCAATATTTCTAACTTTTCTTTGTTTAACTATTTTTATTATTGATTAGAGTTTGCGGTTTTATTTTTAATTTTCGATTTGTTTTTTTATAAATAAAGATGAAAGTGAATGCATTCCTCGTTAACTTTTAGTTTTTTTAACTACTCAATGTTTACCTATTGATTCATTCTTTAAATTATAATTAAGGATCCCTAAAGTAATATTAAAATGTGAAGCAAGTAATTAATTTTAATAATAAATCTTGTATTTTCTTAATTACTGATTGTGTATCTGAACATCTGCAAATTACAAAATATGGTGATGCATTTTTATGATTGAAATTTATATTTTCTTGATCAATAAATAGAAATTTTACAAATTTTAATATTGTTTATTTGGAGCAAAGATCCTAAACCATGATCTAAATGGTAAGTGATTATTTTCATAAATTAATTAATTGCTCCAGTGTTAGGCCTTCATTCTTCTTTTACGAACATATAAAGACCAGCGATTTACTAGTGACCAATAATATTATGAGCTTAACTTTTTGGTCTAAATAATAATAAGCTTATAACGACTAAAAGCCATTGGGCCAAGCATGAACAACCATTATGTCAAACCGGTGTTGGGTTTTCAAGTCCAGTAGAAGAATTGGGTTTTGATTAGAACATTACAATACGTGAAGGTTCTCAGATCTTAATCAAAACATATCTTAATGCCAAAAAAACCTAAGATTAATTCCTTCTCTTTTAAATAAAAAATTGTATAATTCCATTCTCCATCAAGAATGGCTTGCATGGAAAATGCTCACCTTGAATGTCCGATATGTTTAGGAAGTGTTAAACTCTTTACAACTAATGTGGTCTATTTCATAACCATATCTCGAGACGATTAGTGATAAGGGGTGCTTGACAAGCCTGTAGCAAGAGAGTCGATTTGCTACCTGACAAACCCATCAAGTCACTAAAAAAGACGAGAGGAAAATGATTCGTGTAAAATAAAAACAAAGACATTAGAGAACATTTATTTCAAAATGTCGTTCGTTGCAAATGTCACTCCATGTTACTTTTTTTTAGAATTGTAAAAACTTCATTAATGATAAAGAAGGTTTAATGGTACAAAATTTGGAGAGTGGCCTCCCCAAAATCAACTGCCCAAACGGTAGTGTTTCAACATTTCTAAATACATGGGAACGACAACGTATTGACCATAGAAGGATATCAACCAAGCAGTGACGTTTTTGTAAAAAGGGTAAAAATCTCTTCATCCGATCTTCGCAACCTCAAATTTTACATATTGGGGCTGATTTCTCTGGAGACTTTAAGACTTCATGACTTCGAGGAGACTAATGGAAGAAGGAGAAGCTTGAAGATCTTTTAAGATCGAGGCTTACTGAAGTGTCAACAAAAGAGGTAAACGTTAAGCCCTACTTATTTGTTCTGTTTAGCTCTGTACTTCTGTAGAACATCTTACATGCATGTGTAGGGAGCAAAGCTAAAGATTATGAAAGTATATACCCTGATCCTCAGTCATACGGTGGTATAATAATGAGCTAGATATTTAAAGAGGATACGATACTTGCTCTATAGGCTTGATTTAGGTTTTTAAGTATGATTAGCTCTCTGAGTTCCATGAGGGTTTCTGTGATAAGAGAGTCTTTAGAAGAGTTGTTACCAGTAAACCTTCTGAGGTTTCTTTCTTTCAACAATACATATACAAAAAGCCCTAATGATAGAGTATGAATCATCCTATTTGGACTTGGGTGAGTGACAGGTTGATCAGTTTTTCTATAATCTGAGTGAAGGAGCTCCCATAGTCGATCCATAAGCATTTCTTTGCTATATGATTCCATATAGTGTTGTTGTAAGGACATGTGAAGAAGAGATGATCTCTTGTTTACATATGGACTTAGCACATTGTACATTTTCTGTCTGCATGCAGATATGACATTAAGTCTGTTGTATTGAGTACTGCTAACCACAGTGTAAAGGATATTTGTGGAGTCAAAGCCTTGCTCCATATGAGCTTGTGCCATACTACCTTTGGTTTTCTACTTCTTAGTAGATCCTTGGTGGTTTTGTTGGTAAGTTTATGGATAGGTTGGTCCTGTTAGTATAATGTGCCAGAAGAGGTTGGGTTGGGTGGATAAGTAGGTTGCAGAAGCCTTTAGTTGTGAGGAAAGTTCCGTATATCATCCTTAATCATGGAGTTGAGTCTAATGTTGAGGTATAAGGTTTGTGGACTGTTTAGGTTAGTGAAGTGTTGTATGAGACGTCCCATAGTTGAACAACTGTCATACCAGACAGATATCAAGTTACCATTCCTAATTAAGCATGAGACACCATTTTGTACCTTGTTTTTCAACTTCATAAGTTGGTTGAGAAAGTGAGAGTATGAGGAAGATTGTTTGATTCCTCATAGGCTTCTATCTTTAAGGAGTAACTGTCATGGCTACGGGTTTAGGAGTTCATCTAGCAGATTTGTAACTGTTACATCTAATTTTTCTACAATTTCCTTTTCTGCTTTGTGTGATATATTATGATCCTTAAGTACCTGATTGTGTGCTTCATTACAGTCTTTCTGCAGCTCATTGTTTTCAACATCTATATTGACAGATATTGTGGAAGGCTCGGGGATTAGCAATACATCAGTACCCTCCTATGTGGCTATTATTTCTGTATTTGGGATAAAAGGATTGGGATTCTCCACGGATGCTAGAGGTTGAGACTCATCTGCAGGCCCCATGAGTTCTTAATAGCTACTTTTTTTGAAGGTTTTTCTGGTGGGTTTCCAAGTCTTGCCTTGGTTTTTAGAAGGCGGCTTCCAGTGGTAAGAAATGGCTATAGTATCTGCCTATAGTTTGTCATCTTCTCCTAGTCTCATGATCAGGATTTCGTCAAGGAGCTCCTTTGAAAGATCCACATTGATGCAAATCCTAGCATAACCTATGTGCTTCTTCTTTGTAGTGTGTTCATCCATACACAGTGGTCGGCCAACATAGCTTACTAATGAACTTAAAACTTGTTTGTCCAGTATTCAAGGGAGACATTGCAGAAGTTAATACAAATTGGGATACTTTGGACCTTAAGGGTTTCTAGTTTTAAGTTTGGCTACTAAGTTTGTAGGAAGATAGGGTGATTACTAAGGTGCCATAGGCCTTCTTCCAAGATTTTTTGAGCTTTTGAAGTGGAAGAGAGGGAGAAAAGGATCAGGTTATCTTCAGAGAGTAAGACATCCATCAGTCCTCGAGTTTTTCAGGGTTTGCTGGCCCATTGAGATACCAAGGGAAAGGGTGGCCGTTTGTTAAAGAAGAAACCAACAATGGTGGATCCCCAGCTTCGTGCTCCTTCCTTCAAGACTTCAAGATCAGGGCAAATAACTAATTTGCCATTCATTTCCATGGGTGGTGAATAGGCCAAGATTAAGGTGGTTTGTTCCTCAACTACTTGCTTCCAAAATTTCCAAATAGGAGCAGCTGAAGAAGATGGTATGTCTGGAGCATTAAGAATGAGGGTAGTGGTGGAGGTAGGGGTGGGAAGGTGGGAGGGTAATGGTGGAAAATCAGACGGGGAGGGTGAAGTTGTGTGGTTCATCACGAGGCCTGAAGCATGAAATAGGAAAGTTGTAGCTTTTGGGGTTGGTCCGTCAAAAAACTGTTATAAAAAAATAGTAACGAAAAGAGGCGGGAGTGTGGTGAGGTATGGGAAAGTTTAAGTTAATGTTGGTGGAGAAGTGGTGCGGATGGAGCGTAATGCAGAGTGAGCTGTGGAAATGTGGAATGAAGGTTGCAGTGAATAAGGAAGGATGACTGGGAGCAATGGTGAATGGAGTCAGAGTGTACAAGGAAGAAGGGAAAATCAGACATATCTGTTGTTGCCTTTGGTGAGAAATTGGAGTCTCTTTTCTCATTAAAGCCACTTTGGTAAAATCCAAATTACGTTACAGACTATTGTTACTATAATACTTCTTTATAATTTCAACGACTCCGTGTTACTTGCCACTGACATAGAATAGAAAGGATTCAAACACAAGACAGGAATCGATAAGTATTCAAGAGTAGATATGACTTTATTTAAGCCAAGAATTCTCCCCTGTACTCTAGTTTATCATACAATGTGAGGAACCCCGATCCTCCTTTTGTACTCGTCATCCCTTAATGACAAATTATGTAAAATTTAAACCAGACCCAATTATCAACTTTTTTTAAAAAATAGTTTGTTAAATATTATTTTTTATTATTTATAATAAAATTAACCATAGATAACCACCAAAACCCACTTTTACTTTCCACGGATCATCCCAAATCTTGCTCATTTACATACCAAATCGAATTTAGTGACCAATCCCATCTTTCTTTCCATTCTGCCCCTATCTCTCAAATTAAACAAAAAAAAAGGAAAACTTTAAGTAAACAAAAAGTTACCATTGTCATAGAAATATGGATGGATGATGGATTTTTAGGCGGTTGTCTTGACTCTGGTTTGATTGATTGAAGTTATCAAAAGTTTGATGGGTTGCCAACCTCCAATTTCCGAGATCGGTTCACCATGTCAACCATAGATGAGGTTTGATATGCTTGCAAACGGCTTGAACTATCAGTGGAATCACCTCGAGCTGTTGCTCTCTGCAAGGAGTGCGAGCTCATGCCTGATAGGATATAGGCCCTTCCAGATGTCTCATACATTTGGCGATCTGACATCCTTCGCTGCATCTCCCTCAACTCGGCACACAGTGCGGTAGACAATATGTCACCTGCCTTTGCAGAGACAGTTTCAGATACTTCCTCAAGACACATGCCCAGGACGGATACTGCACTTGACAGATCTCCACTTTCAGCCGCAACCCGGGCCTCAGCCATCGCCTCGGCTGCCCTCATTCTGTTCTTCTGTCTATCCACTCGTATCGACACAACCTGCTCTATGGTCTCGTCAGGCCTTTGGATCCTAACTTCACTAGCTCCTTCCACAGCAACCCTACCATTTGTGATAGGGTCTCTGTAAGTACATTTAACACTCAGCAATGCCATCTCATTGCTGTACTCTTCAGTTGGAATATCAAGAGTGACCAGGAAATCCCTTTCTTCTTCGGCATACAAGTATCCAACATCAACATACCCGACTCTAGAATCAGCCGTCCTATAATTTGCATAGCTACCTGCTTTTATGGAACTAATTCGTAAACTTGGGTCAACACATTCAACTTGGACCTGTACCTCCTGCGCAACAATGCTTAACAACCCTCCAATGCACTGTGCAAAGGCATCTTGAATCACATTCTCAGCTTCTATGAAGGAAAAAGTGCCTCCAGATAACTCGGCAATTGAATGCATTGCATCGGCATCATGGTCTGCACCAAATCCAAATGCATGCACAGGAATCTGAAAGCGTGTACCATCATTCTGACAAAGTGACAGAGGGAGGAGAGTATCCCTGTGATTATCCTTTCCATCAGATAACAGAATAATATTAGCCACTGGACTCTTCAACTTGCGTTCCATAATCACCTTTGCTCCTTTGCTCAGGCCTTCAGCAATATCTGTTGACCCATCAGATGTCAGGGAATTAACAGCTCGCAATGCTTCATATTTTCCATTCTCAGTCATGTGATGAAGTGGAAAGAGGCGACGTGCCGTGGATGAAAATGAAATGACAGAAAGTCGGTCAAAAGGAGCAAGGTTCTGTATCACAAATCCCATTGCTCTTTTTAGTAAAACAAGCTTTGTTCCTCCCATGCTGCCACTAACATCAAGGACTGTCACAAGGTCAATGGGAGCTCGAGAATCTCGAGAGAATGTTGGAATTTCATGATTTCTGCTATTATGTCTTCCACTTGGATTGGGGGCCGTAAGATGAACTAGGACATTGAAATTATCATATGAGGTTGATTTACTGACAGCCGTAACTTCTGGATATGTTTCAACCGCTATTTTTTCAATGGAGTTCCTACAACCAACATCTTTTATAGGGATAGGTGTTCCATTAGAAGCAAACTCGTAACACTGGTCTAAAATTTCATCATCGTCAAAAATGGCTGGTTCACGGGCATGATATCCTGATGAAACCAGTCGATTCCTTCCTAAAATGGGCATCAGGACGTCATCTCTAGACCAACCTGCTGAATTGATTCTTAGCGTTCCACAGGAGATATCAGAACCTGAGTTTTGCAAAGGGACTTCTTGCCACTTTGCTCTGCAAATCGGACAAAGTCGATTCCCATGTTTTACGCTGGAGGTAATGCAATGAAAGTGAAAGGTGTGAGAGCATTCTGCGGTGAAGATGGCTTGGCCGTGTCCTGGTTTTATGGTAGTGAGGCATATAGCACAAATCTTCTGCATTAATTCGATGAGGAAAGCCAGTAAGAGTAGAACATAATGCAACAGTACAAAACAGATGTATCAAAAAGACTTGATGAAAGTTAAAATCTTCTTAACATACAAGTAAATAAAGTAATTTATCAACCAATATAGACTTTATATGCATACTTCACCCTCATCACGGGATTCTTACCATCTCATCCTAAGTTATTCGGAGGACAGAAGGTTAGAATAATTCAGAAGGCTAAGCCACTCAGTTGTATAGAGAAACCGAGTGTCTCAGACACATAACGCAACATGTCATCATCAAAGCTGCTACGAATCAAACATTTTGACATGTCCAATAAGAAAAAAGTTTTAAAATATTTTAATTTAATTGACATTTTGAGAATTTGGATTTCACAAATTTTATGACATAAGTTTCTAGAAATTTTGATCTAATATGCAATGCATTTAGATAACATTAAAAATTTTATTTTCTCTAATTATTGAACCTCAAAGTAAAAAATTTAATTTTGAATATACCAACCTTTTAAAACTTTAATAATACAATTCAAAAAATTATTTTCATGATATGATATATTTATTAAATATTACGTAAATATAGACACATTAATAAAAACTAATATTTTAATCGGAATTATTAAAATTCTATTGATCACTTAATTAAAAAAATTAAAAGTTTATTAACTAATTTATCTAAAAAATTGAACATATTTTATGATTAATCATCCCTTCAATCTATGTATAAATGTTATACACTCTAATTCCAGCAATTCAATAAACGACTTTCCATCACGCTTTTCCGCGAAATGTGTAAATTTAAGTTTTACAGCGTCTCATAATACCTAACCCTTGGTCTCTAGTTATTGGGAATGACACCTATAAAGATCAAGTAGAACAGAACGATCCTGCAAAGATTTTTCAGAAAAGAAAGCTTGTACGCATCCGAGCAAATTAGCCAATCAGAAGTCAATGGTCGGCAGTCAAAGAATGATCAAAGACAACCTCTTACGTAATTAAGGGGACTTTTCAAAAGCGAAGGTTTGGAACCTTAAACTAACCAATAGAGAAACGACCCAAGAACAATTATTGAGAAAAAGAAACACAAACTTCATCACAAGTGAAACAAATAAAATTGCTTCAGAAATTCGTTTCTTTTTATTTTTTATTTTGTACTTCTTTTAGTCCCCAACTTTTTCTTCATTGAATTACACTATGCAAAGGCTTCTTAAAATTAACATAAAAGTAGAGAGACAGGAGGGGATTGATTATGGATATGACTAAACTATGGAATAGGAAGGTGGTACGCTGACAATAAAAAGCACTTTTCTCATCAAAGGGAGTAGAGCAACAGCAACACTGGACAATGGTGGTGTGATAATGTTTTGTAATGAGCCAAATCCATAAATGATCCTCCAAAGGAACTAGTCACTTTAACATCAACCAGAAGGGGACGTCTCAACTTCATGGAGATAGTTTCAGATTTACCGGAGAGCCAATGGCTCATCTTCTCATCCAAAAATATTCAGAATCATACCCCACGCCTACCATACCCCACTTTGACGAGCACCTTGAAACTAGTCAGATTAGATGCTAAAAACAAAAGTTAGGCAAGAACAAGAATTGACATTAACGCCTTCCTTGATTACCAGGCACATGTTATCATTTTTAAATGCAAGAACCAATTTTTGCTTCGGGATTAAGTCTCTTACTGAAAAACATAGAAATATTAACCAATTGTACCAACTGACGTAGTTAAATGACCTATTAAAACATCTACCAACACAAACTACGCATCGATATCCAGAATCTGAAATGGGAATATGTTTCTTTCCGTTTCTATCAACCTTCAAGCAAATAACATCACAATTTAAAGCAAGTAACGAAAGAAGGTCCAAGCAAGACTGGAAAACTTCCATATTACCAATCAACAGAAGCAAGATAATCACATTAATCCAAAATTTAACATAAACAGAACAACGTCAGAATACACACGTTCACACACGTATATGTTATATCAGACATATATATCACCTTAGAGGGGGATTTGAGCCCGGATTTGGAACAACGGAGGCCAGAAGAGGAAGGAGTAGGAGTAGAGGAGCCAGCAGAGAAGCGAGCCAGAGGAGGAGAAGAATCATCTTGAGAAGTAGAAGGAACATCGAAACAGTTTTTTAAACCAAGCAAAAGCTTTGTCTTTCTCCATTTGCTTCCCATCTTTTTCATATCCATCGTATCGAGAATAGAAAAGCAAAACTAAACCAAAAAAAAACCCTAGCAGCCTCTCTCAATATTGATCTCTTTTCTCGTACCTAAGAAACTGTCTGGTCCATGAACACGATCAGTTGTATCACGAAACTGTGATCTCTGTGTCTGCAACCGCTAGGGAGATGTCACGTATATATGCTTAAAAGTTAAAAAGCTACCAACAAAACAGGGATGACGTGTCTTCTCTGTTTTTTTTTTGGGGACCTTTTGAATAGAAGAAAAAATGATAATATCTTTAAAAGTTCATCAAGGACAATAAAATTCAATTCTTTTTAAAGTTATGAGATTAATATATTGACGATAATCCACGTAAGAATTTGAATGCATAAAAAAAGCAGACAGTAGACTGAATCAGTTAATCACGGTAAGGATAATTTATTCCAACCACTTTCCATTTTAGGAGTGGTATCATTTACAATCATTCAATCGATAAATTCATCTATGGAACTTCGCGGAATATATGCTCAGATACCTTTACGGCTACTAACACGGAATTGTAGTTAGCGGAATGGGTTTGAATTGAATCACTCTTAACTTCTTTTAAGCTCTCACGTTTTTGTTACTTCTGGTATTGTCAGCTAACCTTGTGCATTCTTGTTCCGATCTTTCATATCCCTTTCCAACGCTTATGCCAAATTACTCACTTATGCCCATAATTTTTGTCATATCTGATTACATCAGATTGTTGTTTATATCACCATCCATTGACATGGAAAATTATTCATTTTTGTTATTTTATTATAAAAAATAAGCATTCTTATGGTGTATAGAATTGGACTGGTTTCGTAGTTGACGAGAACTATTGCTACTAACTTTGGTACGTACTTGGGATGATAACTCATATTTACCATCCACCTATTTATCTTCCTTAATGATGGATACTCTACTTTCCAATAGATTGAAAAATCTCTATCTCATGCTTGAGTGAAACAGGGAGGGATATAGCCAGAAGCCAGGAAAAGACTTATCATATAGTCAAAAATATCTCGAGGACGGAATGGGCAATGTTTACGTTTAAAAAGTAAATACAATTAACTCTTTATTACCAAAATAAAATAAAAATAAGTCTGATCAAAGCAGACTACCATTTAAGAAACAAGTGGTTTCCTGAGCATTAGTTAAGCTATTCATTCATGCACTCTACTAGGCGAAACAGGGATTTATAGGTATAGGTCATTTTCTCTCGTTGTTACAACTTTCAAACGCTCCAAGCTGACCATGTCATCATCAATCTTCTTGCTTTGAATACTGCTTTGTCTTTTCCTGGTATGTTTTTTTTTTTTTTACATACTAAGGAAAGACAAACAGCAAAATTACACACGCCTACAAAAAGGGACGCCTTGTATATCCTGACGAATGAGCGCAAGGCATTGCATCGGGATTTCTTGGAGTTCATGATATCCAGGGCCTGACTTCGAAGCTAAATGAGCCAACAAATCAGCACATCGATTCC
>JAOTAY010000190.1:7344776-7362193 GCA_025629805.1 Erythroxylum baracoense | reverse complement strand
CCCTAATTATTTTTTACTGTTATAGCAATAAGTCACAATGTTAAATGAAATTTTACAAGTGGGTCTCCTTTACTTATTCTATGCAGTTGACATAAATCAAACCTTACGAGCTTGAAGGAAGAGAGGTTAAGTTGAAAATAAATTGAATTCTTTCCTAGATGTAAGAGAAAAAGTTGCACTTAAAGTGTAACGCTAAAAAATATTCATAAACTATGATTAACCAAATATTTCTCAAAGCATATCATTAATCATCAAATTCTTCATTAGTTCCAAAAGAGATGATTATTTGCCAGATACAAAAATATTTTACATAACACAACTATCAGAACTGTCACATTTAAAAATATATATACATTCCAAAAGCTTCACACAAGTAATTTGTTGGCCTCACCTAAACTCCATTTGGTCTATCTTGTACTCTGGAGTTATCAGTAATCACTCGATCTCCTAAAAAAATAAAATGGCAAGGGGTGAGCTGCCTACTCAATAAGGATAACTAATCTTACCCTTAAAACCAAGTAACTCAATAATTAATTAAAACACTTAATCAACCGATTAAATTATACATATAATACGTCTATATACAACAGTGCTCAATCTAATCCAAACAATTAACAAACATCTCAAAAATTTTACCAAATTATTATTAACACAAATATTAATTGTAACTGTTATTTATGTTTTATTTGACAATTAACTGAATTGCCTGAGCCCAACTTAACCTAGTAGGCTTACATCTAATGGTCTGCCGACTCACCTCAACTTATCGTAAACTCTCACGAATTGGAAACATGATTAAATATATAAATATCGGCATAAGGTACCTTAATTTCTTAATCTTAACCTCGGTACTACTCTAATACCTAGCCATTGATACAGCATATCCCTGAGACTCAGGATATTCTAGTACCACTTCAGTACCTAGTCATCAGCACGAGACATTCTCGGGACTCAAAATGCCCCAGTATCTGCTTCACGGATAGATAACTAGCCACCACTCACTCATATCGACTTAACCTATCCATCTAAGACCATTGAATGTAGCCCATCTTAGGCAAGCCATTGATTCTAGATTTTGACCAATTATTCTCAACATATTATCAACCGGTCTCTATTTTACACATTTTCACCAAGTTCACATGCAATACATCTCATAATATGCATAACAAAGTACAATCACGAAACACCTTATACTTTGATTAATCATTAATGAAATAAAATAAACATAATTCATGTAGGTAATTATTAATCATTAATTAAATTAATGACCAATTCAAAATATAATTTATTAATAACTAAATGGTACTTAATTTTAAGAGTAAATTCCAAAGTTATTCTTACCTTAATTTCTGACTCAACTAATTGATAATCTCAATTCCTTAATCGGACTTTCGGACCTAGAATTTACAAAATTTTATTAGAGTAATTTACCTAAATTCCTTACTAACCTTACCCCCCATAATTACTAAAATATCCTTAACTAATTAAAAGTCCATTTTGCCCTCCTCCATTTCAATTAATACCAAAAATATGATTCTTATAACAAAATTCCAGATTTATCGTTAATTTTCTGCACTTCTCACTCTACTGTTACATACAACTTAAATTCCATATTCACTGTTAACTTTTTACACTTCTACCCTTACATGCAACTTAAATTTTCAAAATAATGGCATCATCTTCACCCTCTCCTCTTCTTCTCTGTTTTTATCTTTCATGATTTTTCAGCCTCATTTTTTCCACTTTTCTCTCTTCATGCAACTTTCAAAAATTATCTCAACCAATCATAACATGTAATCTAGCTACAAACTAGTACAGGATGATCAAAATAAAAAAAATGGAAAGACATAATTTGACTGTTAGAAATTACTTAAGTGTAATACACTTTGGCTTGTAAATCTCCACGACTCCCTCGAATATTTTAGCTGAAAATTTTGAGATAAAGATGAAGAAAAGAATGTGATTTTCGTATGTTTTCTTTTATACACGTTTAAAGATTGTGAGCTGGGTTAGATTATGGGTAAGTTATATTAATAAATGGGCTTTGCAGTATACGTTTACATTACAATTTTAACACGATGCCATCTTTAATCTAATTGATGCTCTGAACCTAAACCTGTTGATTTGACCGAAGGAATTCTACAACGTCTAATCCCTCGGCCTGCGCGATCTATTGACAACTCACGTGAATAAGAAATTTTAGAAGTTTTGATTTGACCTGTAAATTTAAGTGACGGGAAAGAAAAAAGAGAACGTCGTAGAATTCTCGGAATTTTAGACAATCAAGTCTCAAATTCGCTTGGCCAAGATGAGACAATTCCACAGCAAAAGGTGATCGAATCATTTTCTTTTTTATTTACCATTACACGTGATCACGTTACGGGATTCGGAGATCTTTGACCCTCATTATCTTTAAGTAGGATTAATATATTTATATTTATCGATATGACGAAGAATTGAAGATTAAAGTTTCAGTGGTCCAACGCACAATCACTCCAATAGTCCAATTGCAGAATTCTGTTCCTTGCCCTCATCACTTTTCTTCCCATTTAACCTTGCCCAAGGACAATCATTGACTGATGAAGAGTGTTCCTATGCATTGAAATTGCAGAATTCTGTTCCTTGCCTTCATCACTTTTCTTCCCATTTAACGTTGCCCAAGGACAATCATTGACTGATGAAGAGTTTTCCTATGCATTGAAATTTCATTAATTAATGGTAACTAATGTCGATTTTTTTTTTTTTGTCAACAATGCCAATGTTCTTTTGGTAATATAGAATTACAAATTTTTTTTACAACTTATATCTATTAAGATCGAATTCTGATAATAAAATTCTGTTCAAAATGGTTTGTAACTCTCCCTTATAATTAAGGTTAAACAATTTGATGATGAACATACATGGAAGAAGGACAAAGGATAAGAAAATGAAATATAAGCATTCTTACTTGAAAATTATAAGAAAGAAAAAAGAGGAGAGCAAAATTAAATATGGAAAAGGGTTTTAACCTAACTGTGAATAATATTATAATTATAAGAACAATGGAATAGAATGCTGTAGACAACGATCTGTAATGCGATCAAATCCAAACTACTCGCTCAATCAATAATGTGTACAGTACGTAACCAACCATGTAAAGTAACCAGGAATACTATAGCGCTAAACTGTGATTAAAATAAGCCGATTTAATTGTTCTCCCTATCTTGTGGTCTATAAAGCTTAACGTGTCGCCCATTTATTGGCTGTGTGGGTCTTGCATTTGTATTTGAATCCTGCAAATAATTAATTAACCAGATTAAGATCAATCATTAACATATATGAATAAAGTTGACAATTGACGCAATGGTTATCTAAATGCACCCACTCCTATAAATCAATCTACTTTTATACTGATGTGAAATCGTTAAGAGAATTTTGAAAAATAATAATCAGGTGCCCTATATATTCATGCATATATCTTTACAAAAATTTTTTAGACATAAATTAAAAGATAATTTAGTTAGATAAATTTTATAAGTCTCCAATATTTTGATTTTACGTAGTTTTATGGACATAAAAGTGTATTAAATTCTTCAAATTTCATGTTACATGTTATTAAATTTCAAACATTAAATTTAAAACTTAGATATTGCCTACTGCCTATCAAGGTATGTCTTTACATAACTTGAATGCAATTGCATGGGCACATGTCTAGGGGAAAACTGTGCTATACTCAGTGCTAAGATAGGTCTTCACAAGAACTAACATTATCAGAAATTCCATGAGAGACACAAAAGTGTAATGTTAGCCCATCTTAACACTTTGTACCCAAAAAAAAAAAAAAAAGCCTATCTTCACTTACATCATGAACCGCAACGCGAAGCAATCTCACTTGTCGTCTTGTAACTGTCCTCACCTGAAAGGAAGTCGTTAACTTTGTTACATACAAGAAATACATACAGCTTCCACAGAATCAAAAGCAAATTACAAGGACCGAAATCAAGTGATTTAATTGCATGACAAACCTTCCTAACCATGGTCCACATAACATTTTCAGTGCAAGGAGGAACAGTGAGAGAGCCAATGTATCGATAATACTTTCTGCTACCAATCCTGATTTGCCTTGGATCAACGATACCTACCGCCTTCTCTTCTTCTTTTGTGCCAGCAACTTCTTGAAGGTGATCAGAAATCTGAGACAACCCAGAACAGAACAAGCATGTTAAAGCTATGAAGGGGAAATAAGAGCGAGAGAGAATTATGATAAGTGTATGCTTACAGATGACAAGAAAGAATCTGGTCTTCCTATGGTGTACGTAATACCAACCACAGCAACCTTTCCATCTGAGCTCTCATGAACCATATGGGCCTCTAGAGCAAACCTGAGCTCAATTTTCAGGTGAAGGATTTAATTTATGTAAATATAAGGCTCTTCCAGTATGTATAGTATAAGACAGAAAGTAGGATAAAAGAAAGGTGACAGCACCTCCTGCCATTGATAGTGTGTTCTGAAGGGGAGTGCCAGTGACACTGTTGAAGTACATAATCAGTTCCATTTATGTGTATACTTCCTGCTCCACCTTCCCAGTTCAACTGCATATGCAACCAAGTTTTAGCTTATTTAAAGAATGAAAATTTTTAACATCCTGGATCATAATCAAAAGAACGTAAAGACGACACTTTAAAAATAAGAATGTCGCCTTTACAAGCACAACTTCAAATCTCTTTTTCTCTTTTTACAGTTTTATTCTTTTAGTTGCTTTCAATAGGTCTTACAAGCACATCCGGCCAACAACCAATTTCCAATGCTCTTGGAAAAGGGTGATGGCTTGAAGAATTTAAGACTAAACTCTAACTGTAGTTAGTCATGATGCTATGGTGAACATTTGCTACTGTTTAAGGTAGGTTTAACTGCAACACTTTCTCCTTTAACCGATGAAATTTCAATTAGTATATACAGCGAAATTTGGTAAAAGGTGGTAATATCTGGAATAGGCTTCTTGATTATTCACAATCAATTTCACGAATCTTGCTTACCATAATATCATGTCCCCTATTCCTGAGAGTGCCATTGGAGGGTTTGTAGCTTCTATTAAGCCTCCCTAAATGAGAAACTATTTGAACTCTTTGATTTAGCAAGTCAATTGGAGACTGCATTGATCCATGGCTGCAAGCACTCCATTCATGGTGAATCTCTCCCCATCTTGCTGGTCCCTTCTCGCTATGAACATCATAGTTAAATTCTTTCTCATCCTCTGCATATCATCATATTAAGAAGAAATAGAAAGGTCCAACTATATATAGGATCATGATTCATGATGGTACAAGAAAAGAATAATAATTAATGATCGTAAGTTCCGTGGAAATTCAACAGGGCGTACCGACTTCTTGAGTGGACGTTGCTGGAAAGATACTGACAAGGAGGACAATGAAGAAGGTGAAAAGAAAGACTTGGCAAACGGATAGCTTCCCCATCGTTAATGCTTAATGATATGATGATTTGGTTACTTCACCCTGGGAACTGCTTGTCTGCATATATAGGCAAAATATGCAGTGTGAAAACAGAAAGTCTGTTTGACTAGTAAGATCACGTTGTTTTTCCTCCAAAATCACATGTTTTAAAAAAGTTTTGAACTTGCATAGAAAGTATCAAATTAAACGTTGACGAGGCAAGAACATGTTGACACTCAATCATACTTACTTTGTTGTGTGTGCAGACATTAATCAGCGTTAATAATAATTCTGATACAATTTAGGTAAAAAAAAAACACCATGTCAGTTGATTACTGGTTGTTTCATTTAGTAAGCGAACATGCTATTTGGACTTACTGCCAAAGGGCCGGTGGTAGGCGTTGATGATTTTAGGGTAATATGATAATATCCTTAAGAACCTTGACGTAATTGATTAGATTAAATTCTAGAATTCCTTGGCTGTCAAATCTGATGTCTATATATAAATATATATGTGGATTGTCCTTTATTGCATACGCTCTTTTTGTCTTCTGGCGAAGATCATCTAGTGTATGTATACAACAAAAACACGATAAATATCAAATATTGGTGGAGGTTCAAGTATTTTTTATAAAACTTTCTTTATAAATATTAATTATCTTTTTAAAAAGGTTAATTGCGAAGGAAAAAATATATTACGTATATGGTCACGTTATTTTTTAGAAATGTTAAAATTGCAAAAGTGAAGGTAAGATAATAAAAGATATTTTTAAAAGTGACATTATAATATATAAGGAAGAAGTTTTTGTATAATAATTCAAATCATAGTAAATGAGAATATTTTAAAACCTCTCTGGCAATGACTGTCAAGCTCATCGGTAATGGAAAATATATCATTTGATCAAAATAAGTTTCATAGAATTGTTTTTTTATAACAAGGATATCTCTTCTTGCTACACTACAAGAAAAATGTCATTTAGCAATAGATATTACCGACAAAAAACTTAAACATTTCGTCGACGAGCCATGTTAGAGACGGAATTTACTGAAAGACTAAGGCATCGTAGAAACGGCTGTAGGTAATAGTTTTCGATAAATAACATAATGTCTGTCGGTAAATTTACTGGCGGAACATTTATGTAACTATGAATATACCGTTGATTGATGATATAAAGTTAAATTTATCTTAATTGATAATAAAACATTAAATTGTACATAATAAGTATTTGTAATTCAAATGAAATGACTATAAGTATACTATTGATTTGGTGACTGTGGATGCCCTAATTGTTGCGATGAGGTGCTACCCCTCTCCTTCAACTCATCCATCTCATTACAGAGCTAAGCTATATATTCCATCGACTGTTGCGACTAAGTTGCCAATGTCTGTACTGTGCGCTGAAGCTTTTGGACTTCATTGGTTATAGACTGCCTAATAGATGCTATTGTACTGGACGTGGAGGATTGCGAATAACATGTGTTCGCAAATGAACCTAAGCTGAATATCCTTCCATGACAGTCCCTACCACCTACTGCATGAAGATATGTTTGAGTCTCATCAATATCTTCAGACTGCTGAGACTGTCGTTTAATGCTTTCTTGTATTTGGTTATAGCATAAAGTAATGTTCATATTATTAGTAAGTGATAATTATTAAGTATTAATATTAAACGATAAATTTCACATACATTTAGTTCTCTACATTGGGTGTTGACAAATGTCAAACAGTTATAGTGTGAGTGTACAAAAAGAGCTGACATGGTGTATGCTTCATACCCATAGACTTTTCCTGCATAAGAATAAAATGTTATAAGTGAACTAGAATTTACAAAAAATTTGGCAGAATTTTCTCTATTTTTATGATATTTACCTCCTATTGAACAAAGAAAATAACTAAAAAATACAATCATATATGGCACCAGACATTTATAACATTATCATTTTCCATAATACACATATTTGTATTCCAAAATTCACACATCAAATTAAATTAAAATATAACAAAGTAAAAAAGTCAGAATATAAATGTAAAGTATAGATACTTACAAGTCTCTCTGCATGCTCGTGGTGGGTGATAGATCCTCCCGTATATACGGGAAGACTCTCTCCCCTGGTTCTCCACGTCTGTTGGTAGAATTATGCTCTGAATTGAACATTGCCTCAGGTGATGTCCAATACTGCTGCCAATGACTTCATATTTGTTAAGAAATATAAGGCAGTCGTACACCAGCCTTGTGTATCACACCAATAAAGTCCCGATAACTTATATGTGCTTGTCTCTCTCATACTTTATAAATGACTGCGTCAAATTCAGAATTCCAAAAAAAATCTTTTTGAAACAAAAGGAAAAACATTCGATAAATACTTATAATGTAATAATATTTATCTAATTAATGTATAAAAATTAATTAGAAAAAGAAACAATATTTTTTTGTACCTCAAACTCCTGATAGTAAAATTTATTTACGGCCTCAGAGATATTCTTCCATACATAATCCTCAAGATCAATCTTTTCCTTGAATTTGGATGTCATGTTTTTTGAGCACGGTCCAGACAGAATTAACCTAATATAAAAACAAATAATTTTATATCATTTTTAAAATTTAAAGCTATAACCTAATTATAAACATATAGTATTTCATGTATTTTCACTTACAGATTATTGACAATTGTGATGTAAGTTCTTTCATCAGGTCCCTCAGCTCCAGGCTGGCGGCCGCCTCCTTCATGATATCTTTGTCGATATAGGGGTAGTGGATGATGTAGGGGTGGTGGATGGTGTAGCAGCAGGTACGGAAGGTGATACTTCATCTGCAAGTGTAGTAGCTAGAGGGGAAGGAGGTGATTCAGTTCTAGCTGCAGAATGTGATACTTCACCTAGATAGTAAGTAGCTTCAATTGTTGTCTGAACCTTGGTCGCATTATATCCTAATTTCTCTTTAGTGGCATATTTCAACCTGAAATTAATATTTGATTGGATTTTCTAGAAATATAAAAATTTGAATTCAATATTTTATACAATATATTGAAAAGGAAATAGTTGATTTGTTGAATATAATATTCAATTACAAACACAAATTAATCACTATTATCACTTAATTGTAAATCAAAATCATCTTCTTTTTATGAAGAAATAGAATCAAACTCAGGTCCCTCTTCATATCTCTGGCCCTCCTCAACATATTCATTAAATGGATCATTCAAAGTTCATTATCCTTATATATGACAGATGCATTTATTTCATAAACATCTTCATGAAATGCTTCACTTTCAATTCTGTGTTCTCGTTTTCCATGTGATTCAAAAATACCTCTAGGTTTAACTTTGCAAATGGCCAACCAATCTGACTTATCTCCTCGTAAGCTAGGACAGGGACATAATACACATGGATCACTTGCATTGCCAACACCAAAGGTTCAAATTGTCTAAATCTTCTTCGCTTGTTAATTTCAACTAGATTGTATCAAACCAGTCACATTTAAATGTCACACTTTTCTTTATTGGCAATGCAGAGTACTCAATTTCAAGTATCTCAATCATTTTACCATAGTAATCCATCAATTCTCCCTGTATGCAAACTCCACTATTTATTGTCGCCATGCTATGACCATGATATTCTGTATGATATTTATATCCATTAACAAAATACACCGGATATGATTTAACAGTTCACAAAGGTCCCTTAGCAAGATCACATATGAACTTGTTCTTTATTGGATTTTCTAAGACCTACATAAAAGAAATTATCATATTAAACAGTATAATGTCATTTGAACACTTAAATCTTATAATTCAATCATTTCAATATTTGTAACTGAAAACTTACATATTTCTCGAATCATCGAGAAAAGTGTCTTTCAACTTCTTTATTGATATCATCCAGTATTTCGTTGAGCATTAGCTCACGTAACAATTTCTCTTATAGTTTAAAAACTTTATAATGTATTTCAGTTATGAATAACACTAAATTTCAACCAAAATAATCAATTTCAACTTACTGCACGAAAAGTTGAACCTCTTGATAGTTCAATAAAATGTAACCATGGGTAGCATCAATATCTGCCTCTATTAACATTCTTCTTATTGAACATCCATATGTTCATCCAGGATATGTGAAAATGGATAAGTTACCATCATCATTACGAGGAACTTTTCTTTAACTTGTGTGAACATGCGGCTCAAGATAATGTGAATAACATGTACTAGCTTCCTCTACTAAATAAGCATTACATATTGAACCTTTAACTCTAGCCTTATTTTTGGCATTTTTCTTCAAGTGATGCAAATACCTATATTAGCGAATAGGGTTATAACAATTTAGTTATAACATGTTATTACTTCAATTACAATCATTTTTGTTGAATTACCTCTCGAATGGATACATCCATTGATATTGAACTGGACCAGCTAGTTTAGCCTCTTGTGCTAAATGCACAGGTAGATGCTCCATATAGTCAAAGAAGCTTGAAGAAAAAATCCCTTCTAACTTGTACAAAATTACTGGAATTTTCCTTTCTAGTTTTTCCATTTCAGCCAACTTGATTTTAGATGATGTTAACATTTTAAAAAACAAACTTAATTATGTTATTACTTTCCAAACATTATTTGGTAGCAACTCCCGAAATGCAATTGGAATTAGCCTTTGCATAAACATATGACATTCATAACTTTTCATCCTAAATAATTTGTACTTCCTCATATCTACACACCTTGCTAAGTTTGAAATATAACCATTGGGAAACTTTAGACTTTTCAACCATTCACACAATATTTCCTTTTATTTTTTCCAAAGAGTAACATGCTTTCGGATATTTACCAGTGCGAAGATCTTTATGTAACTCATTCCTTTTACAAAAAAGTTTCAAATTAGCTCATAATTTTGCATTGCCTTTTGTCCTCCCTTCAATGTTCATTATGGTATTGAACAAATTGTCAAAAATATTTTTTTCAATATGCATCACATCTAGATTATGACGGATCAAATTAGTTTTCCAATATAGCAAATCCTAAAAGATGCTTCATTTTCTCCAACTAAAGTTTTTACTAATGTTTGTATTAACTTCATCAGCTTCAAATTTTGTAACTTTCAGCAAGCCTAATTCCTCAGTCTCTTATAATATCTCTTCACTAGCTTTGTGAGGGGGAAGAGGTATTTTTACCATCTTATCCTTAATGAACTTTTGTTTATTGCATCTAAATGGATGATCTGGAGGAAGAAATTTTCTATGGTTGTCAAACCAATATATTTTGCGCCCGTTTAGAAGATAAAATGCATCAAAATCATTGTCATAATAAAGACAAGCCAATTTCCCTATTGTGCTCCATCCAGACAACATGGCATATACCGAAAAATCATTAATGGTCCACATCAAATATGCTCTCAACATAAAATTTTGTTTCAGAGACACATCATATGTCTCCACATGATATTCCGAAAGATGCTGCAATTTAGAATCAATGGTTATAAAAATACATCAATTTTATGCTTTGGATTTGTAAGCCCTGGCACAATCACTGTCAAGAACATATATGCCTCTTTCATACAAATCCATAGAGGTAAATTATAAGGAGTAATTATGATTGGCCATGATGAATATTGCTGGCCGGATTAACCAAAAGGTTGGAATCTATCCATCGACAATCCTGACCTGACATTTCGACTCATAATGGATGTCATTGAAATATTTCCATGCCAGTGCAACTTATGGATGACTCATTATTCCATCTTCCTATTCGTGCATGTGAGATGCAGTAACATCATAAGCATATAGTCTTTGAAGTCTCGGAGTTAGCAGGAAATAATATATCTGTTTCTAAGGTACTAATTTATGTTTCATACAATGCTTTCTAGACTTGAACCTAGATTGACCACAAAATTTGCACTCTTGTAATTCCACATCATCTCCCTAATACAACATACATCCCAATTTGCAACAATCAATCTTTTCAACAGGCAAACCAAGACCCCTAATAAATTTCTTCATATTATTAAAAGTATCAACCATTGTATGATCAGGCGGCAATTATTCATTATACCATCTAAGAATTTTATCAAAACTACGATTAAAAATATGCCCTTTAGACTTTATGTTCAATATTTAAGCAATTGAAGACAATTGAGTCATTGTCTCACAATTTGGCCATAATTTTTAGTTAACTGAGTGTAGCAAATCAAAAAATTATTTTACATATGGGTTTGGTTCTTCTTCAAAATTTTCTATATTTTCTTGAAAAGTATAACCAGTTGCATCATAAACCATTTGCATGTAAGGATTTTCAGTTGCACCTACATTATTTGTTCTAAATCTAATCCCCCTTTAAACTCGTCTACATTCATTGACGAGTGCACTTCTTACCCCTTGAGGTGCTACAAATCAATGGCTCCCTATATCGTGTCCATGTAAAATAATTTTGGGACAAACCCTTTTCTTAGCAAATGCCCATTCTCTTCATCAATAGGAAGGAAATGAATGTGTTTGCACTTTTTACATGGATACCTGATCTTTAGGCCATCCATATATGCAGGTTGAGAACATACAAAATGAATAAAAGCTTCAACTCCCTTAACAATCTCAGGATTAATAAAACCATCAGGTGTTAATCATCTACACATCCAAGATCTATCAATATTACTCATTTATACAAAGCTGTCAATTTAAAAGAGTGATTTCATAGTTAGTTGTTCTTCATGTCCATTAAGTTTACAGAACATCTAAACTTTACACAACATCCCCTAAGTATTAATCAATTGAATTAATTACATACAATTGATATCAATACTATGGTATATGGCATTGTTCACACTTATGAATCAAGAAAGCACGTTCTTGCTGTGATTCTTAGGCTCATGGAATTTTTCACCGATAAGCCTCACGGGAGCTGCATCACGGGTTTCTAGCTTATATACCATCCTAGGGGTTTATTATGCAAAGAACTATCTTATCTATTAAAGGAATGCATTTCTTGTGTTAATACTAAATTTGCATTAATCACATTGAAGTTGAAGTATTTATGTTTGAATTAATCACCTGCCATTGATTTTAATACTAAGGCATGTGACATTATTTACACCTGTGAATTAAGAAAGCAAGTTTTTCCTGTGACTCCTAAGCTTGTGTAATTTTGACCGATAAGCCTCACATGAGCTGTATCACATGTTTCCAGCCTATATACCATCTTAGGGGTTTATTATTCAAAGAACTGTCTTGTCCATTAAAGGTATGAATTTCTTGTGTTAATACTAAGTTTGCATTAATCATATTGAAGTTGAAGTATTAATCAATTGAATTAATCACCTACAATTGATTTCAAAACTATGGTATATGGCATTGTTTACACTTGTGAATCCAGAAAGCAAGTTCTGGCTGTGACTCCTAAGCTTATGGAAATTTTCACCAATAAGTTTCATGGGAGATGCATCACGGGTTTCTAGCTTATATACCTAACTATTCGATAAGATATGCATCATCGATTTGACTTAATTCCTATTCTATTAAATTTCCTAACTCTCGTTAGCCCAATTTAATGATTTTTCACTCGGTTCAACCTCTCAGTTTATCACCAAATTATGCAAGTGTATAAATTAATAGCAAGAAATCTAATAAAAACACAACAATCAAATATCATTAATATCAAAGATAAAATAACTAGAAGGTGAGTTTAGACATTCCTCAACATTCTTACAATTCTATCATCAACGACTATCCCAAATTTATACAATAATAAAAATGGAAAATTAATTGGAGACAAAATCAAAATGGATAACGGAGGCAGCAATGGTGGGAAACCTCCTGTTCTAGGAAATACTTCGCATAGGCTTTTTCTCTACGTCTCTCTTCCTTCTTCTCTTTCTCAATCTCCAGATGGTCTCTCTAGGGCTTCAAAATTATGGTTGATGCAAAAGCTCCCTAATCTTATTTGTCTTGTTTTTTAAATATCTTTTATGTTCTGAGTTGTCCTAGGATTTTTTGGGGTTAAAAAGATCCAAAAATCCCTCGAAACTTTACGTTTTCACTTGTTTACACATCTGCCCGATGCAAGCCATAATTGTGGCCTGCATCTAACCCTTCTGTCATGATCGTGGCAATCAGGCCACGATTGTGGGTTATGTCATAGTCTTTTGTCATGATCGTGGCATATGGGCCACGATCGTCAGCTAGCTCCAGTGCTTCTGCCACGATCGTAGTCTATTCTAAGACTTTTGTCACGATTGTGGCATATTGGCCATGATCGTGGGCTGTTGTTTCGGCCTGAATGTCTTTGAAACTTCTGAAACAGTAACAAACACATCTAGGTACCTCAAAAACATAATATTTAAGCTCAAAGACTTATACTAACCCATAAAAACACTTAAACACACAAACTAACATAATTTTAACCCAAACACATACGAAACACTCAAATTAACGCTTAATACATAACAAACTAAGCCCTAAAACGTGATGCAATTCACACCTATCAATAATTAATTCCTAATGAGAGTAAAAAACAAAAGTAGTGAAGTACACTTAACCAGGGTCGTCGGCATTGATGTCACCTCCGAACTGACTTTGGGATGTCTAGCGCTCTATGGGTCTCTCCTAAAAAATGCTTTAGCCCCTCATTAATTGCGCCTACCAAAGACTCCTAACAGCACCTCCCTCTTTATGAGCTCACTGTTCTCTTTTGTCTAGCTACTGTTTTATGATTTGACGAGATAATCTCTGGTCCATCTTATTATTCACTCATTTAAGAACCTACACTGATGTCTTAGCTAAATGTCTGTGTTTTATCTTCTAATTGCTACTTGCTTCTGCGTTGTGATTCAACTCCTGCTTTATCCTACTGCACTGCGCTTTGACGTGCTTCCTATCTACTGAGCTACTGGTTATGTGTCTACGTTTCATTCCCTTAGCTGTGCATTTTACTACTCCTTTCCTATTAATGCTTCTTATATATGCTGCTTCTTAGATTGTCATTTTATCCTCTTTACTTCCAACTTACTTGTCCATGCATCTTGGAGTTTTATCCCAGTAGCTACCGTTTTCTTCTCACCTTGGTGTCGTTTTATTGATGTCCATCACCTTTTAATTCACGTTTTTACATTGCATGCACAGTGCATGTTTTCTACTTCTTTGTGTTTTAATTTTTTTCTTGTGTTTTAGTTTTCTTCTTCTTGTTCCATAAAGACAAATGAAAATTAATCTTCGAAAAATGGCCTAAATTTCATGCTTTTAACTCGCTTTAACTTCTTTGCTTCTAATTTGTGCTTAAAATCACATACGAGTAAAAGTGAGCATTTTAAGCAATTTATTGCCCTTAATTGGTAAATGTTATGAAATAATTAAATAATCAATTAAACACCTATCAGAAATATAAAGGTGTTTCTATCCCCATTTTTTGCACTAGAGTCTTGATCTTTGCTTAATAAGGGAGTAATCAAACTATCAGACTTTGGAGTAACTATAGATAGCTAATTTCTCCATATCCAATAAATGAGTAGATCCAGGATGGTTATATACTTGTTGTCGAATGTTGTCTAAATTTTATTTAGCAGTATTCAGCAGATGGTGCGTATTTCCATTGTTATTCCTGAATAGTGTCTTCAATTCCATCTTAATAAGCTTTAATTTCCTGAATAGAATGTATTGCTTTGTTCCAGTAAACCTTGCCCTCAGTGCTCTCTATAAGGAATCTTCAAAATCTACTAGATCAATTAGAAAGTTGTTGAATCTAAAATGTTTTTTGGGATTATTGTCACAAGTCTGAGAAATAACATGTGAGTGATCAGATAAACTGCTGGTAAGATAATAAGAAAAATAATTGGAAAACTTCACCATCCACTGAATATTAGCTAGGCTACAATCAAGATTTCCCCTAATGAAATTCAACATATGTTGTTTATTACTCTAGGTAAAATATTTACCTCTAGCTGGAATGTCAACTAGCTGATCTTCTTCAACAAACATCCTAAAATATGTACAAGGATTTCCTATAGACTTGGGACCTTCAACTTCTTCCAGTTTCAGGATAAAGTTAAAATCCACTATTATAATCCAGAGAGTGGTTACATGGACGCTAGATCTTTGATCTAGCTCTAGAGAAAAGCTCTCTCATAAGAAGTATGGAATGCATACACAGAGGAAGCGTAGAAAGATTGATTAGAACACTTATCTGAACATTCTAGATTGATTAAACGCTTATAAATGAATGTTTTGTAGGCAGAAACAATTGAGGAATCATAGAGGATTAGTAATCTTCCATTTGGATGAACATTGTGGTTAGTGATCTTTCTCTAAAAGGCTAGAATATACTTAAGGGGACTATCATTTCCCTTTTTAATTCGAGTCTCCAAAAAACCATTAACTTTAATTTTATTTTCTATAAACAAGTTTCTTATAAGCATTTTTTAGTGGGATTATTAGCTTCCCTAACATTCCAAAAGAGGATTCTCATTGTGCAAGCTTCATGTTTAGAGTCTTCTTCTTTCTATTAGACCTCCTCCTAGTGACTGTTTCAAAGATTTAGTTTACACACCCTGGTATATCAATAACAATTGCTAGAGTCCTAATAATGGATGACTAAGAGATTATCTCAGGACTGTTATAAGATCTACCTTCAGTAACTAGCATCAAAGTTATTTTGATAGCACAATTTGAGTCTGAAATACCAATCTATCTTAGTACACTTCCTATGATGGCTGCTTCATTGTAATTTTTATTCTCCTCCATGTTCCTAGTGTTATCACCCTCTAGGATGAATACTAGCTTCTGATCTTTCCTTAGAGACTGATAATATAGATGTTTGCTCACCACAATTCAAAACTAAAAGATCAGACTCTCTTATAACACATTTTACATAATTGAAATAATTATGCGATTTGTTTCCTTCATTATTATTACGTTATTAATTTGCATAGGGATTTTACTATTTTGCACTAGATGTTCCATTTGTTGCAATTCCCTATTAGCTGTTGATAATCACCCACAAGAAATCCTCTACCTGTTGGCCTCCAGATCTTCTGAACAACAGGTTAAGGTTTCCAAAAAAAAGAAAATCTCAGCTGATCTTCAACAAATTATAAGTCCCCATTGAGTCTGTAAATTATACATAGCGGTGACTATAATACACATTCTTACAAAATTCACCCTTCTTATCTCAGTAGTAACTTAATCCACGATATAAGCTTTCCAATATAACTTGTTAGGTGGCTCAATCCACTTGTTGTCCAATATTCCAAAGGGACTTCGTAGTTACATATCCATATGGTGTATTCTTTTGTTTAAGCTCTTCAAGCTCTATACCTGGCTTCCACAACTGGAGAAGTAAAGGTTTATTAATGACCTGCCATAGACCAGCTTGTACGATCTTCTTACCATCTATAGGTGTAGCAAATTTAATGAGGAAAACATCCTCATTATTAACAAATAGACCCAAGAATCCATGTTGTTTCTAGATATTTAGGGCCCACTTCTTCATAATAAGGAATGCACTTCAGTCCTATAAAAATTCCAAGATGGTATAATTCCATCTACTAGCACATGTCTTTAGGGTCTCTAATGGTGGAGAGACTATTTGCTGGTCAACTACCTCACTTGGTGGGAAATAATTCAACTTCAACTCAAGTTTTGGATCTTTATTAAGTCTTTCTAATAACTTGGCTCAAATATGCATTATACTTAATGTTTAAAGACCAACAATGTCCTTGGTGATCAAATGTAAAGCTAGTTGAGGGGTGTTAGTATTTAAGGGCGGTAAGTTATTATCCATTAGTTAAAGGTAAGACCTGATTGATAATGAGGATTCTGTAGGTAAGAGCTAAGGACTGTAAAAGAAAAAGAAGACAGATAATTGTTGGATCGGTAAATAAAACATGCAACATTTAGGTAAAACGGTAGATTTAAAAAAAATTTTAGAAATCAAAACACAACAGAAGCAAGATAACCAAATCAACATGCCAAGCCATACATGATATGGTATATGGAAAATAATTATCATAAGAACAAGAT
>JAOTAY010000190.1:7312862-7332893 GCA_025629805.1 Erythroxylum baracoense | reverse complement strand
GGTGATGGCATAGAGATAGAAGCCAAAGGAGGAGAGTGGATCAAGATCAAAGCTTTACCTGGCTCCTTTATCGTCATGATTGGAGAGGCCTTCCATGTAAGTCCCGTTACTTATGCTATGAGTTACATTTTAGGAGATTATTCATATAAGGATCTCACTGTCTAAATCGGTTGGGTACAAATTCTAATTTCGGAAATTAAAAAATTAGAGTTTTAAAAATAAATATGTGAGTTAGATTTAATTTTAAAAACTAAGTTAAAAATTTTAATAACTAGATTTAAATTATATAAAAGAATTCAATTCGATATAATGTATATAAATAATGGATAATCATTTAACTTATAATTTTCTTTCAATATTTATTTTAGATTTATTACTATGTGTATATTCTATATTATCATAAGAAATAATATTTTTATTTAAAAGAATATATATTCATTGTAATTTAATAAATTATCTAATAAATAATTAATATTTTGTATAATCACTATTTTTTAAAGAATATGACTTTATGACATGAACTTAAATTTAAGAGTTTTATAATATATCTAATTTAAATTTAAAAATATTCATTCTATGGGTCAAGTTAAATATGAACTTAGTTATTTAAAAAATAAATTTTAAATATTTTTTCAATTTAGTACCAAATTTTGTAAAGTTTTCAATTTAGTAGCTAACTTTTTAGAATTCATACATATCAGGTCAAAATGTTATTTTAAAGATTTTTTCAATTTAGTATGAAATTTTGTAAAGTTTTCAATTTAGTAACTAACTTTCTAAAATTAATAGAAATCACGTCAAAACTTTATTTATGCTAATGTGGCTAACAAATAGATAACCAAATTAAGAATTTTAAAAAGTTTAACATTAAATTAAAAAAACTCCAAAGGCTAAACACTTTTAAATCTATTATTTCTTTTTTAAAAATTTTAATTGAATTTTAGTTATATTTGGCTTAATCCAATACATCTACAGACACAAAGAGTCATTTCTTGTTTGAACTCAAAGTAGTGGAATAATGCATGGCAGATTGAACCTTCCAATTTATACTAAATATTGTCCGTAAAGTTGTAAATAAGAGATGCAAAAAATGGTGCATGTGTGTATAAGCTAACGATTATGCGTTTTGATTGCATAGGCCTGGACAAACGGTCGTCTGCAACCTGCATATCATAGGGTGATGATGACTGGAAATCAGCCAAGGTACTCAGTTGGATTGTTTTCTCGTTTTAACGAAGACTTCTTGGTTAAAGCACCAGAAGAGCTTGTGGACGAAGAACATCCTTTGCTTTTCAAGCCTTTTAAGATTGAGGAATTAGTAAAAAGACTCCAATCAGGAGCTGGCGGGAAATCCAAATATTGCTTGGATGATTTTCGTATTGTGTGATTATATCAGACAGACGCTTGGAGCGACTTGGATATATATGTTGCTGTTTTGATTGTTAGCTGTGTCTGTTCTGTGATTTGAGTACAATAAAGCAGATAATTGCAGTTGTGAAGTACTATATATAAATCTCTGTCAGCAACTATAGTTGATAATTGATGTATTAGTGGATTGTAAGTAGGGTGGCCTGAATTGCCTGTAACTCAGATCTAACAAGTCCCTTATATGCGTTCCGGGCTTGATTAAAGATTGATACTTTTTCTTTTTGGTACTGAAGATAAGAAACAACAAAGGCTAACGCCTTAAGAAAGCTACTGAGTGTTCATCGTTCTGCAGCAAAAGCCTCTTGCCAAGAATTGGATCATCCCAGATAACCAAGGGTGGAAAGCTCGAATAACCTTTTTTAGCTAAGAAATTTGCACATTGGTTACCCTCATGCAAAATATGAGAAAGTAGACATTGCCAGTCCCGAGCAAAGAGATCACGGATGTCTCGAACCAAACCAAGATAAGGGTGAGTGCTTGGGTAGTACTTATTAATAAGCTTCACCGCTTCTTGAGAGCCTGACTCAACCAAAACTTGTCTATAACTACGGTCTAGGCTAAGATTAAGCCATGCCGAACAACCTGTAATTCTGCATTCAAGTTTGTAGTGAGCCTAATGAAACCTGTGAATCCCACTAACCAGTGACCATAACCATTGCGAATAAGACCACCAAACCCGGCATCTCTAGGATTTCCAATCAAACTGCCATCCACATTGATCTTGACAAAATCAATAGGAGGGGCACACCAGGATATCCATTTGTCTATACTCGACCCACAGCTACGGGATACTATATTATACGCAAGCTTACACTCATGCAGTAGCCTCACGTACCATTGACGTTGAACAATGCAAGGCATGATATTCCGTTGGATCACTTCTCTGTTCCTAGCACACCAAATGACCCAGAGGCCAACCACAACACTCAGCACATGCTCTTGGGCTAGACTAGAGTCTAGAACATATATATTAAGCCAGTCATCAAAACTATTGGCAAAGAAGGACGCAGGGAGGTCACTAAAGAAAGTTGTCCAAGCTTGAGACGCCCAAATGCAATCACGAAGTGCATGAATGGTCGATTCCTGCCTCCTCCCACATCTGGAGCAAAGCGATAGATCACATAGGCCACGATTGAAACGAGGAAGGTTAGTAGGCAAGCGTTGCCAACGGACCTGCCACAAAAAGAACCGAAACTTTTGGGGTACATGTAGTTTCCAAACATGCATCCATTTCTTTGAAGGATCACTAGGAAAAGGAAGCCTAGTAATAAAGTCATATCCAGACTTCACAGTGTAAGCTCCATTAGTGCTCTCTCCCCAAATTATCGTGTCCAACACATCAAGAGACCGAGAGATGGGGTCAGCCATAATCATCTTCTTCACCTCAGAAGGCAGAGAAGTCCGAATTGTACATAGATCCCATTCTTGATTACCAGAGATGATGTCCTTTACCAGGAGATCTCTATCCGCAGCTTCAATCATTAGCACGTGCTTTATAAGAGGCCTCTCGCCAATCCACCTATCGTGCCAAAAGGATACCTGTTGGCCAGATCCTATGCGCCATCATAGCTTAACACATCTAAACATAAATAGATATATTATTGGATACCAACTGAATCATCGTTCCTTTCTTTTTCAACAGCTTCAAAAAGTTTTCTAGAGGCTTCAAGAAGATCAGTGGTGGTATCCGAATCCAAAGCAATAACAAAAATATGTTTCCTCCTTCTCAGAGCTGGAAATTTCACAGAACTGTTACTTTTGGTCAGCAATGTCAGTGGATCCAGCCTTTCTTGTGTCCTTTAGAACTCCCTTCGACCACGCCAACATAGCATTCTCTAATTTACTCCTGTTATCAGAAGTGTTTCCTTTCAGTTTCTAGCGAGTTATCATTTCCACCAGCTACACTTTTTTCCACATCCAATGAAAATTTTAAGTTCAAAGATAAATCATGCAAGTCTCTTAAGGAATCTCCTAGTGAATCTGTGTCAGATGAATCATTTCCATCATCACTCTTTTGCCACTGGGACTGGGGATGCCTTGGCTTACAACTAGCTATTTGAGATAGGTATGTCTTGCAATGCTCAGGCCATGAGAATAAGTGAATGTTCTTCAAGCCATTTTGTCGGCATTTTGCCCACAGAAGAGCATCAGCGATAGAATGTTGATCATGGGGATCAATAAGAAGACCGTTATCAAGTACCTGCAAAATATTTTGCAGTTATTTAAGGGTGATTTGATGCAGTTAGTATGCAAGTAAGAAAACTTAATTTAGAATAATCACAGCCTCCATAATATGTGAGAAATACATAGTTAAAATGCAATACCCGGTGTATATCAACTGGACCTCCATTTTTTGTGGCAACAATCGGCAAACCATGAACTGCTGCCTGCCCGAAAAGAACAGCTGTAAAAGGGTTCCAATAAAAAATGATTTCAAAGAGAAAATACTATCAGGAAGTGAACCTCAATCAATGTAAGCCCAAATGGCTCAGTGAAAGCTGGATTGATGAAAACACCCTGTAATAGTTCAGATCAGTGTGAGATATCTGAAGCAATATCCAAAAGCGATTAATTAAACTTTCCAAAACATGTTTACTGTTACACGGAACAGACACCACAACAGACAAGGGACCAATTAAAGACCCAGCAAAACGTACGTAACAGTGAGACTTGGGCGACATAAACCTTGGACAAATATGGAGAAGAGGATCCATGACATGCTCATTTCTTCAACATAACCATGCATTTGGTGCTAGACTGCCTACTAACTTCAAACAACTAATCACAATACAGATGCTTTTGTCAAAGCGCACTCATCATCATAAAATTTATTGCAACTATGTGGCATTCTTGTTCTTTTTGTTTTACCAAATTATGTCTTTGTTTAGTAAGAACGTCAACATGAAAGGAAGTACCAGAACAAAATGGATTTATAAAAGAAGAGAGTGAACAAAAGTTGAAAAATGGAAAGGCAGGATGAATAAATTAAAAACACCAATACCTTTGTTTTTGCTGCTAGACGGTAAATATGAGGAACATCTGTCTGTTTGTGGTGTTTAGGGTAGGACACTTGCCCATACAGATCATATTTGTCAATGAGTTTAAGCACTGAAAGTAGCAAAGAGGAATTTCCTTAAAAGAATTAATAATTGACTATATTATTTTTTTGTCATGTGGTTTTTATAGGTTTCCCCGTTTCAAGAACTTGAAGCTTTTAAATTTAAGTTATAGTACAGAAAGTGGCAGAGTTTATAATAATTTGACTCCTAAGTTTTAATTGGAATACCTTAGTTTGTCCTCAATATACGGAGAAGGAGTATCATTTCCTATATTTCTACACCATCAGCATGATTTGAGAACTCTACCAATTATTAGAAAACGATACGAATAATATTATTTCCAATTAATTATTATTATTATTAATCACGAAAATAATATTATTTTTATTATTTATTGTTATTTTTTATTATTATTATTAACTAATTTTCATGATTATTATACTTATTATTATTACATTTATTAAATTTATTAATTATGTCTCTTATTATTATTATTAGTATTAATATTATTATTAAGTTAATAATAATAATAATAATAATAATAATAATAATTTATTATTATTATTATTATTATTATTATTATTATTATTATTATTATTAGTATTAGCGGAACAGAGGATCTGAATCCTCTAATATTTACTTTTATATCAAAACTTATTTATTTTTATCTAGATATTCTAACATTTTATAATATAAATAATACCTAATATTCTAAGTAATATCTAAATTCTTTATATTAATATCTCCTAATAATTTCCTCATCATATTCATATATTTCACATGACTATTTCTACATACTCAAATAAATTGTCCTTCATTATGTTGCAATCTTGGATACTATATGTAAATTAAAAAAAAAATCATATCGAGGAAAGATGGGTTAATTACTACCAGACGTGAGAAGGAAATCTTAACTTCAATTATTAAAGATTTGGCCTAGTGGTATGAATGTTTGAATTACAATAGACTAAGAGATATTGGTAAATAATTGTAATTCTAAAGCAGTAGTCAGCATGGAACGGTACCGCCCCTTTTGATACCGATCTTAAGTACAGTCAGTACTAGAGGTTTTGCCAAGTATCAATCGATACCAGTTAGTATTTGAAATACTGGTAAAATACAGGGTGGTACTGTTAAATTTGAAAAGTTTAGGGACTAAATATCAATTTTTTTATAAATAAAATCAATCTCTCGACTGTATCACCTCTCTCTTTGTCTCTCATGCCACTTTGTCTCTCACCCTCTCTCTGTCTCACTCTCACCATCGCCGCTTGTCACTGCCGTCCTCCACAATGACGATACCGCACCTCCCCCGCCTGCTGGTCTGTCGACCTCCCTCTCCACCGCGACTCTCCTCCACTCTAATCTCCACCGCACCTCATCGCACCTCACCAAGTCTATCCTCCTTCTCGTCCTCGGCTCCACCTACTGCTGCCTCGCTCTGCCTCTCTTATGCCTGCTGCTGTCCACATCTGACTCTATCCATCTCCGCCATCGCTACTTGCTCCTACCTCTTGCTCGTCTTCTACAGGAATCAGATATGGTTTTCAGTTCTAGTTTTCACCTGACCTGAGTCTGACCCACCAAAACCCAACTTATGAATTTGTGATATTTTTGGGTGTGTTTTAGATTTTTTCTGCTCCTGAAATTAAATTGCATTTATGAATTGTAATTGTGAGGTTGTGAATGGTTAGAACTTAGTGAATTATGTGAATGGTTGGAGAAACTTGGAGTTGAATTGTTGTGAATGGGGATTTGGATTTGAATGAAATAGACGAAGTGTGTTGTTTGTCTGTTGATTTTGTTTTGTTTATTTGTTTGATTTGAAAGTTTATAAATCACAACCTCAGTATTTGGAATTTGGATTGGTTTATTATAATTTACAATTTCAAACTAAATTATAAATAAATTAGATAACAAATTAAATCAAATTAAGCTTGTCTATATAATTTCAATTTGATTTGAATTATTTAGGTTGGTTTAAATATTTAAAAATAAAAGTTGTTTAACAATATTAAACCTTTTATAAGATTGAATGCAACATTTATAACATCTTTAAAATACATATGAAAATATTATGGTTATTATTTATTATTAAGATTTTTGAAGACATGATTGATATAAACTTATAAGGTATACACAATATGAGAAAGGCCTACTTTGTAATTTTAAAAAAAAATTAAAGACTATTTTATAAATTTAAAAAATATCCGAAACGGTACTTGATATTGACCAATATTAGTACAGTACCGTACTAGAACTCAATCCAGTACTAAGACTAGTACAGTATTTGCAATTTTAAAACAAAAAACAGAGCATAAACCATAAGCGTAATAGTATTTCACATGACGCCACTTATATAGAATTTGCCGACAATTCAGACATGTCCGATGAATATTAATTAGCCATATAATTGTAATTGTAGTGGGTCATATAGTCGTACAAAACTTCAAGTAGGACAATCCGATTTCGTTTCTAACGTTGTTTCCATCTTCCGGGGATGATGATTGTTCTTACCAAATGAGAGCAAATGGTCCTAGGAATCGGCAAATACTTCTCCAATTTGTGAAAGCAATGACGTCCTTTGGGGAATAATGCTTGCAATGGAAATTTCCAGGATAGTTGATTTGATATGTAACCCCAGACCTAAAAGATTTATAATATTTGTTCTTAGCAAATGGTCCCAGGAATCGGTAAAAGATTTATAATATTTTAGACCATGGCAGGTGACAGGAAATGTTATCGAATTCTAATTAAGAACTGAGAAGTCAGAATTTTCTAAATTAAATCTTGTGATGACTTCATTCAAGACATCATCTCTGCATGCTTCCATACATAAAATTTGTTGATCTTCGTATACTAGTGGTCACAGTCAGGCCGACAACTCAACCTATGGCAGTATGTCTCAACTTATTATTCCAGATCCTACGTCATTGATAAATTTATTAGTCACACCAGACATTTCTAGACTATGATCCGTATTGAAACTTAATAACTACAAACATATATAGATCACCGAGAACCGGTGGTTGGAACATAGTATACATTACCATGGTTGGAGGGCAACTTTCACTTTAAATGATGTTGTCTAGATTGAAATCTTTAGTAGTTAGACTTAATCGTGAGTTCATAAAAAATATCATGTGTAATTGCTAAATACGGTGTGAATGACATATTAACTGACGAAAGCATCAACCCACATCAAAGTTTACTTAAAAAAGGTTATTATTTATAATTTGGCCAAAAGGGCTAATTAGTCCCTAACGTTTTCAAAGATATACAAAATACACCCTAACGTTCTAGAGTCGTCAAATTGAATCATAAAGTTTGATGCATAATATGGATAGACAGCAAACGACCGGGATCATTCAATACGACAGTATCAAACGTTCAAATTAGATCCCAAGGTTTGGAAAATGTTCATATTGAACCCTGAGCACTGACACTGTAAGGGACCATCAGTCATCTGCTGATGTAGCCCATTAAATGCTGATGTGGAATATTTTTTAAATTTTGTGTTGTGGGCCCATTGTTATTGACATGACATGTAGGTGGGTCCCACGTCAACTCCAAAAACGTTGCGTCTCTCTCCTCCCTCAAGCGCAACGTTTTTGGACAAATATGAGACGGAGCATTTTGTGAAAGATAGCTGCAACATTTTTATTGAAGCCTCTCCTCCCTCACACACACCGTTTTCCTCTTCCCTAATCCTTAATCCCTAATGTGCCATCCATAGACATCACCATGCAGCATGCTATTCTTCCCTAATCCTTAATCTCCCATCAACATTCCCTAACAAATGCAGCATATTCTTTTTCCCTAATCCCTAATCTCCCATCTTCTTCCCACACAATCCCTTATCTTGCGCTTCTTCCCTCTTCTTTCCTATGTCTATTGCTGTTGAGTGTTTTGTGGTTGATAGATAGATGAGTTTTGGGTGTTTAGTGTTATAGATTTTAGCTAAGGATTAGATGTCTCTGCGTTTTGGCTTCATTTAGAAACTCCGTTGTATAAGTTTCTAAAATAAGTTTTGTGGCTTGTGATTGTCCTATAAATGGGTTTTTTGAAACTTATAGCTTCTACGCACACTCTTTGGATTTCGAAACCCATAATATTTGAACATTCAATTTTATGGATGTCGAATGTGCGATTGTGTTTTCTACTCTTAAGAATTGTGTGTTGAATGGAGATGTATTGTCGAGAAGGCTCGATGATTCTTGAAGTTGGGTCTGAGAAACCCATCGAAGTTCTGGTTGTGATTTTTTGTGTTGCTTGCATATCTGTGATTTTCTGATTTTTTGTAGTTGTTGGGTATCGGTGTTGTGTTTTCTTTGGGTAATAGCAATTATGTTTTGTAGGTGAAGTGAAGCTGGGGTAATTGTATACAAAACTGGGTAATGTGACACGTAGTGCTTTGTGATTGAAGTGAAGTTTAGTTGTTGATGGAATCGCCATTGAAGTTACAAAGGATTGATTATTTTCATTTTCAATTCCCAGCACTTTTTCTACTTTCAAGTAGATGTGTAATCCATTAGGTTCCTAATAAATTGGAAATAATTATAAATTACAATTCTAATTCATAATTATAATTAGATATACTAAAACTTCTTTTAATTTATCTTTAATTCTCCAATTAAACAATTTATAATCATAAATCATGATTGACATCTAGCAACATGTCATAATTACCCAAATATCAGGAATGTCAAAATGATTGACTTAACCTGTCCATGCATGGTTATAATATATAATTAATCCTTTCGTCATTCATTATTCTAATTGGACGGAGTATGGATATAGTGTATACTCTTTTAGTCCAATTATGTTCGTTCTTGCTAATTAATGATTGATTTATAACTGAAATTTAAAAACATCTTTTCAAATATCAATTCACTCTGTTCAGAAAACTCTATAAATTATTACTAATCAAGAAAAGTAAAATATTCTATCTAATTACTTTAGGGTGATGAATCCTATATTGACTTATTCACTTACCTCCATGTAGTTCATACTATATCCAGTTACTACCGACTGAATTATCCTAGGACAATTCATAAGTAGTATTAAAATGCAGTAGTTCCTATACGAGATACCTTGATAATCTCAAATCTGAGGATCAATTATATAACTATCATTATGAGATAATCCACAAGCACATAAGTAATATATCATTCGAAATTCTTATTATCGAGTCAGTTCAGTGACTTATTCTCTAATATCACCCACACATTAGTTTAAGTATCTTCATACTTTAATTTATGGGATCAATTACTTTCTTCATAACAAAGAAACATAATGTGTGCTAGTTTTACCGTTTCAACAATATCCCGTCTTGATGAAACTACAATTAGGAACATTTAGGAACAATATATAAGTATAAATTGAATCTCATAATTATGATCTTATCATAATTTCAATTACATAGTAATTATTCCAAAGATTTTACCTTCAGTATTAAAACATAAAATATTGATTAGATTGATATATAAAGATAAATAAATACTTTTTCATTAATTAAAATAATGTCATACATTAATTTGTATCTAATTGATTGGCTGTAAGGGCAAAAATTAATATCTTCGATAAGGGAACATAGGAGCAGTAAAGCTCGCTCGGGAGAAGACAAACACAATCAATTGAAAATGATTCAAACAAAAAATGTTGTACACATTCGTATCAACTGATTCAATTGTTTCATTTAGCAAACAAAATTTAGATCTTAAAGGAATTGTTACTCAAAAGTTAATATTTCCACTTGTCTTGCATTAATCTTAAATAGCAAGTATGATTTATAAAGAAATTACGAAATTGTATATAAAATTATTTCAAAACTTTTTTTTCCTGCGAGAGCATAATTTATATGAGAAGGCAACAAAAACAATGTTAAAGTATGTTTGCAACATGTTTAGAGGTGGCTTGCTCCAAAATTTTGGTCCTGACTAGACTTGGCCTGAACTTTTTTAATTTAAAACTCGAAAACTGATATCATTTTCTTAAAAAGTTTCAAACTTTGGGTCAAGTAACCTGATCCTGAGTCTGGCCTAAAGCTTGGCCATACTGGGTTAAACTCGGGTTTTTGTTACGCCTAAACATGTTGAGATTATTTGACTTGATCATATCTTATCATATCTGCTATAACAATGTTATCCTATTTGCTATAACGATAAATAAATCTTTACTGAATCAGTTCCTACTTTACTACTTGTTCTCTGGGTTGTTATTTAACAAAATATTATTCTTAAAGTCCTTGTTGTAGATAAATTCTTATACAACTAACAAAACTCTCTATAAATAAAAGCATTAATATAGAGGGAAACTCATTCAGTTCCTATCAAAACTTTATTCCCTTTATGGTATTAGCGCCCTCAGGACTAACATCTATGACAACCTCAAACATAACCCCTCTCGTTGCTGCGTCAAACAAACAATGTCTCACCTATTTCCCCTCACTATGACAAACTAATCAGTGACAACTGCTTCCTATGGAATAGTATAGTACAATCTACACTAGAAGCTTTTAAACTAGACGATTTTATCATTGGTGCAATTATGACTCCACTAGTGTAACTTCATGTTGTAGTTGAAGGCCAATCCTCAGCTCCTAGAACAAATCCAAATGTCAAACATAGAGAAAGAAGGACAAGCTAGCTCTTCTATGGCTGAAGAGTACCATCACCGAACGCATTCTCAGCAACATTATGTGGGCCTCGATCGCAAGGGATGTTTGAGTGACTTTTGAAAGAATTTTCCAATTGTACTCAAAAACAATAGTGATGCAAATAAGATGGTATCTCCAGTCAATGGATAAAGGATCTCTTTTAATCCTTGAATATGTTGAGAAGAAGAGAGCCATAGCAGACAACTTGGCCGCCACATCAAATCCAATTTCTAAAGATTATCTTGTTCATTTTATTCTTCATGGTCTAGGTGAAGATTATTCCAATTTTCACACCTCTATTAATACTCATAATGATCATCTTTCTGTGGATGAACCATTAGGCATGTCACTTCAAGAAGAAGAAAAAATAAAGCATACCAAAAGATTCCTTTTTCAGTTAATATTGCTTTAAAATATGGCTTACAGAAGTCTTCTTCATAGGTCAGTTATGTTAAGAACTCATCATATCATAAGATATTCACAAAAAAATAATTATTCAGCTATTAATCTGGATATGTCAAAAATGGCTCAAACAAGCCTATTGTGATTTGTCAAATCTAATTTAAACTTGGCCGCAGTGCTCTTGAGTGTTACAACCGCCTTAACCATGTTTTTACTTCTGAGGAAGCCACAAAGCTCTCTGTTTATTGCATCTCCTAGCACCTATGGCAAATCCCTTGTGGTATATGGATTTCTGGGCTAATAATCAACATTTTGTTTTGAAAAATGAATGAAGAAATTTATAGAAGAAACTAGATCAACACTACAATGAGTTCAAGGCTAGACGCCTAGTCTCGTAAAGGGAACTAAGCCCAAATGTCTAAGCTAAAGGAAGAAGCCAAAAAATAGAACATAAGCCCTACTATGAAGACATAAAAATTACAGGCCCCACATTCTCATTGTATCCATAGACAGAGATTCCCGCATATGTTTAACATACAAGCAAGCTTTGATAAAGTTGATGACTTTATCCACAAGCAGGTATTTCTCTACCCTTTTATTAGTAAATCTTCTACTATTATGTTCCCTCCATATCTTGTCTATGACAATTGTATATGTTGCTTTGAAGAGAACAACATTGGGTTTACTCCTTTCCAAATTAGCTATAACCCAATTTAATGTCTGCTCCCAATTATAACCAAAAAGATTATGAGGTAATATATGCAAGATTCTACTCCAAATATTGCCTTAGTATAAGGACATTGGAAAAATAAATGTTCCCTTTCTTCACCAGCAATATCAAAAAGTAAGCAAGTGGTGTCAGAATTGCCATACCATTGACTCTTAGCTTGAAGTCTGTTTTTGATTGCAAGCCACGTAATGAAAGAAGCCTTGGGACTAACAATGTTTCTCCATAAAAGATTAAACCAAGGCACATCAGCCCTTCTTCTCTAAATAGTTGATAACAAGAGTTATTAGAGAAAACCCCATTCTGGTTTAAAGACCAGGAAATGACATCAGTAGTCTGTAGACCATTAACCGGTGGAAGATACTTCAACAGAGTATGGATTCCCCTAAAATCTGCATGCCATTCACCATTCAAAATTAGAAAAGAGACTTTAGAATTCAAAGGTAATATGTTTTTGATGTGTTGTAATTAAGGTCTGTAGACTATTGGGCTAATGTCTAGCCATTTGTAATACCAAATCCAAGTCCTCTCTCGATTCCCAACGTTGTGTTGTATGTAGGGATAAATGAGTTCCCACAAAGCCATCATTTGCTTAAGGACATGAGAACTAGCTCTTGAGCAATCCAACTGCCAAAACCTATCCATACACTCGAAATTCAATGGTGATAATCAAATTATAGTTCACAACACTATGGGACTATCCATCTCTCATATCGGACATTCATCTCTTAACATCCCTAGTGATTAATTTCTTCTTAAAAATATACTCTATGTTTTTAAAATCACCAAAATTCTTATAATAATTTCTCAATTTACTCGAGATAATAATGTTTCCATGGAATTCTTTCTTAATGTTTGTGATGTCAAGGATGTGAAGGTAAGAGTGGTGCTAAAGAGGAAGCTTAATCGTGGATTATACAAATTGACTAGCTATAGTCCTTCCATTAGTCTCTCACAAAAATCGTCTTCATCATATGCTCTAGTTGGTTAATGGACTTCATTTTAAGGGTGACACAATCGTCTTAATCATCTTAGTCCTAAAGTAGTTCGTAAGATTATTTCTAAGTTCAATCTTCCTTTAGACTACGATAAAGAATTGCTCATTTGTGATCCTTGTCAAATGGGCAAAAGTTATCGTCTTCATTTATCTAGTTCTCATGTCTGTTCCAATTCTTATTTTTAACTTGTTTATTTCTATGTATAGGGTTATGCTCCTATTGATTCAAGTAATGACAATTGTTATTTTCTTCAATTTCTTGATTACTGCAATTTCATTTAGACTTATTTCATGAATACCAAATCTCAAGCTTATAAATTATCAAACATTTCAATAACATGGTCAAAACTTAATTTGGGTGCCAAATAAAACAAATGCGAACAGAATGGAGAGGGGAGTGTCGAAATGTCTCAACTTTTCTTCATAGTGTGGGAATTGATCATCGTGATGCAGCTAAACATCGGCATAGGGATATTGTTGAGAAGGTTCTAGCCCTCTCAGCTCAAGCCTCATTACCTGCTCAAGCCTCATTACCTCTTGCATTTTAGGAACATGTCTTTTTACTACAGTATTTTAGTTAAATAGAATAAACGCTCTTATTTTACAAAACAATTATCCTTATCAAACATTTTACAAGCATGCACCAGATTATCTTTTTCTTGAGACCTTTGGGTGTCTATATTATCCTTTGCTTCACCTTTATAATAAAAATAAGCTTGAGTTCCGGCCTTAACTATGTATATTCTTGGGATATAGCTCCAAAAATACAGCCTACATATGTCTTCATCGATCCTCCTATTAATAGGTTGTATATTGTTAGGCATATTGTATTTGATGATGAAAACTTCCATATACCTCTTTTGTTGAGCAGCCCTCTTATACATCATGTCATACTCCCACAAAGTTTTCATCTCTCTCTCACCGTTACAGCAAGCAGCAAGTATTCCTAGTTCAGCAAATATTCCAACTACAATAAATATTCAAAGTCTTGCCGCCACCTTATCCCACAGACCAACATCAATCAGTACAACAAGCAATGTCAGTTCCCCTGCATCATCATCTTCACAACCTTCTTCTCCATCTTCCCTAACTTCCAACCTCAAACACATACGCCCTTTGACCACCACCATCCATTCCATGACAACCCGTGCGTAAACAAATTCCCTTAAACCTGTTACTCGTCCTGACTTTTATGCACTTATAGCTACTAAATATCCCTTACCACCTACTTGTTCTCTTAAGTAGGAGCCCTCATGTTTTACTAAAGCCTTTAAGCTTCCTTGATGGTATAATGCGACAGAAGCGGATTACTCTTATGGAAAAATGAATTTGGGACTTGGTTCCAAGGCCACTGTTATCAAAGGCACATGGGTCTACCGTATTAAGATCCGACCTGATGGTTTAATTGAAAGGTATAAAGCTGATTATATGGTCCGGGGATTTGATAAAAAAGTTAAGTGTTGATTTCTTTGAAACCTTTAGCCCAGTTGTGAAATCAATTACAATTCGCCTAGTTCTTTCTATTGCTCTTAGTTAAGTTTAGTCTCATAAGCAACTCGATGTTAACAACGTATTTTTAAATGGGGATCTCTCTGAAACAATTTTTCTGCAACAACCAAAAGACTTTGTGGACTCGGTTTCCTAATCATGTATGGCGGCGTAATAAGGCCTTATATGGCCTTAAGCAAACGCCTTGAGTTTGGGTCAACAAGCTTAAGTATTTCCTTCTACAGTATGGTTTTTGAAGTTTTTATTTCGGCTCCTCTTTATTTGTTCATGCTTAAAATTCCTCTCTCACATATCTTTTGCGTACGTAGATGATATTATGATTATAGGAAGTGACAATCAATTCATCTAGGATTTCACACATGCCCTAAATGTAGATTTCTCAATTAAAGAACTTATTGAACTTCATTATTTTCTTGGTGTTAAAGTCCAACACGTACCCTCTGGTCTTTTTCTTTCTCAAATAAAGTACATTCGGGAACTTCTGAAGCGCATCCATATAGAGAATGCCAGACCTATTTCTTCATCAGCTGAAAGTGGTTCCTAACTTACTGCCATAGGAGAACTATGAGTGATCCTGTATTTATCGTAGTGTAGTAGGTTCCCTTCAAAATGCTTCTATCACTTGCCCTGACATGTCATATGTTGTAGGCCTACAGTTCTACGTTAACAATCTGCTAAGCGCTTTCTTCGCTGTTTAAAGGGTACATTATTTTATGGCTTGCATTTTTGACCTAACTCAGATCCTCATCTATTTACTTTCACTGACAAGGATTGGGCAGCTGACCTCGATACACATCATTCCACAGAGGGATATTGTGTTCATTTTGGTGATAACCTACTAAGCTGGTCAGCCAAAAAGCAACATGTTGTTGGTTGATCCAATACTGAGGTAGAGTATAGGGCACTAGCAACAACTATGAAAGAGTTAGTTTGAGTACAATAACTACTTCATGAACTTCATATCCCTCTAAGGCATTCACCTGTGTTATTTGGTGACAATTTAAGTTCTCATTTTATGAAAATGAATTCGGTGTTCCAAAACCATTCAAAGAATATTTAGATAGATTATCACTTTGTATGGGAAAAGGTGGAGAGGGGTGACCTGAATTTTTCCTATGTTGCCTCTAGTGACCAATATGATGATATATTCACCAAAGATCTCACCTCGAAAAGGTTCAATATTCTAATTCTTTGTTCCAAACTTGACGTTTCTCCATTCTCAATGTCAAGTTTGCTGAAGGGTGTTGAGACTGTTTGACTTAGTTGTATATCCTATCTGCTATAAGAATCTTATCTTATCTATTGTAATACCCAGTAAATTTTCACCTAATCAGCTCCTGCTTTACCTCCCTGATCTTTGGGTTTATGTAACAAAACGTTTGCTATTCTCAAAGTCCTTGTTGTAGATGCACTCTTTTACAACTAATGTAAAGTCTCGATAAATATAGAAGCACTGATATGGAGGGAAACTTATTTAGTTCCCACCAAAATTTTATTCCCTTACAACATTATACTTGAGCACGTTTCTGTTGATGTAGCAGGAGACTTGAAGTAGAATTAGATGTTGGAATAAGAATGAGAAACATGGCAGTAACGATATTAATGTGTTTTGGAATAAGAATGAGAAACATGGCAGTAACGATATTAATGTGTTTAGTATAAATATATTTGAAATAGAAGTAATGAGAATAGATAATTTTATAAAAAAAACTAAAATTAATTTATAAAACATTAATAACTTAATAAAATGTTTTTAAATTAAATTATACTCTAAAAGTAAATTAAAATGAACATAAGAGGATTATATACTTAATTCATTATAGTTTTAATTAGTTTACAAAATTAAAATATTATAATTATATTTAATTTAATTTTACATAGTACTTAGATAATGAAGATATAAACAATTAAAATACCTTTTCTTATAAAATATGTACTTTTATTTATCATTAAAATTTACTCATTCTATGTTCTCTCTATTAAGTAAAGCTTTTAGCCTTACAAGCTTGAAGTTCTGGTCGACGTTGGATATTAAATATAATAGTGATGTAGGTTGAATCTTGAATGGTTTTGTGGTATTTTTCGTTGAATCATATTAAATCCTAGATATGTTGGCTTGTTTCTCTATTCAATGAGCGAGGTTTTTTTTATTTAAGTAATATTTAAAAATTAATTATTTTTAAAAATTATCACAAAAATTCTTTATGGTTTTCAATGTCTTAAAAATCCTTATCTTAAAATTTCGTTAAAAAATGATGAAAGATACGTCACATAAGCAATATTACACATAAGCCAATAAAATATTATTGACATGATAACTTAATTCAATTCTTAAATTTAACTTTAACGGATTAAACTTGACTTACAATTGATAATTTAAAATAATTCTAACAAATTATTAATTTGAGTCAAATTTAATTATTTTAAAATTGGATTTATAATTGAGTTATGTCATTATGTTAGCACGTTTAATTAATCTACCTATGATATATATATATATATATATATACACATACACTAACACACACATATATATCATGTATGTTTTACAGTTATTTTTAACAAAACTCTAAAAAATCAGTTTTTGTAAAAAAATTAAAAATTATAAAAAATTTCGACAATTTTATATATTAATTGTTAACTACTTAAATATATGAGAGCTCGATATGTTTTATCTTAAAACAAAATATCATCTCTTCTTTTTTATAATTTTCAAATTGTGAAATATCAAATTGGTTTCAAATAATTTTTTCTTTATGTGTTTCATTTTGACTATAAACTTTATTTCATAGTAAAATAAATGAGAAGAACTTGGTTATGAGAAAAATGTGAGGAAAATGTAAAATAATACATAACAGCATCATAAATCTAGATGTAGCCATATGAAAGGTCAAACAACCTACAATGTACAGCGATTTTTTAAATTAAATCCTTGACTTCATTCGGTATATATAACTTTCGGGAATCATGTTATAATTGTGATCTTAAATCAAAACTGTACTAATATAAAAATATATAAAAATATTATTTGATTTTAATAAAATCGATTAAAGAATTAAAATTTCAACCATATAAAAGTAAGTTGTTTTAATTACGACTCATTGAAAAAATTTGAGTTGATAAATTTATAAAAAATATTGGAGCATAATCAACTAAATAAAAATGATTTTAAAAAGAGAGGAGAAAGAATGTAGACATCAAAATATTTTAGAATAATAAATGTCACCATTCATATAACTTTCAGATTTCGGGATAAGGAAATAAAAATATAAGAATGTCTCTCCCTCTCTTCTATATGACATTGCGGCTTTTTTTATCATTTTTAAGGGCACATGCCTTTGCATGCGTGTGATATCCAAAAGAATTGAAGATTGACGACAATAAGAAAAGCAAACCCCTCTGCTGAATGTTTCCAGATTTGAAATTTTGGCCTAATCGTTTACCTTATCATTGTTTCTTCTTTTTTTTTTTCAAACTGAAGTATTTTTCCCTGACTTATATTGCATTGCCTAGAAGCCAGCATATTTTATTGCAGAATTTAAGAGCATCTATGGATTGCTTTTTTTTTTTGAAAATTGAATAATTGAATTAACGATAGCAAAACTAATTCAACACTACAATGAGCTCACTGAAAAGAAAACTAGACAAAATTACAAAGCTAGAGACAAATTACATTACAAAATTATATAACGTTAACAAGATGCATTATAGATTCCATCTGATCTTCACGTCTAAGGATAAGTCATGTTGATCTGATTTAGTTATCATAACAGCCCGAATCCAGTTGACTATGTCATCAACAAGAAGGTACATATGAACTTCCTCATTCCAGTATATTCTCTTGATTCTTTCATTCCATAAAAAATAAATAGTCATTGTAAAGGCAGTTTTGTATAAAGGAGCATCTTGTAACCTCAGTTGCGTAGTACGGATTATCCAATTTAAAGATGAAGTCCAATCATAATTTAAGAAGGTACGAAGCAACAAATTTAAAACTTTGCTCCAAACCGCTTTAGAGTAACTACATTGAAAGAATAAATGCTGTTTAGTTTCTTCCAACTCTTCACAAAGATCACAAATTGGGTCATAAATTCCAAACCACTTGTTTGCTGTACGGATTCTATTTTTAATAACTAACTAAGTGAAAATAGAGGCTTTTGGATTAAGATAACGTTTCCAAAGAAGATTGAACTAAAGAACATACCTTTCATCTTTCTGCAAAGCCTTAGAAGCCATATTTTAATGCAGAATTTAAGAGAATCTACCGTCTGATGTTTTTTGAAAATTGAATAATTGAATTAACAATAGCAAAGCTAAGTTAAAATTACAATGAGTTCACCTAAAGGAAAAATAGACAAAATTACAAAGCTAGGGATAAATCAGATTACAAAATTATATAACATTAACAAGACACGTTATAGATTCCATCTGGTCTTCATGTCTAAGGACAGATAATGTTGATCTAATTTAGCTATCATAAGAGCCCGAATCCAGTTGACTATGTCTTTAATAAGAAGGCACTTATGAACTTCCTCATTCTTTTATATTCTCTTGTTTCTTTCATTCCATAAAGAATATATAGTCATTGTAAAGGCAGTTTTGTATAAGGGGGCATCTTGCAACCTCAGTTGAGCAGTACAGATTATCTAATTTAAAGATGAAGTCCAATCATAATTTAAGAAGGCATGAGGTAACAAATGTAAAACTCTACTCTAAACCACTTTAAAATAACTACATTGAAAGAATAAATGTTCTTTATTTTCTTCCAACTCTTTACAAAGAACACAAATTGGGTCATAAGTTCCAAACCACCTTTTTTTGTACGGATTTTGTTTTCAATAACTAGCCAAGTGAAAATAGAGGCTTTTGGATTAGGAGAACATTTCCAAAGAAGATTGAACTAAAGAACATACCTTTCACCTTCTGGTGATGCTGTCGCCTGCAACCAAATATAAAAGAAATCACTTCCGTTAAAACAAATTAATGTAGCAGCAGTAAGCGAATATCGTTCCCACGAGGAATCTTTATAGTAATGAGTTGCGAATTCAAACGAACCAATTAACAAAAGTAAAAAGGGGGGAGTGTTTAAATCACGACAATATCAGAAAATCAAAGGAAAAATCTTAAATCGGAAGAAATAATTAAATCTGAAAAATCAATGAGAAAATACCTTAGTTTCGGGTCACCGATGTTATCATGCTATTATGGATCCTCGACATAAAATTGCAATCATTAATAAACATTCATTGGG
>JAOTAY010000190.1:7252025-7302853 GCA_025629805.1 Erythroxylum baracoense | reverse complement strand
AAAACATCAAAATTTACCTACACAACATTCAATTCTTTCTCTAAATTTCCAATTCACTAATCATCCATCTTCTAACACACATATGCCCAAATCATTCAAGACCTAGGTTCATGAAATTCATGCATGGCATGACACAATTTATGCATAAAATGATCAATTGAACACATGGAAGAAGATAACTTACCAATTATACTCTTAATCTTCCAAATCTCCAACTCTCACAATTTCTCTCTTTTTTCTTCTCACTCACGGCATCACTATCACTCATGGTGAAAGGTGAGAATTTGAGCTTGGTATGGTGACTTTAAGAGGAGATGGTAAAGTGTATGGAGATATACAAGTGAAGAAAGCAACCAAGCTCTCCAAAGAATCAATCAAGAAGACACACCTTCGGATGAGAGAAATCTCATGTCTAACTCACTTTTTATTCTTTACAACCGAAGGTACAAGAAGCTTAAGAGAAGAGTCGTGGAAGACTCTTAAAAGAATGAGTTTTATACTCATTAATATGTGACAAATGTCACTTTCCTATTGGTTATTTAATTTTTTTCTCAATTCACTTCAATTTCACTCCAACTTCCAATGGCTCATTCCAAAAATTCCAAAATGCTTATGTCTAAATTTCCATTGCCATTGGACCACAAATTTTCCACTGATTGACCCCTATCAGTCACTTAGAAATTTTCCGGGTCCGGAAACAGTTCCGAAAAATTCCCAGAAAATTTCCATAATTCTCTAAAAATTAGAGAATCACTATGAACCTCCCCGATTCAATTTATCACTCACAATCCATATTTGCAAAAATTCCTCATTTATTCACACTTATACCGGGACAATTGTCATGAATGCACGTACAATAAATTCTTATATGCACATATCACTATTCACATTAATACGGAAAACATTTTTCGCTACAGACAACATCAAGTCATTCATGAAATATATTATTCATAGGTTACAAATTAAGTTTCCTTTAAAAGAATTGGAATGTTTGAGTTATTTTCTTAGTGTAGAGGCTTTTTGTACAAAGACATATTTGTTTCTATTTAAAACTAAATCATGAGTTGTTAAAAAAAACAAATATGCTTGATGATAAGATTATTTCTACACCTATTTGTCTAGAAAAATCATTAATTTTATCCCAAACTGAGTTCTTAATGATCCGACTATATTTCTAAGTATCGTGAGTGAACTCCAATATCTTTCCATGACTCATTTCGATTTTTTTATGTAGAAAGAAGATATCTCATTTTATGCGTTAGCCATTAGAGTGTCATTAATTGAAAGTCAAATGGATCCTAAGGTATCTTAAAGGGAATATAAATCATAAGTTGTTTCGTCAAGGAGCAACCAATTTTTAGGTTACCACCTATTATGATGCGGATTGGGGCAGTACTAAGGATAATTGAAAATCAACAACAAGCTTAACTATAAACCATAGGCTATGGCTGATCATTCTTATACTTATCATCTTCATTTTCTTGAGAATAAAAGTTAAATGGAACCTCAACCATAAAAGCTACTCATGAGCATGAGCAGAAATGCAAGAAAAAAGCCAATCTTGAAGTTATAAAAAATTTAAGCTAGCAGGTGATTATGGTTGTCTCGTGAAGGAGAAGACTCCAAATTTTAAGTGGCCAAGGATATTTCTCACGTGAAGAAGAAGATACCTAGTTTCGGATTAAAAATTATTAACAAATTGATTGGAAATTTTGAAAATATGGTTCTTTAAATATTTTTCTCAAATTTTGAAGAATTTTAGTTAATCAGATTATAATTAAATTAATTAGTTAATTATGATTAATTGTAATTTAATTAGTTTTATTAAGAATTTAAAACAAGAACTAAATTGTTAACTTAAATTTGACACATAAACCTTCTTTATGTGACACATGGCATCCATGTGATATTAATGACACTAAGTATCATGTATTAATGTTAATGCAGACATGAGACATAAGGATAGACAATTCTATTCAATTTTTCACCCACTTAAAGTTTATTTTAAATATTCCAAAATAATATGTTTCAACCTATATTTTTTATAAAAAAACGTTAGGGTCTAATTTATACTTTTTGTCAAAATTAAAACTTACTCATATTTGTAATGGTTTTCTTATCTAATTTTTAAATAATAAAATGATGAGAGAAAAAGTTCTATTTGTTTCCTACACTATTATTACAATAATTTTGACATATTCAATAAAATTCTTAGGAAATTTATTAGTCATGAAGAGTAGTGATATATTTTAATTCTACATTTATGCTTATCTTAAAATTCACTTTTTATTATGTAACTTTTACTCAGTTCATATGTTATTAACATGTTTAAGATGCAATTTAGCAGACATTTTGTAAACTTTTTAATGAAAATTTTAATAAATTTAATTTTAATTCAATTATAATATAGTTTTATATTAATGTCTTTTCATTTTCAAAATTTTGATAGTAGTTTTCGATGATATAAAAATAAATGTAAATTACTTTATTAAGATTTCAAAATAATAAGAAATACAAAGAAGAAATTGAATAATAAACGAAATAGAACAAAAACGATTATCATATATTGTGGATTGTAATATTTGATTATTTATTAAATAGTGTGGATTTTTTTACAAAGAAAAATTAAAACATCTATGTGATGGACAATAAAAGAATGTAGGCAATGATAAAGATAATTCTCAAGTTTCTTAAGATTGTTATATACTTATCATGTATAGCTTAAACTTGTTTTGTTGTAATTTTATCTTTACATAAAGACCTTATATATTTTGTGTGTGTGGTTAATATTAATGAAAGGCTAAGCTAAAATTATTCCTCTACCTAGAAGTCTCAATAGCAATTAGATTTTTCTTGGCTTCATCATCTTTCATCTATTTTTAAATCATTATCGTTTACTCCTGTAACCAAAACAATTGCCCACCACCAACTTTTTACTCCTTACTTATTCTTTGTTTATTTTGTAGCCACCACCAATTTTATTGTTTATATAGTTTTATTCTTCATTTATTATATATCCACCACCACTTTCCTTTATCCTACTAAAATAATTTGATCATCTCCCAAAGTTCGATTGCTAACATTTTCTAGCTTTAACACATCTTTAGGCATCAAACATGGCTAATGAAGGAATTATAATTCCTACCTTTACCATAACCTTTTTCAGTTTAATGACAATCATATCCTTATCCAACTTTTCTCACCAATTTCCCATTAAATGCAATTCTAACAATTATTTATTATTACAAGCACAACTCCTTCCTCTGCTAAATAGTTACAATTTAGCACATCATATAAATGACACAAGACACCTCTATAAAAAAAGCATCATCAACAATCCCTAACCACCTTTTTCAAACATGGTATTGAATAGCTCAATTAGTGCTACGCTGGAATATTCAATCTATAACATAAAAATTTATCACAAGTTGTAGGTGATACATTAGTAAGAAAGGCTTGGGAAAAGCTTTTAGCCACTTATGCATCAGGTTCATGAGCTCATGTTTGAACCATTCAATCTAAATTTTATCAATTGGAAAAAGAGAAAAGTAAGACTATTACATAATACATACAGATGGATAAGGGAACGTTTGATCAACTTGTAGCTTTCCAACATAGGGTACCTAAAGATGATCTTATACAAGTGATAGTTGATGGCTTTGTCAAAATACATTGCTTTTGTACATGGTTTAGAACAAAAAATTGACCTTATTTCTTATTATGATTTGTTTAGGTTACTATTAAGTGAAAAATAAAATATATTTAATGATGTATCTTTAAAGAAATTCGTGCAACCAATAACCCATTATGCTAGTAATTAACAATATTTTTCTTTTAATTTTAGTGGTAGATAATAAAATTCTACACATTAGAGGTCATGGTGGTCAAAATCATAGTTACATAATATTCTCATCAAAGAGTAACTTGTTCATAAGTATCATCATCTAATTTCTCAACCAGGATCTGTCATACTTATGGTAGCCAAGGTCATTTAACCAAGCAAGTCCAACTCTAAGTTTCAATTAATAACAGTTACACACCTTTAGGCCAAATACCAATTTGGCTACACCTAGCCCTTTATCGAAACATCAATAGATCATGGACACTAGGGCAACACATCACCTTACACCTAATATTGAAAATTTTACATCACATCATAAGTATCAAGGCTCGGATAACATCCAAGTTAGTAATGGTAAAACAATCCCAATCTTAAATATTGTATTTTCTAAGTCTCACTCTTCTAATTGTGCTTTTTAATTGTGTGATATGTTATATGTTCCACAATCTTATAATAACTTGCTTGATGTTTATTATTTTACCAAAGCTAATAATGTGTCTATTGAATTTTTTCCTAGCCATTTTGTGATTAAGGATATCATCACGAAGGAACTATTATATATCAGCTAGAATGATTACGGATTATACATTATTTTGTTTAAACCTTTTCATCAACTGAGCTCTCCTATTCATGCTTATTCTTGCACTCTCTTTACCTGGCACATAAGACTTAGATATCCCCATATGTGTAACATTCGTAATATTTTACATAATCTTAATTTTCAATTTTTTGACAATAAAGTCTCCAATTTGTGTCATGTTTGTTCTATCAGTGAGAGCTATAAATTACCTTTTTCTAACTTTAATTATGTTACACAAAGCCCAATAGGATTAATTTGTTCAGATTTATGAGGACATTCTCCTATAGTTTCTATTGATGAGTATCATTATTATGTTATGTTTTATAATCATTATAGCAAATATACTTAGATTTATTTTCTCAAATTTAAATATAAAGTTCTCAATCTTTATTAAATCTTGTTATTTGGTTGCAAAAAATTTCCAATGTTCCATTAAATCCTTTCAAGCAATTTGGGATGGTGAATATCAAGTCTTGACTTCCCACTTACTTGAGAATGATATTGCTCAAATATTTTCATGTCCTAAAACCTATAAACAATATAGGTGCATTGAAAATAAACATAGACATATCATAAAGACTTATTTGCCCTTATTACATCATTCATCTATACCATATGAATATTGGAATTATATATTTGATTCAAAGGTTTATCTAATCAATCGAATGTATATTCGTACACTAAATAATGACAATCCCACAAATTATTTCCAAAAAAAATCCTAATTATGATGCAATTCATGTGTTTAGCTATCTTTGTTATCCATGGTTACATCCTTACTCTCTTAATAAATTATCTCTGCAATCCAAAATTTTTATTTTTATAGGGTATAACAAAATCTAAAGGTTATATTTGTTTGTATTTTTTCACCAAAAAATTTGTTATCTCATAATGTGTGATGTTTGATGAATAGGCATTCCTTTTCAAACAAATTGAATATAGTGCTTCATATATTGCTCTAGTTTCATGGTCCTCCTCCAACAACACCATTCTTGTAAACATTAGAGCCGCATTTTTTCTGTATATTTACCTACAAACACTTCCCACTAAAATACAATCACATTTGTCAAATCACTTGAACCCGACACTCCTCCTTCAAATATATAAACAATAGCTTCACCATATGAATCTAACATATCTAAATGCAACCTAACACCATCTAATGTGCTAAATAATCCAATACTCCTCAATAATCTCCCAATACAACTTGTTCAGCCCATGACTCATCTCCTCAAATTCCTACACATCATATTACATGAATTGGACTTTCCTTGGTAGTTTAATTATCTGGCTATAATATCAAGTGCCTAAAAGCCACAAAACTCACTTTAATGACTATGTTAAAAACAAGCCACTTGAAACCACATATATTTTATGCCTTTACCACGCATGAAAAACCAAATTCTTATAATTAATTAGTTAAAATCCCCAACTGGAGAAAGACAATACAAGAAGAATTTAATGTCATACTTGCCAAAGATAAATGGACCCCTATCCCTCATCAAAATTTAATTAGCAACAAGTGGGATTTTTGAACTAAATTTGATAGGAATGGTAATATTGATCAGCATAAGGCATTTTTAGTTGCCAAAGGGTTTCATCAATGATCTAACATCGATTATAAAAGAGACCATCAATCTTGTGATAAAACCAACAATGGTTCGATTAATTCTTTCCTTAACTATTTCCAACAATTGGGATGTTAATCAATATGATGTGTCCAATGCTTTTTTGCATGACACACTTAATGAAGATGTATTTATGAAGCAACTACGAGGTTTTGAGCATCCTGATTACCACATTTTGTTTGTAAGTTAAACAAGTCTACCAATGCCTTAAACAAGCTCTAAGGCAATTTTATAAATGTTTCTCCACATAATTATTATCTCTCAATTTTTAAGGTTCTAAAACCAAAAGATCCTTCTATTTTTATAAAGATGCTCACAACATAGTCTTTGTCCTCATTAATACAGATAACATTTTTTGCTACGGGCAACATCAAGTCATTCATGAAATATATTATTCGTTGGTTACAAATTAAGTTTCCTTTAAAATAATTTGAATGTTTGAGTTAGTTTCTTAGTGTAGAGGCTTTTTGGACAAAGACATATTTGTTTCTATATAAAACTAAATCGTGAATTGTTACAAAAAGAAAATATACTTGATGATAATGTTATTTCTACACCTATTTGTCTAGAAAAATCATTAATTTTTTCCTAATGAGTTCTTCAATGTTCTACTATATTTCTAAGTTTGGTGAGTGAACTCCAATATCTTTCCATAACTTGTCTCGGTTTTTTTATGTAGAAAAGAAGATATCTCATTTTATGGGTTAGCCATTAGAGTGTCATTAATTGAAAGTCAAATAGATCCTAAGGTATCTCAAAGGGACTATAAATCATAAGTTGTTTCTTTAGGAAGCAACCAATTTTTAGGCTACCAACTACTATGATGCGGATTGGAGCAGTAGTAAGGATAATTGAAAATCAACAACACGCTTAACTATTTCTGTTGGACCCAATCTGATTACTAAATGCTCTAGAAAATAAAATATAGTTGTTCATTCCTCCATAGAGGCAACGTATCAAGCCATTGCAACATTTTATGAAGTTTAATGGGTCCAATCTTTTCTTAAAGAGATACATATAGTTCTATTATTAAGATCTATTGTTTAGTGTGATAAGTTGTTAGCCATATATCTTACATCTATACTTATTTTTCATTCATGCTCCAAGCATCGTAAGATTGATTTCTATTATATGTTCATAACAAGGTATTTAAGCAAGAATTTCAAGTGTAATATATTTCAACAAATGATCAAATTGTTGACATCTTAACAAAGCCTACATCAAAAAACAAGTTTCAACACATGAGATGCAAGTTGATAGTTTTTGACAAAACTTCTCTAACTTAGAGAGAGTGATAAAGATAATCCCTAAGTTTATTAAGTTCTTTATGATAAAGTTAATACTCAAGTTTATTTAGTTTGTTCTATCCTTATCATGTGCAGTTTAAAATTGATTTGATGTAATCTTATCTCTATACAAAAACCTTGTATATATGTGTAATTAACATTAATGAAAACTAGGCCAAATTTGTCCTCCTTGTTCTATTAAATAAGTCATATTTGTGAAAAAAAGAAACTAGAAAAGGTATCAACATTGATGAGGTATATATATACTTGTTATTTAGCATCTTTTAAGTTTTAGTTTAGTATTCATTATGTACTGCACATATACTAAAATTAAACATAAACTGATATAGCATGCAACTCCTTGGATGTGTGGCACTATGTTATCATCCATCAATGTTGGTTTTCTACAGCAAACTGAAGAAACAATATATATAAAAGTTATCCCCAAATGGTTACACCTCACACTATATCTACGTTGCCTATAGATATAGTGCCAACTAGGCTAATGATCACTTCTGGATATATACTCAACAACAAAATCGGAAATTATACATCTGCACTCCAATATGCCGCCAACCAAGCTAATGATCACCTCTGGTTGTTATTCAATACCACGTAAGTTGAAAGGTTCTAAGTGTTCTGATGTCAGTAAATTTTCTTGGTAAAATTCATATAATATATAAACATTTGATATAATAAGAAATCCAACCCTCTATCTCTTCCCTTTCAGATATTTCATGTATGATGGTTTTGTTTGAGGGATGCCTACCATCTTATTAGAGTATCAACATCATGTCACTATCAAGAAAACTATATTTAAGACGAACATGCATTTTAGGATTAACTAAACAAATAATGAAACGAAAACTCAAAAAACAACTGAAATAGCTCATTCCTGAGCCATACTGAAACAAGGACATCGAGCTACATACAACCTAGCCAGCATGATGACTTTGATCAGTTATATATCATTAACAACAAAATTTTGTTAGGGAAGTAAAAGAAACAGAGGAGTATAAGGCTTTTTCTAGAAAAATAGAACTTAGTTTTTTCTTACTGCATACGAAACAAAAATACCAAGCCTAATATATAGGCATTATAGTTGAACTTAACTTCCTAAAAAACTAGCAACTAAACCTAACATGGGATCACAACCCACTATCTCCACTAGACAACACTTGCTAGAAATCAGAAAACAACGACCTAAAAAATAGGAAACATTCTAACTATTAGGTTTGAAGCATCACTCAACACTCCCCTTTACTTCAAACCTTGTAATTCCCATCCGTATCCTAAAATACTCATGCTTTGCACATGGCAGTGACTTGGTGAGGATGTTTGCTACTTGCTCATTTATTCCATAAAAGCTTAAAGTAATGGTTCCTTCAACTACCAAGCCTCAAATGAAGTGATAGTGAATGTCTATATGCTTCATTCAGCTGTGATAAGTTGCATTTTTGTCATGACGATCACTACCTTGTTGTCACAAAAGATTTCTATTACACTTGCTTGTTCCTGATGAAAATCAGCCATCATTCTTCTTAACCATATAGCTTGACATGTTGAAGTTGTTACTATCGCATATTCAGCCTTTGATGATGACAAAACTACTATGTCTTGCTTCTTTGAGCTCCATAAAATAACACATAAACCAATAAAAAACACATATTTGAAGTACTTTTCTGATCATTATAATAGCTGCCTAGTCACTATTAGTGAAATCAAATAGCCTACTGCTTGGCCCTTTTGAGTACCAAATCCTAAAGTAAGTAGTCCCAGCTACATAATGAAGGACTCTCTTTACTGCCCCAAAGTGATGCCCAGTCGGTCCATGCATAAACCTTGATATAATACTTACAAAAAAATGTTATGTTAGACCTTGTATGAGACAAATAATTCAATCCACCAATAATACTTCTAAAATACTTTGCACTTGTCAACCCAGTACAGTCTTTAGCTATAAGAGTTTCATTTACATTCATAGGTGTTAGAGTCATTTTACAATTGAGCATATTTAACCTCTTTAACAAGCTAGTAACATATTTTCATTGGGAGATAAAAATCCTATCAGCACATTAATTCACCTCAAGCCTAAGAAAATAATTCAACAAACCTAATTCTGACATCTCAAAATTGTTCATCATTGAAGACTTAAATTAAGCAACAACTGACCCACACGACCCCATCTATATGATATCATCAATATAAAGACAAACCACAAAAAGATCAATACGTCGCTTCTTTACATAGAGGGTTAGGTCATTTTTGCTCCTCTCGAAACCGTTCTTCAAGAAATAAGAGTCAATCTTGTTCTACCAAGCTCACAGGGCTTGCTTAAGACCATATAAGGCCTTATTTAACCTAAACACCTTGCCTTCGGAACCACTAATAACATTCCCTTTAGGTTGAGAAACGTAATTCTTCCTTTAACTCACTGTTCAAAAAGGCAAACTTGACATCAAACTGATACATAAGCCATTCTAGTTGTGCAGCTAAGGCTAAGAAAGTCCTAACGGTTTCAAATTGAGCTACTAGCAAGAATGTCTCATCAAAATCGACACCTTGCTACCGTTCATAGCCTTTTGTAACAATCCGAGCTTTATATTTTTGAACCATATCATCAACATTGTATTTTGTACAGTACACCCACTTGAGCCTAATAACATTCTTCCTTTAACAAGATCTCAAGTTTCATTTCTCTTAATTGTCGTTATCTCCATATTCATTGCCTCCTGCCATTCCAAAATTTGAGCTGCTTCATCGTAAAACATAGGGTCAGATGTATAAAAAGCAAAGCTACAAGAGGCGTATATATCACTTAATGATCTGAACTGGTTTGTGGTCATATGCAGATCTCGATGGTGTGCTTCCTAGAGATGAACTATTGTTATTATTATTAGGAGTTAATGAACTACTATCACTGCCTAAAGAAGTAGATGATGAACTATTGTTGCTTCTGCTTGAATGAAGAGTGGGACTTGCTATTTCAATTAATTCCGCCACTATTGTTTCAGTTGCGGTTTCTGAAACTAAAGGAGTTACTGGTGCTAAAATGTTGTTATTCCAAGCCCAAAATTTCGGTTTGTTAAACTTGACATCTCTACTGATAACAACTTTGCCATTTATCGGGTTGTATAGTCTATATGCCTTGGATTGAGTGTAGTACCCCATAAAGATGCACTTTTTGCTTTTTTTCCAAGTTTGCTATGAGAAGGAGAAGTGATCAAAGCATATGCTACACAACCAAAAATTCTTAAATGGCTTACCTTTGGCTTTCTACCCTTCTATGGTTCATAGGGAGTCCGGTTCATGACTGCCTTGGTGGGTGAGATATTTAGGAGATACACAACAATTGCCACTGCTTCTGCCCAAAATATCTTTGGAAAACCACTTGCGGTTAGCATACTTCATGTTATTTCAACCACAGTTTGGTTTTTTCGCTCCACTGCACCATTCTACTGTGGTGTGTGAGGTACAGATAGTTCCCTTTGAATACCACTCTCCACAAAAAAATTATCAAACTCATTAGAACAAAATTCACCACCTAGATCTGTGTGAAGTGTTTGAATTTGACACCCACTTTGATTTTCAACTAGAGCCTTAAATTTCTTGAACCATTCAAAGATTTCTGATTTGCATTTTAAGAATTAAACCCAATTCATATGGCTGTAGTTGTCAATAAAAGGCAAAAAATATCAACTCCCACCATGCAACTTTGTTTTCATAAGCCTGCATAGATTAGCATGCATAATTAAGTTCAAGAAATTTTAAGGCTCTCCATGATTTTCCATTCGGAAATGATACTCTAATATGCTTCCTAAGGAAACATCCTTCACAAAAACCAAGGCTAGAAATTTTTTACAACCCAACAACCATATTGTTTTCTGTCAACAGTTTTAGCCCTTTAACATTCAAGTGTCCATAACGCAAATGCCATATTTTTTGGTCAACAATTTTAGTAACCAATGCACACTTCTCAATGTTTGACATATTTAGAGGAAACATATTATTTTGTACAATTGGAATACTAAAAGGTTTCTGACTAGATTTCTTTTCCATAATGGAACAACAATCATTATCATATCCACCTTTCATCAATTTTCCAACACTAGGCAAATTATGAGCTAGACTAGGGAAAATAGCACAATATGGAGGAGTTTTACATTACCCTATGAGGTTTTGATGGCGACTGTAACCTTTTCTTCAATTTGGACTTGCTTGTTGTCTCCAAGTCGAGCTTCAGTTTTGAGTGATTCATCGAGGTCCTTGAACGACATCCTAGCTCTAGTCATATGATTCGAACATCTGCTATCATTAAACCAAACATCAGCTGTTACATTAATAAGGGAATGAGCCATGAAAATTTTGCTTTCCTCAACAACCTCCTTAACATAATTGACATGCTTCTGCTCATCTTTTTGTTTTGCCCAATAATATGCTTCTTTATACCCAAGTTTGCTGCAATAATGACATTTAATGGTGCTCTTGAATTGTCGTTGATCTCCGTTGTGATCACGATCTCTGCTTCTACCACGACCTCAGCCTCGGAAGCCACCTCTACCCTGTTTGTGGCCTCGTGAATTATCTGTCTTCCCCTTATAGGAAAACTCCCCCTTGACTTGAAAGGCTTTCTCCTCCATCTTTTCATAAGATCTACTAATTCGAGCCTTATGCGCCAATAAGGAATTTTTCAATTCATCAAAGCTATAAGTTGAGACGTCATTAGCTTCCTTAATTGCACTAACAGCAGGAACATAATCCCTGGTGAGACTCCTCAAAACTTTACTAATGACATATTCATCACTAACAGTTTCTCCGTAAGACCTTCTTTGATTCACAATACTAGACACCCTCGACAAATAAACATGCACAGGCTCTTTTACATTCATTGCTAGATTCTAAAAAATGTCGTGAAGTGTTTGTAATTTAATGGGAATTACCTTCTTGTCTCCAAAATACTCTTTCTTAAGAATCTCCTAAGCCTCTTTAGCGGTTGTTGCTGCAGCAATTTAAGGAAATATCTCATCATCAGTGCCGATTGGATGAACAATAAAGTCTTAGCATCCTTCTTGCGTCTTTCCCGCAATTGTTGTTTAGGTTGACCTGGTGCTGGATTCGACTCTTCATACCCATCTTCCACCAAATGCTAAAGCTCTTGGGACTTAAATAGAGTCTTCATCTTGAAACTCCATAATTGGTACTTCTCTCCTTTGAAGAAGGGAATAATAGGCTGAGATGAAAAGTTAGTACCATTGCTCGTCATGGCTTTCTCTCAATTTTGTGTTTGCCTCACAATGTTTGCTCTCACTTGCTCTCACTTTCCCTTTTATTTTCTTTTCTGTCTAGTTCTGACCCAACTTGGCAAAGAGTAGAGGAGACTACATGTGTTTTAATTTTCTCTCCCTAACTGTCTATGCTCTGATACCAAGAGTTTGTCGGGGAAGTAAAAGAAACAGAGGAGTACAAGGCATTTTGGAAAAACATAACTTAGTTTTTTGTTACTGCAACTGCATACGAAAATAGAAAATACCAAGCCTAAAATATGGGCATTACAATTGAACTTAACTTCCTAAAAAACTAGCAACTAAACTTTGACATGGAATCACAACCCACTATCTCCACTACATAACACTCGCTAGAAATATAGATAACTACTAGCTAAAAAATAGGAAACATTTGACTACCAAGTTTGAAGCATCACTCAACAAATTATAGTTAGGAAGGTTATTGGCTTCAAGTATTATGCACGGCCAGATTTAATTTTGCATTGGGAAGCATATGATTATATAATTAAATTCCTTGGACCCATATCTGTTGCATCCATAGGGAGGTCGTCAAGTCGGGTATAGGGATCTTGTTCAAACACAAGCCGCATTAATTAAAAGACTATTCTCGCCTGAAATGTGGCTGAAGAAGAAGACGACTACATGAGATAGCAAGCAAAGGAAAGGAATGCATGTTTAGATCTTCTTCATTTAGATTAACAAACGACCCAAATAATAGGATCTAACAGAAACGATTAATATGAGAAATTAGTTCAAGTAGACTGAATACAGAAATGCTAATATTAGAATCCAATCGTGATTAAAAGTTTCATGGCGTTTATTACTTTATTTCAGTTAATATGTTTAAGAGAACGGAAGGGGAAATAAGGCCAGGCCAACAATATCATACAAATAGAATCTACAACCAGTTTATTACTCATTTTATTCGTTTATTATTATATTAGTTGCATCGAAATACAAAATACTGGTATTTTGAGTTCTCATGTAGTTCCATGAACCGAGTTCAAACATCTCTACTGCCCCCTAAACCTCAACTAGGCCATGGACCAACTAACATCAACGACACCCAAGTCTTTATTCAGACCCAAAGCCTCCCACACAGCATCAGACCCATCAACTATATTATTCCCGCATGGTGGCTGACCAGCATGCTCAGCGTCACATCCATTCATAGAATCACACTCATCCACCACTTTTGCAGTTACGCTTCTCCCGTTATTTGCCGTAATTTTGATCATCTTCCCACACCTTGAGCCATCCTTGTACCATCCTGTTGATAGTGCAACGACTCGCTCTGTTTTTGCGTGATACTTCTCGTCACACTCAGAAGGAGCTCCTCCTTCACCCCCTTCACTGAAATCGTTCAGAGTTAACCGAGCTTTTGTAGAGGATGTTACCGGAGGCGAGCATCGATACTTAGGGTAGTTTTTACCCCGGCAAGGCAGGGTGCCAGATTGCTGACAACCGCCAGTCCGTGGCGAACGGCTTCCTCCACCTCCACTGCTGCAAATGTGGGTGCCAACATCTGGGTCGTCGTTGCACTTACCACGGATGCAAATAAGCTGACCTGCACAGTCGTTCAAGGTCCGACATGAGCCATTGCATGAGGAGATGGCATTGGAGGGCAATGTCCACGAGGTAAAGCTGAAGAGAATGAAAAGGGATAGGAGAGAAATTTCCAGCGTCATTTTGGCTGATGAGTATGACTCACTGAAAAAGGTATTGTGTGGCTTCGAGTCTTGCCCATAGCAGCTATATATATATATATATATGTAGGGCTTGATAGTGAAGTCTGGACTCTGGACTAGTCCCATATTAGTCAAAAGTTTTAGATACCATACAGTATATATTAAGATCTTCATTCTACGGTCGACACACTGTTCCATCATTCTGTTTGTTGAATTTACGAGATTAATCGATAAGAAATGATGAATTTAATTTATTTTAAATTAATATGAACTTCCGACTTTTCTTGTTAGACCTGTTTCACTATTTGTACCACCTTGAAATCAATCACTGGCCCGACTTTGTTGACCAATAGCCGTTGTAGTACTATTGGCACTAGAATTTTCACAACCCATCGTTGTCTTTTCCAAGTTGCTTTTCCAGGAAAGCAAAGTTTTGATATTCATCATTTTTCTAAGGTTGAACAATTTTTTTAAAATAATAATATAACAAAAGGATTATATATTTTTACTTATTTATAATCAAGTCCTTAGATTGTTAAAAATTATATACTTACAAATTATATATATTTTTATAATGTTAAAATGATACTATCGCCTCTGAAATTTTATAAGCCCCATATAAAGTAAAAAAAAAGGACCCTAATGAATCAAGATATGTAAACTTTAAAAGTATATTTTATTTTTAAATTTTAATATTCATGTATAAGCGACTCAAATCATAACTTCAAGTACCTAACAAAGTAATAAATGATCATAACAAAAGTTAAGAACATGTTGCAAATATTAGCGGTGATAAAATCACTAAAAATAATAGTATTAAAACAAAATAGCAATAGCAGAAATCAAACAACAATATCAAATTACAAAATATTAAGAGAATTATACTAACAAGCATACAGATGATCATAAAAAGCAATTTCTCTATATATTTTTAGCTACAAAATCATTAATAATAGTATCAAGATTAATATATCCTTGTTAATATTAATCAAATATTATATTAATAAAAATATGCCGTTGATATTAATAAAATGTTATATTAATAAATATAAATAAAAATTAACATATATCGCTAACAAATTGATCTAAAATTTTATTTTTTTTAGGTCTATAAATATGTGTGTATATTTATCATCCTTTAATTTACATAAATATGGATATCCGAAATAAATGGAAATAAAAATATAAAAGAGAAATATAAAAAATTTTGTTTTTTTTCTTAACAAGGTCGAAACAAAATCGTTAAACAGTCCAATTAATGGTTAGGACCTAACTTCTTTTTAACTACATTCAATAAAGTTTGAAATTGAGAATAAAAAACTCAACCACAAATTTTTCTTTTAATTTTTACAAGTATCAAGAAACTTTTTGATGTATACAAACATCTTAAAGCAGACTATTGACTTCTCTATATTTACTCATTTAGAGAATAGATTTATTAATTTATAACTTTTAACTTTTAACTATTTTAATAAATAAATTTATTAACTTTAGCACCCATAAATTTAGGCTGAAGTGGCCTTGCCCGGCGGGGCGGATATTAGTTTACAGCGCTTGACTTGTTATTTTCGGTTTGGAAAATTGAATGATCGCAATTAACGATATGTAAAAGCTTGGAAAAGTCAAATAAACTTTTTGCTATTCTCAAATTTTACCCATCAAAATCACTTATACATTAATTTTGATTTTAACGTTTCATTTAAAATTGGATATACTTAAATTCATTACTCAACCTCTTGCAGAACTTCATAATTAATTTTAATTTAAATCTGAATTGATCCAACTCAAAAATTAATTTAAAATTTAAATTCTAAGTTTATTTCGATATAATCTAAACTTAGTTTAAATCTAATGTTGAGTTTTAGAGCTTTTGTTTTAAGCTAATAATCTAAATTTTCGTAAATATTTTTTAAAAAATTTGAAACTGACTCAAACTCATTATTATGTCTACAAACACGTTAGTTCCTCTTATACATATGTCACTACCAAAGTCTTAAGCATTAAGTACCAATTTATTGACCTTAGGTCATTAAGTTACGGCATAAGTCCTTAAGGCATTATTTTTAAAAAAATCATTTCATTTTTTGGTATTGGATTGAGTGCAATATTACATAAATTAATTAATTGTAATTTCATTTATTTATTTTATCATCATACCTTCATTATATAAACCCATTTTCGGTTAGAATTTTACTTAATTTAAAATTTTAATGATATGATCATTAAAATTTTAAAATTGAAATTGGCTAATAAATCTTTGGCAAATTTTAATACAATTATTAAGTGTGAATTAACTAGATTTATGTAATAATATAGATTAAATATATAAAAGGTGAGGATATCTTTGTGGAATTGAGCCGATACACAGAAGGTATGGAACTTTTTTATATAATCTTATAGGTTAATTAATAACATAAAAAAGCTTGACCAGTGAAAGGCTACGTAGTGTGACCCCTCTCGCTAGAGCTCTCAAACCTTTTAGGTTTTTCTAGTCAAGGAAATCTGCGAAAACTTTCTAAATTTTGATTAACTTCTGTTACTTTTTGTCCAAAATCACTTCCTTCGCATTTGTTGACTTCCTCTATATAAAATGAGAGAGGTACACGAACTTTAGAAGTCAACCAAAGTAATTCGTGTTGGAGACTTCCCTAAGTTTGATTATCATAAGGCAAAGGCCAGAAGTAGGGAAATTCTAATTTTACTTCTCTACAAGTTCGTCATGTAAGGTTGTGCTCGTAGGATATGATATGATACTAAAGGATGTGTGTTGACTAAGTCTCACTTATCAGTTACTAGTTTTTATCTGTTACTGGTTTTTAGCAATAATGGGAGTAAATCTTGGAACCTTGTTAGACAAGTTGGCTGGTCAAACTAGACGTACAATTGACTCCTATATTTTCTCCATTCTCCATTTATTTTGCTTCCAAGTTGTTTGAGTGGGTATATCCACTTCCTTTTCAAGTATCGCACATTTTCAACTTCCATGTTTGTAAAGTGGTGAGCCACAAGTTAAGGATTATTTCATTGTCTAAATTTAAATAGTTTCAATGAGAAATCAAGGGAATTATCTGACAAATCTTATCTTTCTGAACTCTGTTCTTTCTCTTCTGAAATTTTCTCTAAAATTCCACTATCAGTGGTATCAGAGACAGGTTAGGCTCAATGGGAACACGGCAACAAACAAATGCAGAGTTCCGTAATAATGTCACCGAAGTGATAGGAAAGCATGAGTCCATGTTCGACCAAATACATGTGACTCTCCAAACTTTGATGACCAAAATGCAAAGTATGGAAGCCTCTGTTACCCAATTGAAGGAGTGCTCTGACAATGAGAATCCCTTCGCTTACCATTCAACTGCCAATAATCCTTATGTAGGCAACAATGGTCCTCCATCAAATAACCATGCTTCCAACCACCATTCACAAGGCACATCATCAAACCAGAATCACACATCCAATTCACAAAATTCAAACTCTAGCCACCACATGAAACTACAATTTCCCAAATTTGACAGTGAGGACTCTTATGGGTGGATCCATAAGGCTGAACAATACTTTGATTTCAAGGTTATTAATGCAGAAGATTGAGTACAATTGTCTTCCTTCCATCTCAAAGGAGTGGCATTGCAGTGGCATCGATGGTATGCACGCTATCAAGGACCGGTTAGCTGGATCGAATTCACTAAGGCTGTGTTTAAGTGATTCGGGCCAACTGATTATAAGGACCCTTCAGAAGCTCTTAACCGCCTTCAGCAAACATCATATTTGACATCATATCAAATAGAGTTTGAAAACTTGTCTAATCAAGTGGATGACTTACCTCACCATTTCCTAATCGGTTGTTTTATTGCAGGATTGAAGGATGAGATACAATTGGAGGTTCAAATCAAACAACCACGTATATTGGCAGATGCAAGGTTGGTGGAGGAGAAAAATAATCTCCAGAAAAAACAACAAAGCTCTACCAGGACTAACTGGGCGAATAAATCAACTTCAAATAAAAGTTTGTTGGGACCAATTCCTAAATCCAACCCTGGTGCTTCTATGACTTTGCCAAGGTTCCACCGAATTTCGAACTAAGAAGCCTAGGAAAGAAGGAAAAAAGGACTATACTACTATTGTGATGAGAAATACACTCCGGGACACCGTTGTGTGAAGCCGCAATTATTCTGCATCGAAGAGTCCATTGTGATTGAAGAGGAGGAAGATGATTTTTGTAAAACTAATAACATGCCTGAAATCTCACTACATGCCATAGCTGGGATGGATCACCCACAAACTCCCCAATTACTTGGTAGAATCAACAGAAAAGAGGTCTCCATTTTAGTAGACAACGGCTCCACTCATAATTTTGTGCATTAAAACCTTGCCAAGACATATGGGCTGCAGGTGGTGAATGATCAATCTCTACAAGTGATGGTGGCTAATTATGAGAAGGTGACATGTGAAGGAAGGTGCATGAATATGACTCTGGCCATCCAAGGGTATTTAACTTCCGCAGATTTCTTTGTGTTACCTATGGCTGCTTGTCCAGTGGTGATGAGAGTCCAATGGTTGGCCACTCTGGGCCCAATAGAAACCGACTACAACAAACTGACCATGACCATTAAAGGGGATGAACAGACTCATACATTCCAAGGAGAGCAACTAGGAGAGATGGGTCCCCTATCTAAGAAGGACGGCAGCCTTCACATGGCCACTAGTTTTCTTTTGCAGGTTAGCACCAGTTGTATGGACACAGATTCTAAAATTCATCCAAGCCTTCAACATTTGATTTCAAAATATCAAAATATGTTTGAACAACTCAAACAGCTACCACCTAGACGTGAATTTAATCACCATATACCCTTGCAAGATGATAGCCATCCCATCTCTATTAGGCCTTATCGGTACCCTTTCTATCAAAAGACAGAGCTCGAGAAGATGGTGAAAGAAATGTTATCAACAGGTCTAATCCGACCTAGTCGAAGCCCATTCTCATCTCCAGTGCTTTTGGTCAAGAAATTCGATGGGAGTTGGCGTTTCTGTGTGGACTACAAGGCCTTGAACGAGATAACCATAAAGGATAAATTTTCAATTCCCGTAATTGATAAGCTCCTCGATGAATTGTATGGGTCGGCCTATTATACAAAATTGGATCTTCGCTCTGGTTACCACCAGATCCAGGTCAAAGATGAAGATATCTACAAGACAGCATTTCGAGCACATGAAGGCCACTACGAATTCGTAGTCATGCCTTTCGGCCTTACCAACGCTCTTGCAACATTTCAAGCTTTGATGAACGACATCTTTAAACCTTATTTAAGGAATTTCATTTTAGTATTTTTGTGATGATATTTTGATATATAGCAAGAGCTGGAATGAGCATCAACATCATCTTAAGAAAGTTTAACAGATTCTTAAATCTCACAGTTTATTTGTCAAGGCTAGTAAATGTCAATTCAGGATTACCGAAGATGATTACCTGGGGCATGTTATTTCTTAACAAGGAGTCTTTGTTGATCAGAAAAAAATTGAAGCAATCAAGAATGGGCCCCAACCGACTAATCAAACCAATGTCCGTGGATTTTTGGGCCTAGCAGGATATTACAGGAAATTCATCCGAAATTTTGGAGGTATTGCTGCTCCTTTAACTCAATTATTAACTAAACATGGTTTTTATTGGAGTCCAGAAGCTGCAGAAGCTTTTGAAAAATTAAAGGAAGCTTTATCTTCACCGCCCATTCTAGCACTTCCTGATTTCACCCAAGACTTTGTGATTAAAAGAGATGCCTACATAAGGGGAATTGGAGCGATATTATCACAAAATCAGAAGCCAATAGCGTACTTCAGTGAGGCATTAAAAGGGACAGCCTTACACTTATCCACCTATGAAAAAGAAATGTTGGCCATCATCAAAGCAATTCGAAAATGGAGGCCCTACCTTGTCGGTCGCCTATTCATCATTTGGACAGATCAAAGAAGCCTTAAGTTCTTATTAGAGCAACACATCACAACCCCGACACAAGCTAGATGGCTTCTAAAGTTACTGGGATACGACTACAAGATTGAATATAAATTAGGGAAGGAAATCATGGTGCTGACGCGCTATTACGGGTTGGTGAACTGCATATGGCTATTGTTTCATTACCTATGGCGGAGTGGTGAAAACAACTTTAAGAAGAAGTTAGTCGCGATCCTTTTTACGTGGCTAAGGTTAGCCAAAATTCAAGTGAGCCAAAATTCAAGTGAACACGCTTTTCGCCTTCAAGATGGGATTTGCTATTTTAAAGGGAAGATTTATCTCAATCCTAATTGTTCACTAATTCCTTTTCTGTTAAAAGAGCTCCATGCAACATCAACAAGTGGGCACTTTGGATATTTAAAAACACTAGCACGAGCCAAACAAAATTTCCATTGGCTTGGACTCCACAAAATAGTGAAGCGCTTTCTGAGGGAATGTTCAATCTGCTAAAAGAATAGGTATGAAACTATGAAGCCGGTTGGGCTCCTCCAACCACTAACAATTCTCGAATCTGTATGGTTAGAAGTATCCATGCATTTTATCAAAGGATTACCCATCTCCAAAGGATACAATGTCATTATGATGGTGGTTGATCGATTGTCAAAGTACAGTCACTTTATTCCCTTACGACATCCATTCAGCGCAGTAGGAGTGGCTATCGAATTCCTCCACCATATGGTCAAGTTACATGGCATTCTTGAATCAGACCACATGGCATTCTTAAATCAATCATAAGTGATCGTGATAAGGTATTCTTAAGCTCCTTTTGGTCTTAGTTATTTAAACTACAGGGTGCGGAACTACGGATGAGCACAAGTTATCACCCGCAGACTAAAGGACAAACTAAAGTGGTCAATAGAATATTGGAACAATATCTCAGGTGTTTCACTGGTAAGTAGCCGCGAAAGTGGTTTGATTAGCTACTTTGGGCCGAATTTAGCTATAACACAAGCTATCACTCTGCCACCAAATTCTCACCCTTTGAGATCATTTATAGACGTTGGCCTCCTACGGTGCTATTATATGTTCCTAGAGCCACTAGAGTTCAAGCTGTTGATGAGCACCTTCGTGATTGAGCAAAATTTCTGAGGGATTTGAAGAGTAATTTGAGATTGGCACATGAAAGAATGAAGTTGCATGCTGATAAGCATAAGAGAGAAGTTGAATTTTCTGTTGGGGACCTAGTTTATCTTAAGTTACAACCTTATAGACAATCAACTGTTGCCTTTCGAGGGTCTTTGAAATTATCTCCTAGATTTTATGGACCTTTTGAAATTTTCGAGAAAATTGGAATGGTCATTTACAAAATTCTCTTTCCAGAAGGAGCGCAAATTCATAACGTTTTTCATGTAAGTTTTCTACGGAAACACCTTGGTGAGCGCCCTCCTCCACTGGCCTTTCTTCCTTCGGTAAAAGAAGACTCTATTGTCCTTCCAACACCTGAACAAATTCTGGACAAGAGGGTCATTCAAAAGGGGCGTTATAGGCCTTATACTGAGATTTTGGTGAAGTGGGTTGGCACTCCAAACTCGGATTCTACTTGGGAGAACCTCAGACGTTTTTCACGCACATATCTAGCTTTTGTCCTTGAGGACAAGGACAATTTGAGAAGGGAGAATTGATATGATACTAGAGGATGTGTGTTAACTAAGTCTCACTTATCAGTTACCAGTTTTTATCTGTTACTAGTTTTTAGCAATAATGGGAGTAAATCTTGGAACCTTGCCGGACAAGTTGGCTGGTCAAACTAGACTTGCAATTGACTCCTATATTTTCTCCATTCTCCATTTGTTTGGTTTCCAAGTTGTTTGAGTGGGTATATCCACTTCCTTTTCAGTTATCGCACGTTTTCAACATCCATGTTTGTAAAGTGGTGAGCCACAAGTTAAAGATTATTTCATTGTATAAATTCAGATAGTTTCAATGAGAAATCAAGGAGAATTATCTAACAAATCTTATCTCTCTGAACTTTATTCTTTCTCTTCTGAAATTTTCTCTAAAATTCCACTATTAGGATACCGCAACAAAGTAATGCTAAATTTTTAAAATTATATATCGAATTTAGTGATTGTATTTTAACATCAATCATCTTATTTTTTATATAAGAATGACAAATGAGTTGCAATTAACCAAAATAAACGAATTTTGTAATAATTAAATTGTAAGTGTTTTTAATTTTTATATTTTGAATCTAAGACAACTTAACTCAATACTCTCAATATATACATTAGCCTTGTTTGGTTAACCTGTTTTGGGCATATTTAAAGGTTTTAGTTATTTGATTATGTCAAACTGCTGATAATTATATTTGGTTATTAACGTATTGGGTTGGCGGATTGAACTCGATCAACTAATTTTAAAAACGCTTCTATGAGGAGCTTTTTTCTCTGATGAGAAATTAAGGGAATAAAAGACTATTATTATGCAAAAGTTATTTCAAATGACTCAAATAGATAGAGAAAGAGATAATAAATTTATTATTTAAATCTAATCTTTTTAATTTTAATTGTTGAATTTGAATTTGAATTAATAGTAAATTTGAGTCAGAATATACAAAGAGTTGTCGTCCTATTATGTACGTCTTCCTTTAACTTTGAAATGATAGTGTTTAATTCTTTTGCTCTATCTAAATTCTTATAAGAATATTCAAAGAAATACTAATTTATAATATATATGTCCTTATAAATACTTTTTCTTTCAAGTCATGCTCTTATAAGTCATTTTGTACATAAACAGCTAATATTAAATAATTAATTTTACCAAACATCCTTAAATAAAGAGCTGATTTTATCTATTGGTCAAATAAGCTATATTAATCCACTGATATAATCAACCAACAACTAATGCAATCCGCTAATTACCAAACAGGGCATTAATTGTCAAAAGTTACTAACCATGTTTCACGATTCTTTTCTTCTTTCTTTGCAGCCTGCCGAAATCCTCTACATATTCTATTTATATTTTTTAATATAAATGTTTCTTGTATATAGTCACAATTTAGAATTAGCCAACAATAAATCTAAGCAATACTGAGAAGAGTATTGCTCTTTGCTATAGTAATATTTATTTCCTTTATTCATTTGGTTCTTCTAGTATTGGTCATCTATAAAATTTATGACTGTCGGCCCTAACGCTGCGTATGGTCACTGTCTCCCATATGCGGAGACAGACGAAACAAAAATTTAGAGACATAATAGAACAAAAATTGGAGACAGTGAGGTGTTTGCTTGTGATAGACAAAACAAAGAAAACTGCATTCGTCTGGAAAACAGAAATGTGTTTGGTTGCAATTGACAGAACATAAAAAACAGTGTCAATGACCAAAGTATCCTACAGTAAAAATATCATTTTTGGCTAATACCCAATTCCTCTACTAATTTAGAGGAATGGGCATCAATATCATTATTCTTTAAATGTTTGTGATAATTAATTAAAATTTAATTTATTCATTAATTAAAATATTGTAATTAATTAATTAAAATATAATTAATTAAAACATAACTAACTAATATAGTTATGCATTAATTAAAATAATGTAATTAATTAATTAGTATTATAACTAAAATATAATTAATTACAATATAATTAAGTAAAATATTATTATTAATTAATTAATTAAATTATAATTAATTAAAATATAATCAATTAAAATATAATTCTTCATTAATTAAAATATTGTAATTAATTAATTAAAATATAATTAATTCAAACATAACTAACTAATATAGTTATGCATTAATTAAAATAATGTATTTAATTAATTAATATTATAACTAAAATATAATTAATTACAATATAATTAAGTAAAATATTATTATTAATTAATTAATTACATTATAATTAATTAAAATATAATTCTTCATTAATTAAAATATTATAATTAATTAATTAATTACAATATAATTAATTAAAATATTATTATTAATTAATTAATTACATTATAATTAATTAAAATATAATTAATTAAAATATAATTATTTATTAATTAAAATATTGTAATTATTTAATTAATTAATTAAAATATAATTACTTAAAATATAATTAATTAAAATATTATTATTAATTTATTTATTATATTATAATTAATTCAATATAAATAATTAACTATAATTAATTAAAATATTATTATTCATTAATTAAAATAATTTAATTAATTAATTAATTATAATATAATTAATTAAAATATTATAATTAATTAATTACATTATAATTAATTAAATTTAATTAATTAAAATTTAATTAATTAAAATATTTTAATTAATTAAATTTAATTAATTAAAATATAACTAGTGGGGGAGGAGTATTTCTAGAAATTCCCTATGTGTTTTGTTTCTGTCTTAAGGACAAAAAATCTTGTCCTTCGATTTTGATAAGAACAAAAAATTTAAGTCTCTGTTATTTGAAGTCGAAACAAAAATTAATAAGAGTAGCAAGCAAAAGGACGAGATACAAAATTTTTTTATTTTGTCATCTATACACAGGGTTACAGACAGAATCGTAGCGACATGAAAAACGAAATATCTCGTGCTTCCAAGTCTACGAAATCATAAGTTTGTTAACTAATATTATTATATTGGCTTATTAAATGCTTTCATATTACTAAAGCCAAATACAACCCCTTCTTTCTCTCAATCCTACGCAGATTTTGTCTGACCTTTTCATACTGCACATCCCAGAAGTCCGTTTTAGCACATCGACCTTCTCCTTTCTAAGTTTCTTCGCCAGTTTTTCTTTCGGTATCTATAATCAGTGTTTTTTTTTACCATAACAACTAGTACTGTTCGGTAAGTATCGTACTGATAAAAGATATAAAATGTAATGTTTTGATATCAGCCTTATATATCAGATTATTTGAGATGATGTTGGCCGGTACCGAAAATTTTAAAAATTGAGAAGTATTTTTGTAAAAAAAATTATTAAACTCTCTTCTTCTCTATCCCCTCCCCAACGTATACTTGCATCTTTTTCATTTTTTTCTCTTTCATTTTCTCTGTCACAAACTCACACTCTCACTCTCTCTTTTATTCAAAAAATCACATTCTCTCACTCACCCTCTCCCTCTCACACCACCCCGACATTCTCCTTTTTCTTCCTCCTCACATTTTCACTCTCTCTCTTCTTTACCATTGCTACTAGTCGCTCTCCGGCCATCTAACGACCATCACCACACCCCCAGCAACTGCCCGACGCCACCCATCAGCCCACCAACTCCCTCCCAACGTCAAATCTAAAAAACTAAAATAGATTTTTTATTTTTTATTTGTGTTTTTTGTCCTTAAATTTGAAAAACAAATTCATTGTATTTGATATTTGTGTGTGTTTTGTAATAGAAATTGTTGGAAACTATTAGTAAGTTTTGTGATGAAAATTGTCAGAAATTATTGGAATAAAATTTGCTGCAAATTATTGGAAATGAAAATTTTATGTATATTGAAAAATAAATTCATTGTATTTGGTTATTTGTGTATGTTTTGTAATGAAAATTGTTGGAAATTATTGGTATGTTTTGTGATGAAAATTGTTGGAAATTATTGGAAATGAAAATTGTTTATGTATGTTATTGTAATTGTTGAGATGAAATTGTTGGAAATGAATTTGTGATGGTTGAAATTGTTGGTTGTTGGAAATGAAATTGTTAGTTGTTGGAAATTTGGAAATAGAAATTTTTTATATATGTTTTCTGATGTTTGAAATTTTAAATTGAAATTGTTCAAAATTGTTGGAAATGAAATTGTTGAAAATTATTGGGAATGAAAAATGTTGGAAATATAACTTGTTTATGTATTAATGGTTGAAATGAAATTGTTGGAAAATGTTAAAAATGAAATTGTTGAAATTAAGAAATGAAAATTATTAGAAATTGTTGAAAATTGAAATTATTTATGTATATTTCATTATTTTATGAATTGTGAATTTGTTATGATTGAAATTGTTGGTTGTTGGAAATGAAATTGTTGAAATTTAGAAATGGAAATTGTTTATGTATGTTTTGTGCTGTTTGAAATTTGAATTGAAATTGTTCAAATTTGTTGAAAATTATTGGGAATGGAAAATGTTAGAAATGGAAATTGTTTTTGTATGTTTTGTAATGGTTGAGTTGAAATTTTTGGAAAATGTTATAAATGAAACTGTTGGAAATTGTTGAAATTAAGAAATGAAAATTGTTAGAAATTCTTGAAAATTGAAAATTTTTATGTATATTTCATTATTTTGTGAATTGTGAATTTGTAATGGTTGAAATTGTTGGTTGATGAAAATGAAATTTTTGGTTGTTAGAAATGAAATTGTTGGAAATTTGGAAATGGAAATGATTTATGTATGTTTTGTGATGTTTGAAACTTTGAATTGAAATTGTTCAAAATCGTTGGAAATGGAATTGTTGAAAATTATTGAGAATAGAAAATGTTGGAAATGGAAATTATTTACGTATGTTTTGCAATGGTTGAATTAAAATTGTTAGAAAATGTTAGAAATTTTTTACGTATGTTTTGTGAGTGTTAGAAATGGAAATTGTTTATATATGTTTTATGTAATTACGTTTGTTGAATAATTAAATTGTTAGTTTTTGACTTATGGCGAATTGTGTTCGATGAAATTGAATTGTGTATGATATATGAGTCTTATTATATAAGATGGATATGCGTATTTGTGTAATGAAATTATGTGTTCGTTATTTTGATATATGCATTCATTTATTTTTACAGATAAATAGAAGGAAGTTCAAGTACTCCTGATCAAACCACTTCAGGAAGATACAGTGATCCAGCTTGGGTTCATGCTGCATTGGTTCCCAATATGAGGAACCATACTATTTGCTTGTTTTGTAACAAGCATTTGAAAGGTGGAGGAATAACCTGATTAAAGGAGCATTTAGCTGGGATTAAAGGAGATATAGAACCATGTAAAAAAGTAAGTCATGATGTGAAGTGGCAGATGAAAACTTTGCTTGAAGAATATCAACACGAGAAAGATAGAAGGGAAAGGTTGAATTTTGAAATTGGCAGTGGAACTTCATTTGTTGGTTTTTGTGATGATTGTGGAAATGTTGAAGGTGGAAGTGGTAGTGGTATTGGTAGCGTTCCATCCCAGGCCCAGCAAGAAGATAATCTTACACCTGCACCTGATGCTAGGAAAAGAAGAAGGCAATTGACTAGTTTTTTTGCACCACAAACAACACCTGGAGCCCAACCTTCAATTCGTAATGCAATTTTATTCATTCAATGCTTCACAATCTTATTATTATCAACCTATGGTGGATGCAATTGCCTCTTATAGTCCAGGATACAAATCTCCTTCGATTAACGACTTAAGAGGTAAACTTTTGAGTTATTCTGTTTCTGAAATTAAAAGTTATTTGGCAGAAAAAAGAGTGAATTGGGCTACTTATAGATATTTGGCAGAAAGGGGAGTGAATTGGGCTACTTATGGATGTTCAATCATGTGTAATGGTTGGACAAATATGAGACAAGAGCCTGTTATTAATTTTTTGGTTTATTCTATAAATGGCTCTTCGATAGTTAATTATCTAACTTATGAACCTTTCCATAAATAATTACTGTGCAATTCATCCTTTCACCGTACTATAACCACTTGGTTCGAAGTATAGACTATATGAGCATAGGCTATGTGTCAACTCCCACCAGACTGACTACGTCGCGTCTAGTCCAAATAATGATAGTTCTTGTCTTGGGATCTCATTACTCTACGTGTCATTGAAGACTCTCTTTATGACACACAATTGTTTTGGCCAGAGACTCTTAAGTAATGATCCCGACAAGAGGCTGTGAGTATCATCTCCTTCTATTAGGAGTGGTGAATCCTTTATTGGCTACCCAATTACCTTCGAATACAAATAGATGTACCCAATCACCACCCTAAGAGCGACCTCGTCTTGAGGTAACAAGGAATGATGTCAAAGCACATGATTCGTATCTAAGACATCCTTAAGTACTTCAAGTCTAAAGATATTTGCACCATTACTATGATGGGATTAATCATTGACATTTGATAGATCATCCATATGATAATCTCATAGTGGGTCATCCGATGTACTTACTACTCTTAGTAAGCATCCATATGTTAACTCTAAACAACTCATGCTTACAGTTTGTGAGATCCACTGCTTGATCAAATCAAGGAGTATAACATGTGCTAGTCTGTCTGGATTAATAATGTCCTGTCTTATTAATCCTATGACTAGTGATTATCATAATTGCACATGATAGGAATCTCAATATCATGATCTCATCATGATCTCATTCATGCTATGTTTTGTATCATGGACTTCATTAAATCAATTTAAGAATATTAATTCATATATAAACAAATATCAAATTAATGAAAAATGCCTTCCGCTTTATTAATCAAAATAAAGTTAGTACAAAAGTGCTAAAAGTGATTGCCTTTAGAGCACTACTCTAACTATCTCCCACTTGTATTAAAGCCAATCGCTTTTATATCTAATACCATATGCGAGTACACAAGAATCAAATTTTATTTAAAGAAATGGCTTAGTTAAAGGATCAATGATGTTATGATATGTGGGAACTCTCTCTATCTTCATATCACCTCTATCAATTATCTCGCTAATCAGGTGATATCTCCTGAGTACAAGCTTGGACCTCTGATGAGACCTTGGTTCTTTGGCTTGATGTCACAATACAACAGTATTGGGTCTGTTATGCTCAGAACCAATCTAAGTTCTATAACGAACTTCTTGATCCAAACAGCTTCTTTTGTCGCTTTCGCAGCTGCAATGTACTTTGACTCGGTAGTCAAACCTACAGTTGTCTTTTGTCTAGAACTCTTCCAACTGACTGCTCTACCATTCAGTTTGAAAACATAACCTAACCGAGATTTGGAGTCATCTTGGTTAGATTAAAAACTGGCATCCGTATGCCCGCTCCCTACAAGATCTCCACTTCCATATATCAAGAATACATCCTTAGTCCTTCTCAAGTACTTTAGGATATTCTTAACAGCCAACCAGTGACATTTACCAGGATCCGATTGATATCTGCTCGTAACACTTAGAGCATACGATATATCAGGTCTTGTACATAATATAATATACATGATTGATCTTATTGTCGAAGTATACGAGATCATACTCATGCGAGTCCTCTCATCTTGCGTCTTGGGACACATAGATTTCGGGAGTTTTATCCCATGAGTCATGGGAAGAAAACCTCTCTTGAACTGCTCCATATTAAACCTATTTAGCACTTTATCTATATACGTTGACCATGAAAGACCTAGCAACTTCCTTGATCTATCTCTATAGATCTGTATTCCCAATATATAAGTTGCTTCTATAAGGTCTTTTATGGAAAAATTCTGGGACAACCAAATTTTGATTGATTGTAAACTTGAGACATCATTTCCTATTAGTAATATGTTGTCCATATATAACACAAGGAATATGATAGCACTCCCACTAACGTTCTTGTACACACAAGGTTCATCAGGATTTTGTGAGAAACCAAACTCTCTAATTATCTCATCAAATCAGATGTTCCAACTCCCAGATTCTTGCTTCAATCCATAAATAGATTTCTGAAGCTTGCATACCTTTCTGCCATCTTTGGATATGAAGGCCTCAGGTTCTATCATATACACATCGTCAACTAGGTTTTCATTTAAGAAAGTCATCTTCATATCCATCTGCTATATTTCATAATCATAATGAGAAACAATGGCTAGGAGTATTCTAATGGATTTAAGTATGGCTATGGGGTTAAAAGTCTTGTGATAGTCAACTCCTTGTCTTTGACGATAACCTTTAGTGATTATCCTCGTTTAGGTCATCACATTACCTTCCATGTCGATTTTCTTCTTGAAAATCCACTTGCACCCATTTTTCATATTCTAATCTCTTCAGAGCCTCTTTATAGGTTGTAGGCTCATTGTCGTCTATAAGCAATACGTCATTGTGTTCGCTTACAAGAAATTCATATCTTTCTGGAACATTGCATATCCTACTTGACCTACGAATATTTTGTGTGTCAGAAGGTTCAACTATTGTCTCATCTCTATGAACAACAATTTCAGATGCAGGCAATTGATCTGCGTCTGTTTGAGCATCATAAACTTCATCAAGTTCAACTTTGCTCCCATTGTATTCTCTTAGAAGAAACCCTTTCTCTAAAAAGATAGCATGCTTTGAGACAAACACCTTTTGCTCCAAAGCATTATAGAATTGATATCCAATTGTTTCCTTAGGATATTCTATAAACAGGCATTTATCAAATATCGCTTTAAGCTTATCTGATTAAATCTGCTTCATATAAATCAAACAACCCTAAACTTTCATATGAGAAAGATAGGGCCTTTTGTTAGTCCATATCTTATATATAGTAACTTCAATTACCTTTGAAGGGACTCTGTTTATCACATAAACAGCATTCTCGAGTGTATATCCCCAAAATGATTTCGGTAGATTTGCTAAGCCCATCATTAACCTTACCGTGTCTAATAAGGTTCTGTTTCTCCTTACAATCACACCATTATGTTGTAGTGTGTAAGGTGGATTCTATTGGGATATTATCCCATTATCTCTGAGATAAGTTAGAAACTCCTTGTTTAAGTATTCACCACCTCGATTTGATCGAAGTGTCTTCATACTTCTACCGAGTTGTATCTCTACTTTGTGTCAAAATTGTTTGAACATTTCAAATTCTTCAGACTTGTATCTTATTAGATACACATACCTATATCGTGAATAATCATCAATAAAGGTAATGAAGTAAATAAAACCACCTCTAGCATGAATGGACATCGGACCACATACATCAAAATGTATTAGGTCTAATAACCCATTCACTCGTTCACCCTTTCCTTTAAAGGCAATTTAGTCATATTACCTAACAAGCAAGATTCACATGTGTCATATGATTCATAATCAAATGAACCTAAACTACCACACTTGTGTAGCATAATCATGCGTTTCTCACTTATATGGCCAAGTCGACAATGCCATAAGTAAGATGATTTTAAGTTAACTCATTTTAGTCTTTTGTCATTGATATTTAAAATTGTATTACACATATCTAATATGTAAATTCCATTGCATAATCTAGCAGTACCATATAACATTTCATTAAACTTAATTGGACAACCATTGCTTGAAAAAGTTAAATGAAATCTCACTTTATTAAGACATGAAACAGATAAAATGTTCTTTGTCACAACAGGTACATAAAAACAATTATCCAAAATTAACTCTAGCCTACTAGGAAGATACAAAACATATGTCCCCACGGCTAATGCAGTAACTCTTGCTCCATTTCCCACACATAGGTCCATCTCTCTCTTCTTGAGTGGTCTATTATCCCTGAGACCCTGCATATCAACATATATATGTGAGCCACATCCAGTATCTAATACCCTAATGTTATGATCAGAAAAAGAATTAACCTCAATGATAAACAATATACCTGAAGTAGACAGTGGGGCATCTAATGCCTTCTTCTGCTTTAACGACTCCAGATAAGCTTTACAGTTTCTCTTCCAATGTCCTTCCTTATTGCAATGGAATCATATCCCCTTTAAAGTTATCTCCTTTGCCTTCTTCTTAGATACACCTCCCACTGGCTTCTTAGACTTCTTCTTCTTTTGGTTTTTCTTGCGAGAACCAGAAGAAGAGTCCACCAACATTACAGCCTTACTGTCTTTCTTGACAATTTGCTCAGTTGTTTTGAGTAGATTAATCAGCTTAGATATCGATATGGATATTTGGTTCATTTGATAGTTAAGCACAAACTGTGAATAACAATTAGTCAAACCAGTCAGAATTAAGTCTATACTTAACTCATGATCCATTACGAAACCCAAACTGCTTAACCTCTCAATATATCCATACATCTTCAGTATATACTACACTGGAGATGATCCCTTAGCCATCTTAGAGCTGAAAAGCAACTTTGAGGCCTTAAATCTTTCAGACTGAGCTTGCTCATCAAACAATTCCCTTAGATAGTAGACTATGGTATAAGCATCTATAGCCTCATGCTACTTTTATAGTTCTGGTAATATGGAGGCCAACATTATACAGCTAGGTAGCTCACTATCATCCAGTAGCTTATTGTAAGCTTTCTGATCCTCCTCAAATGCGTCAGCAGTGGGGGGATCGGGAAGTGATTTATCTAGGACATATCCTAGTTTCTCGGATCTGAGAAAAATTCTCAAATTTTGTAGCCAATCCAAGAAGTTTGGTCCCGTAAGTTTGTTGGAATCTAATAGAGAGTGTAGATTCACACAAGATGAAGACATCGTGGCGATTCAATAACTTAGAAGAATGAGAGAAAGTGTTAGAATATACATTGATGCATATCGATAAGGACTTTAATCACATGCATTATGGGTCCCACTATTCTTATTCAAATCTATAGCCCTTACTACGAATTTGAGAAAACTTATAGTTTTTTTAATGGGTCGATATTTGATATCACCAAGAATGACCTTAGGTTTACCCAACAAGCTACCTTAGGTCAATCAGTAGGTATCATTCATACCAATTGCATTCAATTATGCAACTATCAACTTGTGCCATCAACTATTAGTTTAGCACACTCATTGGGTTATCAACTCTTAATTTGTATACAACCCATGTATATAACCTAACTTTGATTTAATTATGCAACTATCAACTTGTGCCATCAACTATTGGTTTAGCACACTCATTGGGTTATCAACTCTTAATTTGTATACAACCCATGTATATAACCTAACTTTGCCTCTCTCTAAGTTGACCTTGGGTTTGCCCAACAAATCAATGCTTCTAGTTCGGACCAACCTATTACTCTGGAAATCTAATTTCCATGGTTTGAACATATTCGTGTAGAGCAAGTTTGGGTTTGCCCCACAACCTAACTCTAAAGGAACTCTGGTTCTTGCCATATCAATGGAAGGCGTAAGTCTTAATATTTCGGTTAAGGGATTTATTCTTTGGTCTCATCAATGCTATATATATATATTCATATTGTGGACAACTCAATTAAATTGAGCCTAGGCCCATAACAACCCTTAAAATGCATATAATGTATGCATCACGTAAAGGAGGTTTAATTTAGGTTATGACTTGATTATACATCTAAAGTTTATGATTCGATTCAACTCTTGAACCTAATCGGGTACTAAAGTTAGTCTCAGCTAATTCAAATTATGAATGTTGTTCGATTAGGAACCCTAAAATTTAATTATTTTGATGTTTAAATTAAACACTTTAACCCTTGTATATATGCCCTTTTTCTAGTCACACTAGAAATGTATGCTGTACTTGGATTAATTCTAAATTGATCCCTAGGGAAAATTCCCGTACATCAATTAGTCATCTATAATATCCCTAGGTCTTCTCAAATTTATCTAAACAATTTCGGCACAAGCCAAAATTATCTTGACGGCCAAAATCGTCAAGATAAATAAGTTAACCTACTAGATACTAAAGGGACCGATTCGATGTTTGAAAATTTTCCGAAACCCTAATTTTAAGCACATGCATTAAGCATGCTATTACCATCAAAGTAATACATTTCATATCACATAAGAACTTTATTAAGGTCTTATAACCGAAATACATACACTATTAGTCATTAAGTAAGTCAACTCCATCAGCTTTCAAAAAGTTGACCAATGTTGACTTTGACTTAATTTAATAATTGAACCAATCTAATTAACTTTGGAAAAATTACATAGTCTTATACACATTCTAAATTTGTCTAATAAAAAATTACAGAGCCTAATTCTTAGGAATTATTTATTAACAAATAGGAATTAGCCAGCACATTATATGTGTATGGCACTTGTCATATTACTTCTAACACTAGTCAAACTTTACATCATGTATGCAAAAGATAATCACTGTAACAAGTGTCATGCATCTCATACTCTTGCATGTGCATGCATAAAATTCATAAAAACAATTTTTATAAAAATTAATATAAAATTTACAAGCATGCATGTTCATCAAATTTCCTAGAACTTCATACATGCATCAGGTTGAAACTAAATTCGTAATAAAATAGCAAATGACATTCAATTGCATTTTCCTTTGACATAAACATAACATAACACCTTATAAACAATTTTGTCAAAGAAAATCAGAAATTTTTTATAGAATTATTACAAAATTTTCAAAATCGTCACATGCATTCAATTTTCTAGAAATTCCCAATAACCAACATATGAACAGTCTGGATATTAATTCGAAAAAAATAAAAAATGACATTCAATTGCAATTTCCTTTGACAAAAACATGATATAACATCTTATAAACATTTTTGAGAAAGAAAATAGAAAAATAATTTTTCTACAATTTACACGAATTATTCCAAATCAACATGCATGTTAGTCACAACCCAACAAACACTTTGCACATGTTCAATACATCATCTATTACATGCATAAACTTTCTCTGATACCAATGTTGGGTTTTCCATGTATACATGCATACCATGTATGAAAATGCAGAAAAAAACAAAATCATACATACATACATGGATATGTAAAAGAAAATGAAATATAAACTTTTATCTTTTTTTTCTCCTCCTTTCTTGTTTCTTCTCCTTGTTTGGGTTGGTGCAAACACCGAACTCTTCCTTAATCACCCAAGAACACGAAAAGAACGAGAAGAAATAATGTGTAATGGTGATTTGTGTTAGATTATTTAGTGGCCCATGTCACTAATGGATTTGAGTCCAATGAAAAGGGTTTAAGATAATGGTTATTGGGTATTAAGGAGTTGACCTTAAATGGGTCCAAAACCCTTTCCCTATCTCCTTTAAAATAAAACGCAACAATAGACATGTTGGTTGGGTTATTCGTATGTTTTATAAAACCATTGAGAGGTGTCAAAACCATTGTGGAAACTAATTAAAGAAGAAAAGGCAGAGAGGGAATCAATCTTTATAAACACTATCATGGGTTCAGGTATGTCTTAATAGATTGATCCATAAATGTCTTACATGTGGTATTAGAAAAGAGTTATGATACTTTAATTTGCATTAGAGTTAAACCTAAGATTTATGAATATGCTTCATATTTCTCGACTTTTGTGGCTGGCAATTAGGTTTGCATTAATCAATTGAAATTATTGTTACGCAATGGCTTTAAAATTACTATCTTAAGCTTTCAGATCAAGATGGGTTTTCAAACAAATAGGGTTGAAAGGTTTGTTTCCTAAAAGGTTTTCGTGGTACCATAATGTCAATTTTTGGTGAACTACCATTAAAGCTTTATGTTGCATTAATTGTTTACTGTATGTATACGAATTCTGAAAAAAAAGAAAGAATAGGTGTTAAGTACCTACATGGTTTGACCTTTTAGGTTTTTTAAAAGGAATAAAAGTTGGAGAGATGAGTGTGCATGAGTCTGTGGAATAAAAAGTTTTTTTAAAAAATTTATGGACCACAGTACATTTAGTTTTATGTTTGTAGAAAACGAAAAGTGAAAGGAAAGTCAAGATTTTTGTGGGACCTACTAAACGCACTGAATTTGTGATGTATTTATTGTTTACTACAAGCATGATTTGGAAAGGTTAAAGAAAAGTCTTTATATTTGGTGGAGCCTACCTTTAAAGATTTTGGGTTTGAGTTTTCCAATCACCTTATGTTTCGTGGGCTTGCCATTAAAGACTTTGGACATTATTTTATATGAATTGTTTTAAAGAGGTCAACGAAAAACATTAGAGTTAGAGAAAAGTTATGACTGTATTAACATTTTTTATTGCTTCCATTGCTAGTAAAACACGTGCACTTGATGATGTGTATTGATGCTCATAACTTTGTCAAGGAAAATAATAAATGAATATACATGTTGAAGTTGGTTATTTTTGGATTTTATAGTATGAGTTTTCCAACATTATAATTAAATTCTACAATTTATTTATACTTAATTAAATGTTTATCATATAGAAAGCTTGTTAGTTACTAAAGTGACCTTGCTTGAAAAGATATTTAGAAATTTAATTATGCATTCTTTTAATTGTTCATGTTGATACAATGCTATTAAAATGACATAAAGGTTTAATTGAACATTTGAGATTATTAATTATAACGTTATGAGGTCACCCAAAGGTGGACCATTGCTTATAATTAATAACATTAAAGGGATTTATCAACATTTTTGTTTAATATGATTGTATATCCAAAGATAACATACAAGTTGACTAGAATATGATTAATTGTCCACTATAGTGAAGTTTATTGGGATCATTATAGGTTACAACTATGTATTTAAATATCACCCAAAAGAGAATTTGAATACATAATCAAAGTTATTATTTGTTTGAATCCATTTAGGTTTACTCAAAACATTAATGCGTGGGCTATGTGTTATATTTGCAGCATCTACTAATTTGTTCACTTTATGAAATGACTTGATCAATTTCAATGGTCTGAATTATATGGATTGGTCCCAACAAATCCAGTTCCAACTTGGTGTAATGGATTTGGACTTGGCCATAGGTTTAGACACAAAGTTCGTGGCCATAACTGAGACTAGTTTTGAAGTTGACAAGTCTTATTATGAGGTTTAGGAACGGTCTAACAGGCTGAGCTTGAATTTGATGTGAATGACAATCGTAAAAAATGTGAAGCCATCAATGCCTAGGACGGATAATGCAAAGGAGTTCATGTTGAAGCTTAAGGAGTACTCCAAATTTTATATAGCTGACAAGTCCATAGTAGGTACTTTAATGAGTGAGCTAATAACCAAGAAGTTTGACTAGTCATAGCCTATTCACGATCATGTAACTCATATGTCAAGCCTAGCTGCAAAGCTGAAATCTATGGGTATGGATGTAAGTGAGTCCTTCTTTGTACAGTTCATTATCAACTCACTTCCTCTAGAGTTTGGCCAGTTCCAAGTGAATTATAACACCATTAAAGAAAAATGGAACCTTTAAGAGATTAAGGCTATATTGGTTCAAGAGGAAGGGAGATTGAAGAAAATGAAGGAGTACTCCATTCATCTTACATTTTATTAAGGAGCTAGTAGCAGCAAGAACAAACTAGGAAAGAAAGGCAAGATAAGGAAAAAGCTCTCAGCAAAGTTAATAAGGTCGAATCAATAAAGATAAGAGGTGCCACTTCTGCAAGAAGGCTGGTTACTTCAAGAAGGACTGCCCTTAAAGAAAGGCTTGGCTAAAAAAGAAAGGTATATACTACGTCTTAGTATGTTTTGAATCAAATCTTATTAAAGTGCCTAATAATACCTGATGGTTAGATTCTTGTGTAACTACTTATGTGTCACATGTTAAATAGGGATTCCTTTCGATCCAAACCATAAACAGAACTGAAAAGTTCTTATATATAGGGAACAGAATGAAGGCACAGATAAAGGGCATTAGGATGTATATATTGATCTTAGACACTGGGTGTTACCTGGATCTAGAAAAGTGTCTTTATGTTACTGTGTGCTAGGAATTTAGTTTCTATTTCAAAGTTGGATGATGATAGTTTTAACTTTAATATTGGAAACTATGTGTTTTCTTTATATAAACAGAAGTACTATTATGATTTTGGTACTTTAATTGATTGTTTATATCGTTTCAATCTTGATATTTTTTCTGCTAAATCTCTGTTTCATGTTGACCATATTATAGGAAATAAATGTAGTGGACAAAATGAATGTTATGTTTTTTGTGGCATAAAATATTAGGTCATATATCCAAGGAAAAGGTACAGAGGTTAGTGAAAAATGAAATTTTACCTCAATTGGATTTTTTTGACTAGGATATATATGTGGATTGCATTAAAGGTAAGCAAACCAAACATATATCAAAGCATCCAGCCACAAGAAGTAACGAATTACTTGAATTAATACACACTGACATCTATAGTCCTTTTGACGTTCCTTCTTGGGGTGATGAAAAATATTTCATTACCTTTATTGATGACTTCTCATGATATGGTTATATTTATATGCTATATGAAGGGTCTCAGTCTATGGACATCTTAGAGGTGTTCATTAATGAAGTAGAAAGGCATTTAGGTAAAAAAAAGTAAAGATAGTGAGGTCTAATAGAGATGGTGAATATTATGGAAAATTTGATAAAAATGGACACTGTCCAGGTCCATTTGTAAAGCTTCTTATAAGTCGAGGCATATGTGCACAATACATAATGCCTGGTACCCCACAACAAAATAATATAGTCGAAAGGCAGAATCATACTCTTATAGATATGGTTAGGAGTATGTTAAGTTATAGCACTATATCGTTATCATTGTGGATGCATGTATTAAAGACCGCTACGTATTTGCTTAATAAGATTCCTAGTAAAGTAGATCCTAAGACACCTTATGAACTGTGGACAGGAAGGAAACTTAATTTACAATACCTTCATATTTGGGGTTGTTCAATAGAAATAAGGTTATATAATCCACATGAAAGAAGCTTGATGCGTGAACTGTTAGTGATTATTTTATCGACTATCTTAAAAGTCAAAGGGGTATAGATTTTACTATCCTGACCATAGTACGAGAATAGTCAAGTCTAGTAATACTCGGTTCATTGAAAATGGTCAAATCAGTGCGAGTAAAGAATCGTGAAAAGTGGATATTCACAAGAGTTAAGTAGAAACTATTCCAAGTCGAGTAGAAATTACTACATTAAATGAAATCCCACCGGTTGTTATTCCTTTTGTTACATCACGAATACGTAACATACTGGAATAAAAAATTAATGTTCCAATTCCATAAATTAAACATATTAATGAAGAACCAACTGATGATGTTCAAGCTACAAATGATCAAGTAATGCCACAAGAAGTAGCATTACGAAGGTCTGTAAGGTAGAGAAGACTACTTATTTTGAGTGACTATGAAGTTTACTCATTTGAACAAGAATGTGACATGAGCATTGATCAGGATCTAGTCTCGTTCAAATAAGCCATAGAATGTAGCAATTCTGAAAAGTGGTTCAATCCTATGAAAGAAGAGTTGAAATCAATGGAAACAACAATATATGGGAATTAGTTAAATTTTTGGAAGGTGCAAAGCAAGTGGGTTATAGATGGGTCTTTAAGACCAAATGTGACTCACAAGATAACATTGAAAAGTACAAAGCCAGACTTGTTGCCAAAGGTTACACTCAAAAGGATGGTATTGACTATAAAAAGACCTTCTCTCCTGTTTTAAAGAAGGACTCCTTAAGAATTGTTATGACCCTGATGGCTCATTATGATTTAGAGCTTCACCAAATGGATGTGAAGACTGCTTTTTTAAACGGTGACATAGAAAAAGAAGTTTATATGGATCAATTGGAAGGTTTCGTGACCACAGGAAAGGAAAAATTAGTGTGTAAATTAAAGAAGTCAATATATGGAGTGAAACAAGCTTCCTGACAATGGTATCTTAAGTTTAGTGATACCATTATGTCTTATGGTTTTGTAAAAAACACCATTGATTAGTTTATATATATGAAGGTTAGTGGGAGCAAGTTCATTATATTAGTCCTATATGTTGACGATATCTTTCTTGCTGCTAATAATATGGTTTTGTTACATGATGTAAAGAAACTTCTCTCTAATAATTTTGAAATGAAAGATATGGGTAAGGCATCCTATGTTATAGGAATTGAATTATTCTATGATAGATCACAAAGATTGTTAGGATTGTCTCAGAAAGGTTATATCGAGAAAGTATTAGAAAGATTTAAAATGAAAAAGTGCTCTATAAAGATAGTTCAATTCAGAAAATGAACAAATTTAGTCAAATGCAATGTCTACAAAACGGTTTGGAACATAAGGAAATGAAGTTTATTCCTTATGCGTCAACAGTTGGGAGCTTAATGTATGCTCAAACATGCACTTACCCAGATATCAGTTTTGATGTTGGAATGCTAGGCTGATATCAAAGCAATCCTGGAATAGAACACTGGAAAGCTGCAAAGAAAGTTCTTAGATATTTACAAGGCATAAAGGACTATATGCTCACATATAAAAAATCAACCCATCTCAAAATGATAGGTTACTCAAATTCAGACTATGGTGGTTGTGTAGACTCACAGAAAGCTACATTCAGTTATATGTTCTTATTAACTGGAGGAGTAATTTTATAGAGAAGTGGAAAGTAGTCCGTCATTTCTATTTCCATTATAGAGGTTGAATTTATGGCGTGCTTTGAGGCCATGGTTCATGGATTGTAGTTGCAGAACTTTATCTTAGGTCTTGGCATTGTCGACAGTATTACTAAACTATTAAGAATTTATTGAGATAATTCCGCAGCTGGTTTCTTCTCTAAGAATGACAAGTATTCAAAGGGTGCAAAACACATGGATTTGAAGTACTTGTTTGTGAAAGAAAAAGTGCAAAAACATAAAGTGTAAATTGAGCATATTGGTACCATTCTAATGATAGTGGATCTGTTAACTAAAGGCTTACCTCCCAAAACATTTGTTGGCCATGTTGAACGTATGGGCATTATAAGTAAGTACTTATCAGTATAGCGTTCTGACATGTATACATATATATAATTCTCTTGTTCGAATTGTTATGATACTTGTGAATTCAATTACTGTCATATTGTTGCTCACTTACTTGTTTTCCATATTATGTTGTCTATAATAATCATTTCTGTGAGATAACAATTACATAATTACCTACTTACAATTTTATGAGTTGAATTGATTATGTGATACATGGAAGGAATCATGTTGTTTAGCTTATGACCGCCATGATCCAATCATCTTAATTCACTTAAGGATGATTTGATCGATTCAATTTCTTGTGTTCACTTAAAGTTTTATTGTCGAATCACTAAGTTGTAACATAGGCCAAATGGGAGATTGTTATATTATTTAGTGGCCCATGTCACTTATAAATTTGAGTCCAATGAAAAGGGCCTCAGATAATGATTATTGGGTATTAAAGAGTTGGCCTCAAATGGGTCCAAGACTCTTTCCCTCTCTCCTTTAAAATAAAATGCAACAATAGACATGTACTTACTACCCTTAGTAAGCATCCACATTTTAGCTCTAAATATCTCATGCTTATAGTTTATGAGATCCACTGCTTAATCAAATCAAGGAGTATAACATATGCTAGTTTGTTTGGATTAATAATGTCCTGTCTTATTAGTCCTATGACTAAGAATTATTTAGATGCTAATATAATTGCAAATGATAGGAATCTCATTATCATAATCTCATCATGATTTCCTTCATGCTATATTTTTTATCATAGACTTCATTAATTAGATGTAAGATCAATATCAATTCATATATGAACGAATATCAAATTAATGAAAAATGCCTTTCACTTTATAAATAAAGTTAGTACAAAAGTGCTAAGGGTGATTGCCTTTAGAGCACTACTCTAACAAAAGTGAACCCTAAGGGTCGAGAATAAGAATTACAACAAAAACAAAACAAAAACCTAGTGAGAGTCCTACTAAAATGTAGGTCTGTGAAGGTATGATAGTATACAATCTTGGCCCTATAAGATAAAGAGGCTATTTTCGATATATCCAAATGTAGTGCGGGTCGAGAATAAGAATTAAAATTTAAAAAATTTAGACTCAAGAATATCATTGATGGCAAGGGAAATTATTTCATTTATTTGTTGTGATTGACAATGAAATATCATATGTCATATAGGAGCCAAACACACTAAATGCAAAGTGGATAGTTCTAATGAAAAGGAAGCGAAGGAAATGGGTAATTCCATTATGGAGAAATGTGCAGTATGAAATAAGCATAATGACGAATCATAAGAAAATGGTACAAAATCTATAAGTAGAGGACCATCGAGCTAAAGTTAAAAGAGAAAAATATTAAAATTATGACCTAAATTGAGTGCTTAGTACAAGCAAATTCTATATTTATTTATTTTCATGACTTAGACTTATTATTTTTAGTTTTTTAGCTATTTATTCATTTATCTTGTTTAGTGTTAATATTAATTTTTAAATCCTACCTTATTGAATCTTATATTAATTTTTTTAGAAAGATATGAATAATTAAATTAAGCCATGAAAGGCAATCAAAATGAGAGTTCTAGTACATGATAACTAGTAAACTACAAGGATAATAACTGACCACAAGCTATAAAATTAATTAACACAAAGATTTCAAATTAAATTTATACTCCCCAATGTGATTTAAGAAAGTGAAGATCTAGTCCTTTGTGTATGTGTAAGCCAATATGCATCCTTATCCTCTACATTAGAAGGACACCAAATTGCCAATTAGGAATGCTTCTATCATAGAAAATTCAAGCATTTCGTTCATCCCACATCGTTATTACAAGAAATGATAAGGAAATGCAAAAATATTATCTTATAGTTCTATTCTAATATCTCATATCACTACACACCTCCTTGATCTGGCTTAGATTTTGTAGAATTTCAAGGGTTAAACATCTACATAACAAGGCTTTCTAAGTATTGAACATACAGCTGTGTTTAAAAAATAAATTATCAAAAATTTCCTCATCACTTTTACAAAGAATGCACCAATTAGCAAGTTGTGTGAATTTCGTAATTCTATCAAGAGTTGGCAACTTATTCAACATAGCCACCCATATGGTTGTAGAGGCTCGAGAATGATGATGATCAAACCAAATCAAATCTATCAAATGAAGTGTTGGTAAGTCACCAATAATCGCCTTTCTGCAAGATGAATTGGTGAATCTTTCATCATCATTATTTCTCCATATTACACAATCCTCATCTGAAGTAAGAAAAGTCTGACTAATTTCATTCTTCAACTCTACACTTATGCTAGCAACTAAGATATAATTCCTCTCGGTGGGAGTTTGAGCTACTGACATCTATAAGTCCACAAAGATTTAAGAGGTTCTGCTATTTGTAGCTTAATCAAAGGTTTAACAGATAATCAATTATTAAACTAAAAGAAGATCTTCTTCCCATTTCTAATTAAATGAATAAAATGATGTCTCACTCTTTCCCTTATCCTCATAATGGACTTGAATGTAGTAGAAGCAGGAGAATCAACTTTAAAGATCCACAAGCACCTATTTTTTATAAAATAAGTGTGGATCCACCAGTACCATAAAGATTGCTTATTTGTGAGTGACCTCTATAGTCTCTTCATAAATAGAACATTCTTTAGTTATTGGAGAGAAATAATTCCAAGCCCTCCTTAATTTTTTGGAATACAAACATCTTTCCACTTCATCTTCACCTTCCCACCTGACCACAGGAATTTATTCAAAATCCTGTCAATGGTCTTTATGACTTTGCCAAGAAAAGAAATATGAGCTACCCAATACACACTGATGGAATATAAAATAGATATGATGAATTGTGCTATACCAGTCAAAGGAAGATATCTAGAGCTCCAAGAAACAATTTTGACATTGATTTTATCAATAATGCAAGCAAAATCCCTAACACTCATCCTAGCATCTATTATAGGTATGCCAAGATACTTAAAAGGAAACTACTGTTTAGAAATTCCCAAAATAGTGGACAAGGTTGCTTCTAGATTGGACGCCTTATAAGATAAGAATAAACCACTCTTTGAACAATTAATAACAAGACTTGACATCCTACTTAACATTTTAAGGCCTTTTATAAGTGTTGATACAAAACTAGGATCATCTTTAGAAAGTAATATAAGGTCATCAGTAAAGCACAAGTGAATTAATCCTAATCTCCTACACTTGGAATAAAATTTAAATACTTTGGTACCCCTTTACCCTCTTTTGAAGCAACCTATTAAGTGTCTCCATTACTAAACTGAAAAGATATAGCGAGAAGGGATCACCTTCTCTTATTCCTTTTGAGCTCATGAATGTGTTTGTTTGTTGGCCATTGATAAGAACATTGAAACTAGGTGTTGAAATACATTAAGAGATCCACTGTATAAACAGACCTAGAAAATTCAATACATATAGCATATTTTTAATGAACTCCCAATCCACACTATCATATGCCTTTTTGAGGTCAATTTTGATTCAACAATTAGCTTTCCCAGTTTTCTTAGAGTAAGATTTGATCAATTATTGAAGTATCAGTACATTATCTCGAATTTCCCTACCTAGGATGTAAGTACCCTGTTAATAACCAATATGAACAAGAATAATTTTCTAAATCATGTGAGCCAGGATCTTAGATATCAACTTGGAAATGGAGTTGCAACTTGATATCGGTTGATAATAAAAAATGTATTAGATCTCTCCACTTAAAGGAATGAGAGTGATAAAAGTTTTGTTGAGGGTTGTCAATAGGGAACCATTCTTAAAGAATTCCTAAATTACCTCAATCACCATATTCCTTATAAATGGCCTGGACTTTATAAAAAATGTATGTTGAAACCATCAGGTTTAAGAGCTTTTTTATTATAAAGAGACTTCAGTGATTCTTTAATCTCCACAAAATTTACATTTTGAATGAGAAAATCAACCTCTTGAGAGGACAGACCATTTTGTAAAATGTACTAAAGATGATATAATAAAAAATGTGCTTCTGAGGGTTTATTTATGAATTCAGAAAAATAATTGAGAGCCTTTTGTGGTAGCTCATCTTGTGAATTTAGCTGCACATCATCTAGTTCAAGAGAGACAATTCTATTGATAGTTTTTCTTCCAATGATTGACTATGAAGCACTGGGGTATTTCTATCCCCATATTTTATCACTAGATTATATATCTCTATTTCATAAGAGAATAATCAAACCATAAAGCTTTAAAGTAGTTATGAATAACTACCTTTTCCATTTCTAGTAAAAGAGAAGAACTAGGATTGGTATGGATTTGTTGTTGAATTCTCTCCAGATTGCCTTTTACAATATTCAATAAATGATGTGTGATGCCGATATTGTTCCTTAACAATGTCTTCATTTCTAGCTTCATCAACTTTAGTTTCATGAAAAGGATATATTGCTTGGTCCCCCAAAACCTTGCCCTCAAGGTTTTCCATAAAGCATCATCAAAATCTACTAACTCACACAGAAAGTTGTTTAATCGAAAAGGCCTCTTTGGAGAAATCTCACCTTCCTAAGTAATAATAGGAGAGTGATCTAAAAGGCTGCTAGTAAGATAAGTAGAATAACAATTTGGGCACCTCACCATACATTGAATGTTAGCTAAGCTTCTATCAAACTTTTTCAAATGAAATTCCCTCCATGTTGCCTATTGCTCTATATGAAATAATTACCACTAGTTGGAACATTTCCTTGTATCCATGCCAATTTTCACCTGCCTTATCTGTAAAAGAAACATAATGAACCATTCTAAAATGCAATTCATAAATAGCCACATATATTGACTATGTTATAAGATAACCCACTATATTCTTCCCATCCTAGACTCATTTTACTAAGAATAAATAGACTATGTCACTTTCAAACATGCCTCGTATAGGATATGTTATTTTTAGGTCTTAAAAAGAAATATAAAGAACTATAAATTAACATGGGGTGTACATGCCCCTATGTTCTCTCTATGTTCCAACTATGACACTTTTGTTTCCTTTTTCACAATTAAATCATTTATTATAGCCTTATACTAACTGTCATGTTTGACTTGTATTATGTCAACACCACTCCTTGTAATTTCCATGTTGTCATTATTTTTGCAATATGCTCCATGTAAAGCAACATTTCCTTATGTTTTCTTAAACATAGGCCCATACGATATCATATAGAGGTTATGTTTGGACCCTATAAAGGGCATTTCTAAGTCATGTTTCCTTATTTCTCACTTCCTCTCTCACTAGTTTTGTTTGAAATTTTAGCTTTCTCTTAGGCATTTTGAGAGATTTCCAATCCCATGAGGGCACCGTAATCCTATTTTGTACATCTTAGTGATTACTTTCATAATTTCTTCACAATTTACTTTTTAGAACCATCAAACTGTTTTTCTTCTACACTTTTAATTTCATTATTTTGATGCATTGTGGAATATTTAGAGTTTTACATTACATTTTGTGCCTATAGTTAACTAAATATACATTATGTATGATTTTTAGGCTACTAGGAAAATGACTTAAATTAATTATGAATTTTATATGATATTTATGATAGAAGATACTTATTGTGAATTATTTTAGCTACTTTAGTGTGTTTAATTTGCAGCGTTGGTTGTTTGAGTTTCTAAGTTAGGTTAAAGGACATATGAAGTTGAATTTTTACACTATGGGATATGAGTGACAGTTATATCATGTGTGAATAATAGAAACATGAACATAAAAATATTATAGTCTAGGTTAACACATCCTTTGGTGGTATATTATTGTCACATATTTGTTACATTATAACCCCTTTACTTTTCTTTATGATGTAATAATATGGAAAAGATAGGCCCCCCACAACCACGTAAAAGGCCTATAGTACCACCCCTGTATAAGAGGCATAGGTTTAACGCCTTTATATCTATTTCACTCGCAACTACTTTTATGACCTATATGTCAAGATAAAAATTAGAACCAAAGGCACCACCACCACCCGATATTATACCTTTAAAACCCCAGGAGAAGCCAAACCATTTGTTACTATATTTTACAACAAAGATATAAAGGAAGCATTTTAATTCCTTCTGTACTAAACAGTTTGAGGTGCTTAGATACATCAACTGGGATCTACTATGGGAGGTGGAACTAAAAGATGGAATAAGGGAGATTATGTCTTTTGACAGGCGGTTTAATTTTTTTAACATTTAAGGATCTTACCTTAGAGTTTATGTGCACCCTGGAGATTGATGATGCTAAGACATCATGGGAGGATGAATTAGTCATCAAGTTTTGGCTAGGAGATACATACCACAGCCTCCGTTATATTCAATTTGGGGTCAATTTTGGCCTAAAAATAAGACCTTATAGCCCAATAGGATATCACTAAATTGGGACTGGCTATTTACAGAATCTAAGAGCTACTAGCACATAATGGCTAAAATGAGGCCTTATCATCCTACAAAGTACAAAGCTTTAGGATTTAGGTTCTTAATGATGAAGTGCGTGCACAAACTCCTTATGCATTCACTTTGTTCTAGGAGGGAGAACACAAGAGTGGTGATTCATGAAGACCTCTTACTCATCTATTGTTTATGCTGAATGAAGAGGATGCATCTTGAGATTGCTTTCATCTAATTGGTCCAAGGGTATATGCATTAAGCTAATTTCAATATCATAAGAAGTGGCTCGGTCATCACTAGATTGGAGAGAGGGCGGGAGTGCTTATAGATGAGCTTAACCTAGAGTAGCAGGCATTACCAAAACTTTCATAATGGACATTTTGTGAGCTATACATATGGTGGACCTCTAAGTAAATAGGAAAGGATAATATTTTACAATTGTTAGTGAACCATGATGAGTGGTCAAAGAGACTCCTAACTAGAAGGATCATACTATTGGTGTGGGGTATTTATCAACTCCACCACTACTTTTGAGTACCATATAGATAATTTAGCTAACTATACCTTTATATACAAAGCAATAAGTATATTGGCTAGGTAACACTCTAGCAAGGATAGTGTAACATCTTTGACGGGAGGTTTTACCTTCATCGGTTTAACTTACTAAGTAGGAGTAGAATGAGCTAGTAAAGTAAGAGGAACTACAAAACTAGCCTACCAAACATAAGGTTATTGTTATATAAGAGTAGGCTATAAAGAAGGAAGTTGAGGGTGCATATGATAAAGAGCTAAAGGAGCCTACATACCATCGCATTAGGACAACTAAGACCCTACTATCCCTACTATAGCTCATGAGATGGATAACTAAGATGAGGCATAGATAATGGCCATGGAATTTTCTATTTGAGACCTAATGGATATGATCTCCTTCAACGATATAGAGGACTTGTGTGTGATAATGCCCTATGCACCACCACCAATACCTCAACCCCTCTACAAGAGTGATTTTTCTTTATATTTTTATTTTCAACCTCTCTATAAAGACTTAGGTGATTTATCACAAATCAAGGAAGTAAAAGTCCTCAATATATTTTCTTTTGTATTTTTGGTATTTTTGTTATGTTGCATGTTTCATACATTGAGGACAATGTATTTTTTAAATGTTGGGGAGAGATTCTATATATTATGCTAAGTTTATGAATTGTGTCATTAATTTCTCAAGAGGAATTTGTTTAGAAATTTGTTTATCTTTAAAGTATACTAATGAGGAAAATTCAATATAAGTTTGACTCTTTTGGTGATTTGAAATGTCTATGTAACTAGTTACGAGTATTAGTCAATGAGTGAACTCAATTTATGTTATGAATTTGGAGAATGAATACTTAATAAACATTATGATATTCTTTGTGTAAAATGTTCATGCACAAAGTAAATGTGAATTCTTTTGTTCATTTTTTATTAACATGAGAAAATATGTGAACAAATAAGCATAAATAATTTCACTTTGTTGGCTTTATACCAATGAAAATGATAAATTTAAATAGTGGTACTAGTAGTTATTTAAGATAATGATGTAGTTGAGAAACCCAGAGTCCTAATGACAAGACGTTTACTTTTGTATAAAAAATTAGGTTCAAATAAATTTTTAATGCTTTTGTTTCATTTAATTTTAGGTCTTATAAATAGGGGATATAAATATATTCGAGAGTCGAAGCATCTTACCTTATATATGTTTTGTATATGTTATTGAATCCTGTGATTCAAGTTAAAGTTTGAAAGAACATGAAGTAAATTAAATTTACTTGTGAATTGATACAAGTAGATAGTTGCCTGGCATTTTGATGACCCTTATGATAAGAAGAGTGACAGAGACTTTTAATTGGTATGTTTGATTTTTTTAAAGTTTTTGGAAATTATTTTCTATTTAATATGGAGTGATAGTATTGGTTAGCTTAAGGACAAGCAAATGCTTAAATGAGACGGAGTTTTATGTATGCTAATTTACATTACTTTTAGTGTAATTTTTGTAACAAAATGGTTATATTTTGGGCACTTTAGATTTTTGGTACTTAAATAAATAAACATTTTATCTTATTTCTACCTCCTCAAGGAAAATGAGCAAATTTATAGAAGAATTGGTGTAATTTAGAGTGACTTTAGAAGAAGTGAAGGAAGATCCTATAACACGATAGCTACATACCACTGTGCTAAGGTCAAGTTCAAAGATGGTTGCTCCTATTTATCTTTGCTACACTACACACCATTATGTTCCACCCTTATTTAGCAATAAAGACCATACTAATTGACCTATTTTGTGAAATTATTGTAATAAATTGCAAGTGTACGGCATAGCTGTAGCTAGGACCGACAAGTATGGGTTGATCCCACGAAGACTATGACTACTAGTAATTACTCTTCTCCTATTATCTAGCCTATAGATTAATTTTAGATTTTTTAATAAAAAGAAAATAAAATAAACAATTAAAGAAATAGGAAACAATAATGAACATAAAGATAGTGGAATTCACTTAGAAAGCCATCATTATCAGAAATTAGTAATTAGGTTCAAATCCCCTTAAACCCTTAATATATTAATATTTTATCATGCAACTGCTTTGATGATGTGTTAGACTATGAAGACTCCTATGATATGCTAATAGCTAACCTTGAGTCTAACAATAACTAATCCTAAGATCTCTAACCGAATTTCTTAGGTTAAGTCTTATAGGATTGTGTTACTGATTTATGAGTCCCTCTATTAGGTTTAATCTTAAAGATTTATATCATCCTATCTTTATGGTTGCAATCAAGTCCTTCTAATTATGGTAGATCTATTTACATTAGGTTTTTTCACTCTACATATGAAATCAGATTATCAATAAAACACATAATTAGATCACAATAATCAATTAACCTAATTGCATTAATAAATGAATCAAATTATATCAACTTATTAACATAAGGTTCATCTAACTTAAAATACTAACTGGAAGTTTTAGTTTCATATTATCAAATACAAAATCAAAGATACATTTAAAGAAAAACAAATAGAAAACAATGGGTTCATAATTATAATTCTCCTTGAATGTCTTCTATCAAATGTTCTTACAATGTAAAGGCTTGATCTTGTATTATGATGGATCTTTTAATGAAATCTTCTTGTTTGCCACTTCTCTGTAGCAAAATTACACTTAAAGAAAGACTCCAGCTTTGGAAATTGCCTCCCAAAAGTCTCCTCCTTCAATTAGCTTCAAATTGTTGAATTTATAAGAAAACTTAGAAATTTGGGTTACGTACGCTCGTATGCATGCTCATGCACATAAGTGCCCATAATCAAGGTATGCCAAATATTGCGAAAGTGCATAGGCATATAAAAGTGCACTGTCATGCATTTCTTCTAGATTGTTGTTTTTTAAGTTTTAGTCGCGTTTTCATCCAATTTCTTCTCCTTTAAGTCCATAGAGGCAATTATAACTTATAAACACACTCATATAAAGTATCAAATACATAATAAAAGTATCAAATATCAAACAAAATACATCAATTATTGGTGTCAAAATGTAGTCAAATATTCATCTATCAAACATCCTCATGCTTAAGCTTTTGCTTATTCTCAAGCTAACCATTATCAAAATTATAAATTTTACAACATCAATCCATCATCAATCTCAACCTGTCCATTTATACTATACATCATCATATCCTAT
>JAOTAY010000190.1:7241045-7251925 GCA_025629805.1 Erythroxylum baracoense | reverse complement strand
ACTAAGTGTACACGACGTAGATTAAGGGGTATAAGTGTTTATGATCAATTTTTAGTAGCGGTAATGCTCGACTAATTTTGAAGTTGTAGACTAAGTGTATATGGCGTAGATTAAGGTTTAAGATTTAGTACCGTTGGTGGAAAAGTTGAGGACTAAGTGTACACGACATAGATTAAGGGGTATAAGTGTTTATGATCAATTTTTAATAGCACTAATGCTCGACTAATTATGACGTTGGGACTAAGTGTATATGGCGTAGATTAAGGTTTAAGATTTAGTACCGTTGGTGGAAAAGTTGTGGACTAAGTGTACACGACGTAGATTAAGGGGTATAAGTGTTTATGATCAATTTTTAGTAGCGGTAATGCTCGACTAATTATGAAGTTGTGGACTGAGTGCATATGGAGTATATTAAGGTTTAAGATTTAGGACGGTTGGTGGAAAAGTTGTGGACTAAGTGTACACGACGTAGATTAAGGGGTAACTGTTGGTGGAAAAGTTGTGGATTAAGTGTACACGACGTAGATTAAGGGGTAACCGTCGATGTTCTAAGAGCAAGATTGTTGATTCAAACTAAAAGTAGGGAATGTTTTTCATCCACTTAAGGCTAAGTGCAAGAGTCTTGATCAATGTCTTCTGTTTTCGTCGACTTTTAGACTTGCATTAAAGTAAAGGTGGAACTCCTAAACGTGCGAGTTTAAGAAATCTCAGCAAACGGAAGAAAATTTCTTGTCCAACATTTAACTCGATTTTAATGTAAGATCGAGGGATGTAATAATCTCTCAAGCTAACGGACAATACGTACGCACTAATATGTTAAAAGAAAAGCCTGAAATTGTGGTTAATTAGTTCTACTTACAATCCTAACTTATCTGGGGACTCACCACCTCTCAAGTTAAAAATTACAAAATGTTGGAACTTATTTTTAAACACTGCTAAAGCTTAAACGTTGAGTATCAAAAGGGTACTTCCCTCAAATTCACTTGCTAAACAATCAAAAAGCTAGAACAAAGCAAACTCCTGTAAGTTAATTCCAAAAGCTTTTGGACAACGTTGAAGCTCTAATGTTCTAAACCTAAATGAAAAGCCTACCAAGTTACTACAAAAATGCTCACTAGTCTCTCACCATCCTTCCTTGACCAAAGAAACAAACATATAAAATATCTTCTTATACGCAAGGACCAAAGATGCTCCCAATCTTTGAGCATTCTCAAGAAAAATCGTGCTGTCAAGTCCTGAGTTTATACCGGAAAAGAATAACCTCGAAGATATTTGGAGTCTACACCTGATTCACGTACCAAGGCTATTCGTCCAGTTCGTGCCACCTAAATTGGAAAAAGGGAAAAACACAAAGAAAAATAAATTAAACTACTAATAATTAGGTAAATAAATGTAATCAGACTGCAAGGGAAAGTTTCCCTTAGTGGCCATGATGAACCCCATGCTGTCCTTGGCGCAGATCAATTTGAAGGAAACCCAACATCTATACCAAAATCAGTTGTTGCCAATTCATGGCAGAATTAACAAAGCAGACCAGACTAACCTCACAAATTCCATAGGGTTCCAATAATCTCTGTAGGGCAACCATCTTGTCCAGATCTCCCGTCAACTAAATGAAGAATCACAAGCAGGTAGATCAGTTTTAAGTATGGCATATAGACAAAACAAAAATATAGTAATGAAATAAGAACTTAAACAGAAGCAGGGATAGCCTGCAACAGAACAATGTTAAGTTGCATGTGACAGCAGAAGCGAGAAACCTATGAACAAAATACAACTACTAAGCATGGGCCAACTGAATCGCTATCACTAACTGCAATATCATGGGAAGGTTAATGACCTCCAGTGTTATTGTGTGATCAGATACATCAACAGCTTTGGCTCTAAAAATGCTGGCAATGTCAAGGACATCACGTCTAGCAGTAGTATTTACAGCAATCTTTATAAGCATGAGTTCTCTTTCAGCAAATGGCAGGTGAGTAAGATCCCAAACCTGAAGCAGTAAGCAGCAATTACTAAAAAATCAGAAAGCTCATGTACAAGTTAATAGAATTTTCCTGAGCTCATCAAGGAGATTGTTGCAGAATTAATAAAATAACTAGGTGTCATTAAAAAGACAAGGATAATTGAAATACATAAACAAGAGGCATTCCAACCATTTTCCTTTAGTTATTCTCTCATCGAGTAAAGATTAAAAAATCACATGAGGTTAGTCAAACAGGAAATTTCTTCCAGGGTATTAATTAGAACAAGTAGCATTAGTATTTGAACACAAGGAAATATTTCATAAGAATGGGCAAAAGAAACAATGGAATCCTACACAGTGCAATGTATTACCAAGCACAATCTACATTTACACATTCACAAAGTACTCTTAATACAGGCTCACCTCATGAATCTGTACAAGCTTGTAAAGTTGCTGGACCAACTTGCTAATTGATTCATCTGTGCCAGGAACAACGGTCGTAATGCGAGAGAGACCCTCAGTTTCTGCATGTCCAACAGCCAAACTCTGACAAGAAATGATAATTGCTATGATGAGCAAATCTTGAGAGAAAAAGAGGGAGGCAAGGAAAAATACCAATACCAAATGTACCTGGATATTGTAGCCTCTACGAGAAAAGACCCCCGTTACAATATTAAGAACCCCAGGAGCATCATTTACAAGCATGGATAAAGTGTGAGATCGAAGACCATTAGTCTGGAGGGGGAAAAAAAGTAATTACTATGTAAACCCAAAAAAAAACGAACAACTAACAAGTACCATTCCTCTCGTCCAATGCAAAGGATTAAATTCAATGGTAGAGAGAAAACATTCCAAAAGTTCAGATCATATATACTATTCAGTGGTGATAATAAAAGTTGACATGATAAAGGAGGAGGAATTGAAAGAACAAGACGACTACAAGATATAGCAACAAAAGAAAGCATCCTTACATCATCATCGTTCAGAACACCCCAGTGAGCATCAAGAACTTGACTGAAAATAAATTCATCAGATTGCTCTGTTGGGTAAACATCTCCCTTGATTAAAAGTTAAATTATATCAGTTTCACAGTCCATAAACACCATATACAATTGTATAGATCAAAATCAAGCAAAAGTCCATAAAGCAAGGGATTAAAGAAAATCCATACATCAATTGAAGAATCATTTACTTATTAGCGTCAACAGCCAAACTACTTGTTGTCAGAGAAGGAATGTGTAGGGTTAAAGGTCAATGTTCTAGAAACTGTATATTTTTGCAAATTCAATTTCTTAAGTCCATATCGTACATGCCCTACCCAATTCAAATTTACAACTTTAAGATTATTTAAACCTAAGCATAGGCTTAAAAACTGTACAGGAAATCACTGTTTCCTAAGAAAAAATGTAGATTTGATCAACAGAAAATCACAGCATAAAGGTTGTCAGAAATGCTCACCCCTGATGTATTAGTTTCTAGGATGACTGATCTACTTTTATTCCTTGAAGGAGCATCAGCAGGACCTTTATCTTCAAGGTCAGGATATGAAGAAGCTGAAAATCGCCAAAATGGAGCAGATGCACCAAGCATTTCCCTTCTCAGTGCAATCTACTAGAAGATAAGATCCAGAAGCAGAACCAAGGAATAAATAAAACAAAATTGAACCTAAGCAATTTTAATGAAAAGAATAATTGATGTATGACCTTTCCAGTTCTGGCAATTTCTCTGATACCAAACTTGCTTAAGTTTCTTTGAACTGCAACCATCTTCCCTGGATCTCCAGTTACCTAAGTCAGTGAAAAAAATAACTCCTCTTTTCCAAACCGTATGGCAGCTTATAACTAAGCTGAAGCAAAACTGCAACCATTCTAAACAGTAAAAACAAAAGAAACTGGAAAAGATACAATTCAGGTAATTAGAAGTTAGACACATATAAAGGACCAGCAAGCTTATCAAACAGTTCTATTAGTTAAACCTTAATCACCAAAAGAGATGAAAATTTTCCAATTTCAGCAGCATACCTCAATTGTTAGTGAGTGCTCAGAGACATCCACAATTTTCGCTCTGAAGATGTCCACCAACCACTTTATCTGAACAAAGAGAAGTAAACAAATGAATCATGAAGAAGAAAATACCCCCATATAGGGCACATATTGAACATTCAAGGAATCAGATGTACGACCTCTGCACGGTACATGGGATCAGCATCCACTTTAATAAGCATTAGTTCCCGTTCCACTTGTGGCTCATTTGATATATCATCAACCTGGATATTAGATTAGATACAAGAGTTTTAGGAATTAGACGCCTAAGAAATGAATTATCGTCAAGTCATAAAATGAAGAAACGCAAATATATAAGTTATTTTGAATGCAACAAGATCAAATAATCTTCTAGAGCCACATTGAATCCAGTATCACTAAACCATTCCAGAATCATTAGTGCATCCTAATAAGAGAAGTTCATAGGATAAACTAAAAAATGAGATATGATAAACAAAGAATTCTAGTTGAATGAAAAGATGAAATATTTAGAAAGAAAAGGACCAAGACAGTATTATCACCTTCAAAACATTGACAAGTTTTTGAAGTTGCTCAACAAGTTGTTGCAGCACCTTTTCGGTCCCATATACCACTATGGTGAAGAGTGCCTTGTCCTTATTGAGCCCAACAGCAAGGGACTCAATATTATAACCCCTCCTAGCAAAAACCCCTGCAATCCTATTTATCATACCGCTCTCATCTCCAACAAACACTGAGATCGTATGCCTCCGAACGCTACATTCGAGGTAAAATGAAAGTTAAAAGAAAAGAAAAGCAAGTTAATATCTCTTCCAGACTCGTCATTGGGTTTTCAATAGAAATATAAACAAAGCGAAAAACACATACGAGGACATGATATAAGCTTACATATTTCAACGGAAAATAACAATTGGTTTCAAAATCGGCAAGAACCCAGATAAAGAGTTAAAATATAGATCATACAAAGATAAAAATATTGCATTTACTTTGTTCTGTTAGTGGCAGGGGGAGAGACGCTGGCGGCGGGCGAGAATTCAGTGACGTTATTGTTAGTGCCATCGCTTGCTGCAGATACAACGATCTTCTTGCAATTATGTTCATGGCTTTTATTGGGTTTTGACAGCGTTAATGACGTGCTTAAGGCTTTTGAGAACGCTATGCTACTAACTGTAGACTTAGAAGAAGAATGGAGTCCCGCTCGCCGGAGAAGAGAAGTGGAGCACAGGTACGATACGGCCGCCATTGAAGAGGTGCAGTAAGAGATGTGAAAATGTAAACAGCAGGCAGGCAATCAGGGATTGTGCAACGTGTAATGTCTAATATCCAATTAAAAGTTAAAAAAATAAAGTGATTAATTGATTAGGCCGTTGGGCTTCTTTCTGGAATTTTATTTCTTAATATTTTTAGCAAATTCATGTTTCTCACTCTCTCTCTCTCTCTCGTCAAGATGATCATTTCTATGTCAAAATATTCGAGAGTATTACTTGAAATCTTTCGGTATTTTAATTCTATTTTAATAAATTTTATTTATATATTTACATAAATTTTATATAAATATGTAAATAAAATTTAGTAAAATAATATAAAAGTATCGTAACTAAAATAAAAAATCTGCTTCTAAATTACAATTATATTTGAGAGGTATGAAAATTAGAAACTTCTTTTAATGTTCCTTTATTTTAAAAAACCTAGTTCATATATAATTTCTATTTTTTATAATTTATTGTAATATTCAGAGCGAGAGAAAGATTGGACTACTCTCACAATTAATAAAATGTTATATTTTTGGGTATAATTATGTTTAGCAAATCCAAAATATTGAAATTGGAATTGATATTTTTCAATGAAATGTGAACTCACCAAGTTAAATTATACGAGGATTTGCTTTGAATATAGGTTCATAATATTATATATAAATCATCAATAAAATAAAATAGGTGCGACGTCATTTTCCTGATATTTTGTACAACGAGTCTCTTTCTGTTATTTAGCCATAGCAAACCTTAACTTTCTCTGATCCTGTTAATAAATTATCAATCTTTCTAGTTTCTACATATTATTGGTGCTACCGTTATGCTATCTTCTGTTCCTCTCTTTTTGCCTTTTCTGTAACCTTCTTTTCTTCCCTCTTTTTCTTTCTTTTTATAATTTATTCATTAATTTCAAAGAAAAGAAGACATAATTTCATTGGAAATGGATGTATTTCTTTAACTTCACAACTTGATAAGTTCCCTGTATTTTGCAAGTACATATCCAATTTGATATGTATGTATGTGTTTGAGTGTGTATGTGTTTTATAATTGAAGAACCACTTGTTCTTAACCCATGATGTAGCCATTATTGGATCAATGGCTTTAAGCACATTCTTTACTTATGTTTTTGATACACTGATTGGTGTATGATTGCAGAAGTTATCTTTTTGTTCATGATTTGAGGTACTAGTAAAGAGTAAAACTACACTTCTAAATTGGGTGATTTCTGCCCATAAAATTGTACAAATTCCCAAATAATGACGGTGATTTCTAGATTTAGAGAAAATTTTAATGGTTTGGTTGGCAAAAAGTTAATATTTTCTAATATTTGTAACTATTGGTTTCTGTGTCAAATAAATCTTATTGCATGTAGATCCAATTTTGAAGACTTGCACTTGAAAGAAACTTTAGCCTCTTTTCAAGGGCTAATTAAAAGCTCAAATTGGGGCTTAATCCTTTTGAGTTTGATCAGTTTGAAACTTAAACTTGTAACTTGAACATAAAAGATCCAAAAGTTCACGATCTGCTCAATTTAAGACATTTTAAAATGAAAATTAAGGAATATTTTATACGCATCGTTATATGCAGGTCAGGTTTTGTCTTCTGTTCCTCTCTACAACCAAATTCTTTGATGGGACCCATAAAAGAAATCATGCATTGCCATTTTTAATACCTGCTGCTACTCGTAAATAGCTACTTAATTAGCAAACACTTCCCCAAATCACAATTAGCACCATTCTTGTTTAAGCATTTAAGGAATTACTTTTTATTTTCGAAAACTGTTTGATTAGTTTGGGACTTAAACTTGTAACTTATACATAAAAGGTCCAAAAGTTTACGATTTGCTCAATTTAAGACATTTTTAAATAAAAATTAAGGAGTATTTTACGCGCACCGTTACATACAGGGTCATGTTTTATCTTCTGTTCCTCTCTGCAACCAAATTCTTTGATGGACCCATACAAGAAATCGTGCATTGCCATTTTTAATACCTGACTGCTACTCGTAAATAGCTACTTAATTAGCAAACACTCTCCCAAATCACAATTAGCACCATTCTTATTTAAGCATTTAAGGACTTCCTTTTTATTTTCAAAAGCTGTTACGCAACTTCTTCTCGTCCTTGCTAGAAGTACTTTTGTAGAATATTAGGGTGGAGCTGGGCAAAAAAACCAATGTCCTCGAGTATGATTTTCCCTTCTTTCAATTTTTGGAAGCTGCATCTCATTTTGTGATCAGACTTCCTCTTACACAATCTTTTTTATCATCTAAATCTTTATTTAGGCTTCATTTTTCCTTTTTTTCCGACCTTCCTTTTCAATAATTCTTCGCGAATTTCTCGATAAAAATTATTGGTTTGTCCTTTGTCCCTTTGAAAACTTACTTTTTCCATTTTCTTCTGATTCATTTCTTCATTCTGGTTGCAGCACATGGGGAAAATCAATGATGTTGTCTCTTTCTTTGGAGATGGGTTCAACAGAATCTATCCACTTATCATGGTCGTGTACACACTTTTGGTAGCAAGCAATTTCTTTGACCGTGTAATTGGTTTCTTTGGAAGTTGGATGAGATTCAAGATCCAAACTGAGGCAGACGACACAGATGGTTTTGATTCCTTAGGAATGATTATTCTACAAAAAGGTAGTGCGATAGGACTTTGTTCTTCCTATCACTGTTCAGAGTATATAACTCTATATAAGACCATTCGACATAAGTATACCTAAAAATTATATTACCTTTGACATTATTCTTTATTTGATTTTATAGTGTATGTTTTCGTAAAACGATCACGGTTGGAACAAGGGGAAAAAGTTGGCGAGCACATCATTCAACTGGCAAGAAACTTTAACAGTGTGGATATCGAGTCTGGCAATGATAGGACAGTATGTATACATATTTTAGATTATAACAACATATTTGATTTATTCTCTTGATTATACTTTGATTGGCAATTTTTATAAACAATGAAAACCCATTGATAGTTGTAATAAATGTTTCCCCTTTTTTACTCTTTGTTTTCTAACACAAGAGGCGTAACTCTCAGGATAAAGTCGCCCTTGAAATGAAGGCTGCAAGCAGTTTAGTCAACAATCATACCAAAGGAAGTTCGTCACACCCTATGAAAGAGGAAGTCGGTCGACGACATGGCTCAAATCGAGAAGCTATAAGCAGTAAGTACGTTGTAATAAGAGAACAACAGGGTAGATAAGGCAATAGCAAGCCAATAAAGAAAAACATTGCCTCTGCAAAGGTGTCCTTGCTTGGTGTAGGCAACTCAAATTCTAATAACTTAGTAGGAGGTGCATCTGCTGGTTTGGCCTCAAAATGGGAATCGATGAAGAATGGTTTCCAAAGTTTTAAAGCAAACATAGTGGCCAAAAAGTTTCTTCCTATGCGACAAGGTCTGGAAACTAAACTTGATTCCCTAAATTCATCATCTGAATCACTTGATGAGATATTCCAGAAATTGAAATGGCCTACCATAGATCACAGGGACCTTAATGACGAAGATGAAGGTGGTAGTGGATAAGATCTCACATTCCAGGACCAACCAGATAATGGTAGATTTTTTTTCAATGGATAGTTGTAGAAACTGATACATACATGATTGTACAGATACAGGATGAATTCCTAGCTCATCGTACTGAATAATTTTTTACAGAAGCCTGAGGGGAGGGGATGTTCTGCCATTATGGAGGCAACATAGGTGCACTAATGATTGGTGAAAAAAAGGAAATGATACATTGAAAAGGACGAGCAGCATATTTTGCTATGTGAAGATTAGCAATCATGTGTAAAGGGAGTTGAGTAATTTCACTTGTAACATTGAAATGTTTTCGGAATATACTTTGTTAATTTTCTTATGTTTTAATCAGTGTTTTAAAAATTTTAATGGGTATTATATTATTATAAAATTAACTAAAGTTTAAATAAAATTAAATAAAATTTATTTATCCAAGTTTTAGTAAAAAAGAATGTCAGAAAAATATTTTTATCTTATTAGTTTCCATTATTTTTATATTATTTTAAGATGCATAAATGGCCACTTAATCATCTCCTTTAGTCCTTTTCCAAGTCCATGCAAACCTCCGCAATTCATCCCCCCACCACATTCTTTTGATGAAGTCAGCACGTCGGAGACTCCTGTTGTATCAGTGATGAAGCAAAAGAATGAGAAGAGCTGTAACAATCTATCCCTTAAACACAATGGACAAACCCTTTCTCCTTGGGGTGTCTCCAGTAAGCATGTCCGTCTCCGACGACCCAATCATCGTACCCTTTAATCCAACAAAACCGTAAATACTTCTGAATCTGAGATCAGTTTAGGTGCGGTTTTGAGTTTATGTTTTTACAAAAGAACATATAGCCTTGTGTTTCAAGAAGTTTCCAGAAACTATCGAGTAAAGGTATAATCACAGCGTCGGTGAGGCAAAGCCTCACACTCACAGCCTCTTAGGTACTTCTGGGATATGTTTTTTATTAATAAAAAAATATCAGTTAAATTTGAGTGATCTTTTCTCGTCCTTACCTGGGGGGAACTCGCTTAAGCTCGCGTTGTATGGAAGGTAGGTTTTCGACTCTAATGACGACAACACAACGGTTTCATTGTCAGTGACATTGTAGGACGAGAAGTCGAGGGGTTTCTTGAGTTTCTCTATTTCGGATCTGTCTTTGGTAGGGTTAAATGGGATTGAGAAGGTGTCTGTAGCGGTTTTGGTGCTTCTCCAGAGGGTGACACTGCCGTGTTGCTAGGCTCCAAACAAGTAAGAGAAGGTACAGAGAAAGAGAGTCAAAGTTAAGGAGCATAGGTTGGTGGTTTTAAAGAAGAAGGGTGAGGTTTTCTGAGGCTTTTGGGGCTTGGATGTGGAATGGTATTGTGTGAAGCCAGCTATGGATGTGCTAGTTAGGAGAGTCAATCAATAAGTCTAATAATCTCTTGCTTGCCTTCAAAAATATGAATATTTATTATGGTGCAGAGAAGAGTTGAAGACGAACAAGTTTTTTTCTTTGGAAATTAAAAGATATATATATGACCAAAGCTGGAAACTTATATACAATCCTTTACAAGGAAAAGAACAAAAAATAAATCAACACATACTACACTACTGCATCCTTACATCCGAACCCCTAGTGACAACTATAATAACCAAGTCACTCTAACCTTCTATCTAACGTCATCTTGCTTCCTTTTTTCTATGATTAACTCCCTAATCATAAGACGACTAAGTTCTTAGTATATAGAATAAAAAAGGTTAAAAAATCTAATATTGGAATAGTTACAAAAAGAAGCTATTAAATGCTTAAACAAGAATGGTGCTAAGTGTAATTTGGGGGAGTGTTTGCTAATTAAATAGCTATATATGAGTAGCAGCAGTTATTAAAAATGGCAATGCACAATTTCTTTTATTGTTCCCATTCCCTACGTTTGGTTGCTGTCCCCATGGGTAGGGACAGAAGACAGGGACAGAAAAATTCTGTCTCCGACCTGTTTGTTTGCTGTCCCCACCAATTTCTGTCCCGACTCCGGAGACAGAGACATAAAATTTTTGTTCCTTCCAAAACTAGAGGACAAGAAAACGGAGACGGAGACAGAAACAAAACACACACATAAATTTACAAGAAAACCCCTCCCCATGAATA
>JAOTAY010000190.1:7220246-7235649 GCA_025629805.1 Erythroxylum baracoense | reverse complement strand
AAATAAATTTAGTAAATAAAATATTTCATAAAAATATATTATTAGTCATATAAATTTAAAATTATAAATAATAAAATTATAAATTAAAATAAGAAAATATAAATAAAATAAATTTAGTAAATTAAATATTTCATAAAAATATATTGTTATTCATATAAATTCAAATTATAAAATTATAAAATATTAAATTAAAATAAGAAAATATAAATAAAATAAATTTATTAAGTAAAATATTTTATAAAAAATATATTATTAGTCATATAAATTCAAATTATAATTATTAAATTATTAAATTAAATAAGAAAAATAAAAATAAAAATAAATTTAGTAAATAAAATTGACTTGCTTTCTATTAGTCGTGGGGGTATTTTTGTCTAACTTTTATGTGTTTTGTTTTTGTGACAAGGACAAGAAATCTTGTCCCATGGTTTTAGAAGAAACAAAAAATTTCTGTTCTTGTCATCTGGAGTCAGAGCAAAAATAAGTAGAGTCAACAATCAAACACTACGAGACACAGGATTTTTGTATTTTATTATCTGTCTCCACAGACAAAAACAGTAACCAAACCCAATGTAATAGCCCTTGCCTTCTCATCATCAACTTTCACATTCTTCCCTATAACAAAACCGAGGAACAACAAACTTTCACCCATAAAAATACACTTCTTTAAGTTGGCATATAATTTATTTTCCCTCAATACTTCAAACACACTTCTCAAGTAATCAAAGTGCTATTCTTTTAACTTGTTATAAATAAGGATGTCATCAAAATATACTACCACAAATTTGCTTGTAAAAGGCCGGAGAACTTGATTCATTAACTTTAATGAAAGTGCTAGGGGCATTGATATAGCCCAAAAGGCATCACCAACCATTCAAATAATCATCTCTAGTTTTGAAAGCAGTCTTTTACTTATCTCCCAACCTAATTCAAATTTAGTGATAGCCACTTCTAAGATCAATTTTAAAAAAAATTATTGCTACCACAATTATGCTACTTATTAAGTTGTTTTTAATAGAAATATGTGCCATTCTGAAAAGAGAGAAATAAATAAGCTTCTGGGTGTGAATTAATTGTTTTCGCTTTGAAACAGACAAAAATTGGTATAAAATCAGTATGAAAAACGTTCTAAGTTAGTTTCAAACATTCCTGTAAGTATGGACTTTCAGGATTAATTTTCAAACCACAAATAGCAAGGTGGAAAAAGATGTTCATAGGTTTCACGAGGTAGACTGGATAAGCTTTGGACATAAACTTTTAATGTATTGAAAATGGAGAAGAGAAGCAATTTTTTTTTATTACATTAGGTATTTCGACTTAGCCAGACTAATCTTAAGTCTCTAAGACTCCACCTTAAGAACCTTAGAGGATGTAAATCTAGAACCTCAAGATCCCTCAGGTTCTTATGTAGCCTGTACACTTCTGCGCACAAAGAGCCGACACATACTTGATTGGTCAACTGCTAATTGATCGCTGGCTCCACTCAGCATCAGGTTCCCAGCAGCCCTTGGGTTCCCTAGTAGCTTCAACTCCCACACTGCCGCTGGAAGCGAGGCGTCCGTAATTGATCCGATCAAGGAGCTTTACCCAGGGGACTAGAGGATCATCAATAGGACAAATTTCCTATTTCTCCTCCTTTGGCGTGACTCGAACTCAAGACCTCCTATAAAGGAGAGTCTTAAGTGAGAAGCTCAAGCCATTAGGCCTACTCGGAATGACGTTGGAGTTTGCATGATTTTGTATTCCTTAGTTCTAAACGTCTATCATTCAAAATTAGCAAAATACATCTTTATAGCTATACTTTAAACAATACAATGGTATGTATGCAAATTTCCTCCTTTCTCACCGAGTCACATATGTAATTTTATCGTTGGAAAATAGGTTAATTGTATTTTAAATCTAGAATTTTACTCAATTTTATAATAATACAAAAAAATCAATCAAATATCTCAACCTTAATTTGTTATACATTGGTAACATAAATTGTCATATAGCCTTTCCACTTCACACTATAACTAAAATTATAATTAGTAGAATATTTAATAAATTAAAATTTTACAGTTTTAAAGTTGTTTCAAACATAAAAAAATTTGACGTGAATAACTCAGTTAAAGTTAAAAAATTAACCTCTAAATTATATGTTTATAATGAATTAAAATTAAAATTTATATTTTATTAATATTAGAAAATTAAATAAAATTTCAAATATAAAATATAATTTATCCTTGTAAAAGTAATACCCCAATCTTTTATCTTAGAATTGAATGAAATTCGAGTTGTAAAACCGCTGCCAAACATTAAGCTAAATATCATATTGTTAATTTGTTTATACAGAAATACTTTAGTAAATTAATAAAAAGGATGTCAGTCCTTTTTTTTTTAAATTTTAGACGTTTTTGTTTGAATTTTTTGCTATTATTCCTATCAAATGGGGCGAATGTAAAAAAATCTATTGAATTGATTTAATACACAAGATCCTACTTGGTTAAGGACTCCTTAATCTCCAAATAAGAGAGATAAATTGAAACAAAGATTTAATTTTAAATTTTTATTCATATATGGCAATTCCTTATTTTCTTATTTTGGAATATATTTGTACTTATCCGTAATTATATTATTAAATAAATATTTGAAGAGTTTGCTAAACAAGTTTAAACATGATTTATTATATTATTAACTAAATATTAATTTCTCAGCATGACTCTTCAACAGCTAAAAAATATATTAAAAGAAGAAATTGACATACATTGAAGAAGTGTACGATAAAATTGTAAACATGTTCGTTCGTATGTATTACATAGTTACAGATGTTATTATCAATAAATAATGTGCTTTAATCAAATCTGTTAATGTCACAATAATATTCTCCAGAAGAAAATAACAATTTAGGACAAGAAACCAATTAATCTGGCCAACACCGAGGTACCATATGGCAAGGGTAGATTATTGTGAGATTACCACATAATAATGCTTTAAAATTTCAATATCAGGAAGATAAACTCTGGTGACGGCGTAATATAACAATAGAAGAATAAATTCTCTGCAACGCCACGACTAGAACAAGCTTCTTTATGAAATCACTTCTATATCAAAACGGTATACAATAGAGAAAAAATGGGAAAAAAGGACGAACAGAGGAGTTGTATAACAATGGCAGTGACAATAACAAAGAGAGAAGAAGGGGGTGCTTGCTCCATCCATAATTCTCTGGAGATTTAACATCAGGCACTTCTACCTTTCTAGCTTGCTTAACAATGCATCCATTGGGGGCAGCTCCTTCACAATTTGTTGCCAGTCAGGCATGCCCTGAGTAAATAATGGGCTCATTGGCGACCAATCATCTAAATTTTGAAATAAAGATATGATGCTTGTGATAACAAGTTTGCATCAATTCATAGAAGTTGATGGCATTTCACATATCACAAGACATGCTTACTCTTTGACCAGATAATAGCCGATCTGAAGGCATACATGACGCCTCACTTATATAACAATTGGACCACATATCATATATTTCAGTTCTCAGCCCTAGAAGAGCGACTATTATTGTTGATAACTATGAAAGGGAAAGTTAGAAGCCAATCCTGAACCAATCTCAGGCTTTAACACGGTTTGATCTTCTACTATACGACTTGTAGCTCTTGCATAATATATAGAATCACTTTCCAAAATTTTAACCATTGCATCACTCGACCAAAAGATGAAAAGTTTACTTTACCTTCCCTGATCTTCGAACTCGACCATCGAGGCGCAGTATTATGTAGACATCTTCACCTGGACTAACTCCTTCAGACTTTTGTTGATCCCTTATCCACCTAAACGGGTTTTGGAAAACCATTACCAGATGAGATCACAGTCTAGTAGAGAAGTGAAAAAACATACAAAAAGTTTCAGATTAAGTACTGCCAATATTAGAATCATACTAGAGGCCCAGCATACAAGAAAGTAGAGAGGCATATGCCACAGCCTGTTCATCTCTAAAATGCAACTAACACTACAGATTCACGTACATGAAAGAAAACCTCAACAGACCTTTCCCATTCTGCAGGTGACACAACCTCTGCTTTAAATCGAATTTCAGCTTTCAACTTTGACTTTGCAATTACAGATTGAGCTCGTTTTTCAAAATCTTCCTATCATGATAAAACAAAGCTCGAATCAGGGCTGAATATAACTAAAAGCAACATCCCTATACCATATCCAATAAAAAAACGCTTAATCTTAGGGGTATAAGGGAAAGGCAGAACATTATGAACCTCTGTAGCTCACCCCAATAGAAGGAAGAGCCATGACTGCCTTTGACGAGACACCAAAGCCTTTCTTCTGCAATTCCGGTGCTTTGACTTCATCCCAGAAAATAGGGACCAAAAGAACACCACGTCTAAGTAGCTCAGTTCTGAACCTCTCGGCCTTCTGCATGGCCAAGTTAACAGTATCCTTCTTGCCCGCTAAGATTACCTAAATCAAGCCCCAATCAGGTGCAATGTACTTAACAGTTTAAATGGTACTGGAGACAAATTGATTTCTAAAGGTTGGCTTTCTTCTGTCAAATTGGAACCATACTGTAAATAGTTTGAGAGAAAGAGATATGTTGATACTTACTGGCCTAACAGTGTCTCGAAGCTGGACAAGCTCAACAACCCGGTTAGTGGAAAGACGCAAAGGTAACCTTGATAGAGTTTCATCTCTGGTGATTTGTGCAATTTGTTCTTCTTCTTTCTTGTTATCCCAGAAAAACAATGCCACAAGAGCAATGATACCTGCAGATTACTGATCCAAGAACTTAATCATTTTAAGAAGCAAGCTAGAAAGCCTGTAGTAGAAAGTAACTTTTAGTTATTAATTTCTAGAAAATTAGCAAATGGAGAGTACCACAGTTATGGGACTATAGATTTAATGGTAATACTCGATTTCTTCACTATTACCTCCTACGTTGATGGCAGCATTTCCAGCAGTTTCCAAAAGATCAGGGGCATTATCACCACCTTTAATTGCTTGAAAGAGCCTTGGGATGGTAAAGAACATTGAAATTCCTGCTGCTGCTGAGAATGCAAAATAGAAGAATCTTCGAACCCCACGAAATGGTGCTTGGACTTCACTAATTAGTTTCAGATCTCTACGGAAACTGGAGCCTATATCTTCCCCACCCAACCTAGCCTGTAAATATAACATGAAATTTCAAAGTGTGAATGCAAGTGTAAACTCAACAATTAACACACGTGATCAAATCTCTGGTTTTGGTTGACTTCAAATACAATGGTTAGATTTGGTAAACTAACTCAAGCATATAAGTTACTAGCCTATGCAATTTGCAACTTGACATGCCAAAAACGGTAATTTTCATAATTGAGTAAGGAACCTCTTCTTGCAATTCCTTGAACTCAGGCAAAGCTCTAAAGGAGGCCAAGTCAGGATCATTTAGAATGGTTCCGAATTTGAGGTTATAGTCCCTTAAAGCGATACGCAAACAATCGGCAGTTTTCTTTCCTTCCCCTCTTTTGCAAAACAAAAGTGAAAGAGAAGCGTGATCAGATCAAGCAAGCAAAATGTAATATATTATTCGCTACATACTATGGCTCAGATAGAAAAAATAACGTCGCACCAGCCTCGACCTCATACTATAGTTCATACTAAAAGAGTGGATGGAAAGCAAGTAATCTGTGAACACAAATCATAAAAGCAAACGCAGTTGATGGACGGCCAATATAGAGTACTCTACGTTTATGTTTAGATTAACAATTAATTTATGCAGTTGAAACTGGAATCAATTTCGAGGACGAAGAGACTATAATACTAATATTTCACATCATTTTAAAGTACATTACAAGCAAACTGAACAAGGATTTTGCTACAACATGAAAATCCCTACCTGTAGGCGTGGCAGCAAGCTTTATTATAGAGAGCAGCTTGGGCTTCCTTTGGGTTTGGATTTAACGTAAGTGCTGTTTCAAACTGGACTAAAGCATCTTTAACCTGAAAATCACCGCATCATCAAAACTGGGGACAATATTTCATTTCACAATAAAAGAGTTCCGCACTACTTCTATATAGCACAGTGAATTGTGTTTGAAGTCCCAAAACAGCAATCTTTTTCTTTTTTTCCGAGTTAGCCACCTAAAAGGGCGAGTTTTAAAGACAATACAAACGAAAAAGAACCCCAGTTGCAAAGGCTTCAACTTTCGCAAGCTTACACTAAAAAGAAAGAGGTGAACATTTCAGAAGAAAAAAGAGATGGGTGAAAGAGAAAAAAGCAACACCCGTCCTTTGGAGAAGAGAGAGAGACCCAGATTGACGCAAGATTCCGCAGTCTGTGTATTGGCCTCGGGGGACTGGGAAGTAGAAGATAAGGACGTTGTAAAAGGGGAAGACGCTAGAGAGAAATGAATGTTCCTATGAGGAGTCAACAAGCAGGTTTTGTCAAGGAGCCACGAACATGATCTTGAATTCCTCGAACTTGAGAAGCAGAGCAGATGTTGGTTTACTACAACTGAAGCAGCCATCGAATTGAAGCTGAAGCTTCCCAACCAGCTAATTCGCAGTTTGGATAAAGCAACGATGTTCGCTTCTTGTCACTCGACAGAGTAACAACGTGCTCTTTCCTTTTCAAAACGACGGCGATCTCTTCCCGTTTCATCTGCCAAATTTTCCACTCGACGTGATAGTGATACATCGTAATAATCGGATTTTTAAAAGTAAAAAGCCTATTTTTAATTTTAATATTACACTAAAATACATATTAAATCATAATATTTTAGGATTATATTGAAATATATATTACAACATAATATTTTTGATTACTTAAAGAAAATTATAAATACATATTAAATCATATTATTTTAGTATTATATTGAAATATATATTACAACATAATATTTTGGAGTACTTAAAGAAAATTATAAATACACATTAAATCATAATATTTTAGAATTATACTGAAATATATATTACAACATAACAATTTCGAGTACTTTAAGAAAATTATAATATTTTTAAAATTATCAAATTATTAATAAGATTATATCTTTATCAGTTAATTCTTAAATTAATATTAACGTAGTATTTTTATATATTGTTATTATTTATACAAGATTTATAATGTGACCTTACAAATATCTATAAATCTTACTCATTTAAATTAAATTAAAATTCTAATTAAATTAATTAATCTTAATTATATATTAATTTTAATTGTCAATATTTAATTTTATGATGTAAAAAAGTTTGAAGAGAGAAGAAAAGAAAAGTTATGCAAAATATTCAAATATATTCTTATTAACATCTCCCTTTAGGAATAATCTAGATTACAAAAAATAGTCCTAAATTGACAAATTATCTCAACAAACTAAGCTAAGAATTTAGAAAATAAATCGTAACTATTTAACTATTAGAAAGACTATCTCAACAAACTAAGCTAAGAATTTAGAAAATAAATCGTAACTATTTAACTATTAGAAAGACTGCCTCTTACTAAATTATTGGACTGAAACAAAATACAAATTTGACTAAGTTTTCTCATGTTATAAATAGAGGTCCATATCAAATCCTCACCCCTTAAGAATCCTTGTTCATAATGTTAAAAGTTGGATATGTCTTATTAACTTGCCAATTATTTTCTTAAATAGCATCTTCAATCGAGACTCCTTTCCATTTAATTAAAACTTCATATTTTTGATGGTATTTCCCTTTATTGACAACTTGTCGATGAAGTACAACTTTAGGTTAAGGAAGGATTACAAAATCATCTATCACTTGGGGAACTTTAATAGAAACTGGAGGAATATTGTAAGACCCCAACATATACCCTAGAAGCATCATAGCTTGTCTAGGATATATTAAGAAGTGAATATAAAGAATTAAGTGCATCAAAGCATAGTAAGGGACTTTGTAGTAATTAATATAAAAGATAGGGGTAAATTGGTAACTTGTTTATTTCAACATGGACTTGCATAATTATACGTGAAATATGGATGAGAATGAAATCAATTGATGATATTATATGCAAATGTGGGAACTAAAGGAAGAAGAAGGATCAAATGTGAAATTTGCTTAAAGTCAACACATAGTCCAATAGGATTAAAGCATGTGTGTAATTATAGAAATTTCGTGAAATGGGTATATAAGAGAGGAGAGAGGGACGATGCATTTTGGGATTTTAATTTCAGGTTTTCCTCTCCATTTCATCTTCTTAATCACATCATTATGCATGTATAAGGAATCAAGCTAATTCTAAGTAGAAATCAAGGTAAAGGTTGGTAGTTTTTCTCCTCATTTTATCTTTTCTTGCTTTACTCATAAAGAACTGGAATTATAAGGTCGGAGTTGGGATTGAGATATGTATTTGTGGTGTTTCTAGTTGGTGAATCAAGCAAAGTTAATAGGTAAGAGAAGGAAAATATTGCCCCCCCAAATATTTTTGTTAAGTGTGATATTCTATAGAATTTGAATTTTTGCCTTAGAATGAATGGAGTTGTTAAGCATGATTTAAATAAATTATTTACGTCAATATTAGTAGGATTTTATTTCACTAGTTAGTGAAATTAATGCATTAAGAATGAATTGAGGGAATTTTTGGCATGTCACTTAAGTTTAGAGATCATGAAGCATAAAAGCAAGGGCAAAGATGACTTTAGGCACTCATTAAGGGTAAAATGGGAAGAAGAAAGTGTAGTCTTGTTCTTAAGGTGGAGAAAAACGTGAATTAAAGGAGAGAATGAAGTCAAAAGCAAAAATTGAAGAGAGGAAGAGAGAGTGCCATGGGAGAAGAAGAAAAGAAGAGAAAGCTAAACTAGGTTTCCAATTTTCTAAGTTTTAAAGAGTGATTTTGAAGTTGTTTAAGAAGAGAAAAAGAAAAAGGAAGAGAAGAGCTTCCATTTAAGCCAAACATATCTTTGTTTGGTGAGGATTCAAGGTAAGCCCAATTTTAGCCCTTTGGATTTTTAGAAGGATTTTGGTTCATGAAGCTTAGAAAATGCATGGGTTTAAGTATTCTAGAAATCAATTTTTAGTGAATGTAATTTTTGAGTTCTTAATTTGGATTCCTATTGAATTGGGATTTTTACCAATATTGAAGGAAATCAAGAGGAGAGGAAAGAGGAGCTAGAAGAGAGGCATCTTTGAGAAATTGTTAAGCAAGGAATTCAAGTGGGCTACATTTTTTATAATTGAATAATAAGTCGTTAATGTTTCTTCAAAATCAAGAAAGTAAATGTTTTTCAATTGTATTATAAATGTGCATTTATTGCTTTTTGAATGCTTTGAGAAAGTGCTATGTGTTTGGTATGTGAATATTATGCTGACGACTTATGAAAAGAATGCGAAAATGAATTTTTTTTACTATGTCTATGAAATAACTTTTTGGAAAAATGCCATTTTGGCCAACAAGTTTACAAGTTATGAAATAAATGTTATATGGGTTTAGTCTGGTCCATTCTGTATGTCAAGTGCACTTTGACTAAAGGCTTCTCTCGCCTACCCGTAAGTGGCATGGAGCTCCTTTAGGGACTCCCTCATGTTTACAACTACACAAAACCACTATATAGGATTGTGTTAGTTCGTTCGGTTCACGACTACACAGGACTATTTCATAGGAATGTGTTAGCTCGTTCTGTTTATGGACCTCCCAAATCATTTTGATGTGCTTAAGTGTTGACAAGTTTATTGAATGCATGATTTGGGTTGCTTATAAAGTGTTTGATAAACTAAGAATGTGGAAATATGTATTTCATGATGCATTGTGAATTTTTCAATAGTTTTGCTTGTTACAGGTTATAAAATTGTCACCCACGAGCTTTAAACTCACCCCCCATTCTGTCCCATCTTCAGGCGATGAGTAAGAGATCGAGTGATTGAGCATAAGGGCATTACTCCGGATTTTGCTTATTTTGTATTTTAAGTTAGTTTTTGTAAAACAAGTCTTTATTTGTATTTTGAGCAATTATACTTTGTATAAATTATGTATTTTTGGACTATGACATATTGTGGCTTGAAATGCCCATTAAAGTTATGTAAAATTCTTATCTTTTGATGATAATGAAATGGGATTGTGTTTTTGCTCTTGACTCTCAAAGTTTGTATATTGCATTTTGAAGCATTCATAAGGATAAAATTTTGTGTTCTAACTTTTAGGGCAAATTTGTATTGATCTAGGCTAAATTAGACAGAGTTGTCTTCTTGAAAGTTGTAGATCTTTCTAGCTTTCTAATGATATAAAGTACGAAAGTTTTGGAAGTTGGGATTGGGAGATACGATCATTATAAGTTTTTAATGTTATTCAGGATGCATATAAGACAACTATAGTGAAAGATGAGAATTTGTTGTATGTGATGAATCAACGGAGTTGAGATTTGGGAGTTTAATGAAATCAATTTGGTAATTGAATGTTTTAGGAGGGACATTGCATTAGAAGAAGTGAAATTGGGAAGATTATTACTGAGAGTGATGTTAGAGTGGATGTAGGAATCATTGGAGATGTTTGGTATGTTCGGTTGTTTAGTCTGAATCGTCTTAGTTGGGATCGTCTTATTCTGAATCGTCTTAGTCGGGATCATCTTAGTCTAAATCGTCTTAGTCTAAATCATCTTAGTTGGGATCGTGTTAGTTGGGATCGTCTTAGTCAGGATTGTCTTAGTCTGGATTGTCTTAGACTGATTCGTCTGATCCATTTCAGACCTAATTACTTTGTTTGAGACAAAGTTGTCTTATTTTGACCCTTTAGATGACAAAATTTTTCTTCAAGGTCTTCATGAAAGTAGATATTTTTCTTAGCTTTCTAACGATATAAAGTTTAGAATTTTTGGACCACGACCGCAAAAGATATGGCCTTTAGACGAAGCATAGGTACCAGATGAAGCATAAGACAAAGCGATTTTGACCCTTTAGATGACAAAATTTTTCTTCAAGGTCTTCACAAAAGTTGTAGATCTCGAAGTCCTCTTTAAAACCATCCTAAAACAACCATAATCTTATATCTCTAGTGGTAGTTATGCCAATTTTCCCAAGATAGGTACAATATGATTGAGGACATAATCAAGTTTGACTCTTTTGGCCATAACTTCATCACCCGATCTTCACATGAAGTGATTATTGAACTAATAGGTTCCTAACATATTTCTTTACCTCTCCATAAAATTTTGGTGTCCATTGGGGTTGATTCGAAAAATATTGATGGAGAGAAAGTGAGGGAATCGATTAGAGGAGCATGACTTAGTTATGAGCCTACTTTGGCTTTTAAGCATATCTTGATCTGTATAATAGGAAACTTTTGGGATGTAATAAGAATGAAGATGAACCAAAGATGGCTAATGAGAGTTCATGGAAATAACCCTATAGGGTAATTCACACGCTCACACTTTCATAACATTTGGATAGTTGGGCTCAAAAAATGGGGTCCAGCATCTTATGGTATCAGAGCGAATAGGTTTAGGTCCAAGATGGGGACTAGGTTTAGGAATATCCTAGGCTTTGAATTAGTGGTTTTTTTAAAATATGAAATGAAAATGTATTGTTTTTAAATGAACCTCATGCATTGTTTTACATGATTTGACATTGTTTTTTTGAAGCATGAACTCAAAGTTTTTTTCAATGTTTTCAATTGAAGGAGTGAATATGCCACCTTGAAAAAGAACTCGAGGAGCTTTGACCTGATCTAGCTCTCACTGAGGAAGTACAAATGAATCATATCTCATGCAAGACGCAAGGACACACTCTGCTCCTAATTCTAGGGCACCTAGTGTGCAGCATGAAATGCCACTGCCTCCTCCTCCTATGCCTACTATGGATCCATGGTTATTTCAAGCCTTTGCTCAGCCTTTCACATATGCCATGGGCTAAGGGTCATAAGTTCTTATGCCAGCTCCGATGGAGAGGAGTGTGCAGTATGATAAGCTCCGTAAGTATAGAGTTGTAGATTTTAATGGTACTACAAATCCAAAAAAGGCTGAAGCATGATTGAAGAGGACCAAGAGAGTCCTGCTTCAGATGAAGTGCTCTGATAAAGAGAAACTAGATTATGCAGTAAGCTTGCTACAAGGGGACGCATTGCATTGGTGGGAATCAATGCCCCACAGTCAGGTTATGCCTTCGGTGTTATCATAGAGAGATTTTGTAGAAGTGTTCAGGAAGAAGTACCTCTCCAGGGTTTATGCATAAGAGAGGGCCAGAGAGTTTCTGAATCTCACAAAGAGGGACATGAGTGTGAGTGAGTATGAGCTAAAGTTCACTCAGGTTTCTAGATATGCGGCCAACATTGTGGCGAATAAGGAGGACAAATGCCCCAAGTTTGAGGGAGGACTTCATTTTAGGATCAAGGAGAAGGTGTTGATCCATAACTTCTGTGATTACCAGCAGTTGGTAAATGCTGCACTTCAGGCCGAGAAACTAGAGAATATCAAGTATAAAGTGAATAAGAAGAGGAAGAACCAGGAGCAGTCTTCCAAGAAGGGAATGAGTGCTTCAATGCCTGAGAGGAGTACAAGGAGCTTCCACACTCAGAGTGAGGTGGGGAGTAGTGCCTCTACGAAGAACAAGAAATCAAGAGCAGCTTCGGTTCAAACCTAAATTGTGGGAGGCAATAACAAGGTGGAGAGGAACAGGTACACAAACCCTCAATATGAGCATTGTGGGAAGTTTCATAAAGGAGAGTGCTTCAAGTTACTTAGAGCATGTTTTCGATACGGGGAGAAGGGACACATGATCAGGGAATGTCCCCAAGTGACAAGGCAAGAGGGGTCACAGTTGTAAGCCCCAAGGAGAGCAGAAACAGTAGGAACTAGGCCAGTCACTGAGATGGGCAGTTCTGGGGCTACAAGGAAGGCCAAGGGGTCAGGCACAGGCTAAGGTATTTGCCATAATAAGAGAGGAGGCTGCAATCGTGCCTAAAGTTGTCACGGGTATGGCTTAGTTATTTAATTCTGAAGTATATGTCTTAATTGATTCTGGCTCTGCGCATTCATTTGTTTCTGCAAGCATGATATTAAGTAGTGTGAATTTGGTGCCATTGGAAGATCCATTAGTTGTTGAGGCCAGTCTTTTAGGGAGAAAGGTGATAATAAGTCAAGTGTATAGAGATTGTGTACTGGTTATTGAGGGTGCTAGACTGGTAGTAGACTTATTACCGCTAGAGTTAAAGGGTCTAGATGTTATACTAGGTATAGATGCTATGGAGAAATATTATGCAAAGTTAGATTGTAGTCTCAAAGAGGTAAAGTTTGACTTTGGTAATGGAGAGAAGGTGACTTTTAGAGGAGACAGAAGAATGTCATCACCTAGAATGATTTTAGCTTTGTTAGCTGACAGGATGGTGAAAAAGGGGTGTGAAGCCTTCTTAGCACACGTCATGGATACTAATGTGAATGAAAGGAAGTTAGAAGATTTTTTTGATTGTGAGGGAGCTTCCAGATGTGTTTCTAAAAGACTTACCTGGTTTGCCACTGGTGAGGGAAATTGAGTTTGCCATTGACTTGATTCCTAGTACTCCACCCATTTCTATACCACCTTATAGAATAGCTCCAGCTGAATTGAAGGAACTCAAGGAGCAATTGGAAGAGCTGTTAGAGAAGGGGTATATAAGGCCCAGTTCGTCACCATAGGGAGCGCCCATGCTATTTGTTAAGAAGAAATATGAGACATGGCGTATGTGTATTGATTATCGGAGACTCAATAAGGTAAGCATTAAGAATAAGTATCCTCTTCCACAAATCGATGATCTGTTTGACCAGTTGCAAGGAGAAAAGGTCTTCTCCAAAATTGATCTCAGGACAAGCTATCATCAGCTCAGAATCAGAGAGTTTGATGTGAATAAGATAGCTTTTAGGACCTGTTATAGGCATTATGAGTTCCTAGTCATGCCATTTGGATTGACTAATGCTCCGGCTGCATTCATGGATCTTATAAATAGGGTCTTCAAGGAGTATCTGGATCAGTTTGTTATAGTGTTTATCAATGGCATTCTAGTTTATTCGGAAAAAAAGAGTAACATGAAAAACATCTCTAGATAGTGTTGCAAACACTGAGGGAGAGGGACTTTTATACAAAAGTAAGTGTCTAGTAGTGTGTTAGCAAGTCAAGGTTGAACACAAGGCACCTTCAGGCAAGTTAAGGTCATCGTCCATTCCTGAGTGGAAGTGGCAAAGGGCGACTATGGATTTTCTGATGGGTTTTCCCAAGACCAGTAGGAAGCATGATGCTATGTGGGTTATTATTGATCGTTTGACGAAGTCAGCCCATTTTCTGGCAATTAAACAGACCGATTCTCTGCTTGTACTAGAAAAGAAGTATATTGATGAAATAGTAAGACTGTATAGGATTCCAGATTCTATAGTTTCTGACCGAGATCCTCGATTTACTTCGAGATTCTGGGGAAGCTTACAGGAGGCTCTGGGAACCAAGTTGAATTTTAGCACCGCTTTTCACCTCCAGAAAGATGGTCAATCTGAGAGGACAATTCAGACACTTGATGGAATGCTCAAGGCATGTGTGATGGATTTCAAAGGAGCTTGGGATGAGCATTTATCGTTGGTCAAATTTACTTACAATAATTCGTACCAATCGAGCATTCAGATGGCTCCTTATGAAGCACTGTATGGGAGGAGATGTAGAACTCCTATATGCTGGGATGAAGAAGGAGAAAGAAGATTAGTGGAACTAGAGTTACTCCAAATGACAGTTGACAAGGTCAATTTAATTAAGTAGAGGCTTAAAGCAGCACAAGATAGAATGAAAAGCTATACTAATGCACACCAGAAGGAAATGGAGTATGAAGTGAGAGAGAAAGTTTTCCTTAAAACATCTCCTTAGAAATGAGTCGTGAGGTTTTGCAAGAAGGGTAAGTTGAGTCTAAGATATGTGGGTCCTTACGAGATTCTTGAGAGAATTAGACCGCTAGCCTATAGGTTGGCACTGCCACTGGAATTATCACAGATACATGATATCTTCCATGTTTCCATATTGAGGAGGTACAGATCGGATCCCTCTCACATCATTCAGACCACTGAGGTCCAGTTGAAAGATGATCTGACTTATGAGGAGACTCCAGTGGAGATTTTGGATACTAAGGACAAGGTTCTTAGGAACAAGACAGTTAAGCTAGTCAAAGTTCTGTGGAGAAACCATTCTGCGAAAGAAGCCACGTGGGAGCCCTTGGAAGCCATGAAGGAGAAATATCCACACCTCTTTGATGACTCAGGTAAGAATTTCAGCACCAAATTCCTTTAAGAGGGGGAGAAATATTGGCCCCCAAAATATTTTTTGTTAAGTGTGATATTCTATAGAATTTGAATTTTTTTCCTTAGAATGAGTGGAGTTGTTAAGCATGATTTAAATAAATTATAAGGTCATGATAGAATTATTATTGGAGTTTAATTATTTATGTCAATGTTAATAGGATTTTATTTCACTAGTTAGTGAA
>JAOTAY010000190.1:7191406-7212116 GCA_025629805.1 Erythroxylum baracoense | reverse complement strand
ATTAAATTATTAAATTAAAATAAGAAAATATAAATAAAATAAATTTAGTAAATAAAATATTTCACCTTACTTAAATAATATTGGCAAAAACTTCTTTCTATTAATTACGTAAGGGTATAATGGAAAATACAAAAGTATCATGAGGTTATTATTGGAAGGTAAAGTTTTCACCGCATAAGCAGTTTCCTACCACAACCCCCTTTCTGCTTATCTATTTCTGCTGTGGCATCGGAGTTTTCTCTAACCTGTAGTTGTCGGTCACAAATCTAAATATGTGACTGCGTTTGAAAACTGCAGTGGATAAGTACTTATCCCCACCGCACCGCAGATCCAAACGCAGCCTAAGTTGTCCAGTGAAAGCGGCTCTAATACCAGTTGATGTAACGAAGTTTGGGTAAAGAAGAAAAGAAGAGTTCTGGAGAAGGTTTAAATATATACTTAATTGCACGCCCCTCGAGAGCAATCCATATTACTTAAATAGTCTTAAATTGAAAGCTAAACTTAACAAACTAAGGTGAAAATTTGGAAAATAAATTGCAACTATCTAGTTACAACTAAAGACCACTTCCTATTAGATTATTGGATTGAAAATTTTTTTTTTGACTAAGTCTAAATTTGGAAAATAAATTGCAATTATCCAATTACAACTAAAGATCATCTCCTACCGGATTATTGTATTGAAATAAAATAAAAAATTTTACTAATTCTTTCCATGTTACAAACAAAGGTCTTTATCATTTTAATTTAAAATTAAATTTAGTTAAATTTAAATAATCTAAATTTAATATTTACCCTAATTTAACTTAACTAACCATGTTTCTAAATAACCCTTTCGTGACAACATTGTTTCAATAAAAAAAGCTTTCTTTTTGGTTCTTTATCTCTTTCACATTCTCTCTGTCTCGACCTATTTCACTTATGTTATATATTTATTCTCTACTTTAAATTCACATTTTCTATGAACTAACCTCATTTTATTTGGGTAGTGACAAATTTTTGTTACAATGAAGAAATCCAATAGTTACTACATACACTTGCATCATTATCAGAAAATAAAGTGATGCTGATTGATATTTTTACTTGCAATTATGTATATAGTATGTATGTTTCTACTCGTTCTCACTAATCTTACTTAGATAGCTTATTAGTTCTGTATTTTTCATAATTATACTTTGTTTTGTGTTTTAATTTCTTGATAGCAAGCTACGGTCAATATCTAAAGCCAATAGCTACAACCAATAGTTGTCTCTTTTGTTTCTCGTCCTTGATTCTCATATTTAATTGATAGGTTTATTAGAGAAAAAATATGTTAAATATCATAGTGCAAGTGATACAAAAAATATGAATTTATAAAGTGACACGATGGGAATAGGTAAAAAAACACAATTCTAATCCAATAATTATATGATAAAAATTCTCATGAAGTAAAAAATGTATTAATAGATAATTCTATTAATCTCCCTCAAAAGTTGTTTAAATAGGTTTACATAAATCTTGATTTATCTTAAGAAGAAATCTTAAAAAAATCGAAATTTCTAATTTAATTTAAGAAAAGTTATAAATAAAACAAAAAAAACTCTAATTCCTCTTTAAAAGAGTTCTAGATAAAAATAGATAAGCATATCATCAAAGTACACAATTACAAACTTACTTAAAGTAGGCTTAAGTACTTGATTCATCAACCTCATAAAAGTGATAGAAACATCGGTTAACCTAAAGGGCATCATTAACCATTCATACAACCTATCTTTAGTCTTAAATATAGTTCTTCACTTATCTCTAAGCCTAATTCAAATATGATGATTACCACTTTTAAGCTCAGTAATAATCTTATTAGTGGCTTGGCTATCCACAGACATCCTCCAACTACTATCCCTCTTAAATGCAATTAAATCATAAACCTCATATGGGCTTATACTCTCTATAATATGCCCCTTCCTAATTCCTCTACTTTCTTATTCAAGATCTCATTCTCCTTTGGACTCATACGGTAGTTATGTTAGGTAAACTAGCCTCAGTAGACAAATCAATATGGTGTTGGATATCTCTTATGAGAGGTAATCCTTTAGGTAGCTCATTGGGTATTACATCTCCAAATTCTTCTAAAATTGGTCATATTTTTAAAGGAATCTCATCTTCTCCCTTTTCACTCTCTTCTTCCCCTTTTGTTATCACTAATCATGCCTTCCTTATTTCTTTCATCTCAATCACAAAACTTCCCCTATTATTTACCAATTCTAATAATAACTTCTTTATCCCACTAGGTTTCACCTTTTTTTTTTACCTGTGGATATTAACTTATACTTTACATCATTCTTCACAAATTGATAAATATTCTCCCTACCCGAGTGATATGCATCCATATCATATTCTCATGGTCTACTCAACCAAATTTGATATACATCATATCAACAATATCACAATAATGTTCATCCAAGCATTTACCAATAGAGAATGACACCTTGCACCATTTCGTGACTCGGATATCATCAATGGCTGTAATCCAAATGATATTTTAGAGATTAAGGTAAGACTAGACTGATAATTTTAGCTTCTTGACCATCAATTTGCTAATAATATTCTCTTGGCTACCTCCATTTTTAGTTATTAGCTCACAAAGATTTCTTTGTACTGTGCCTCTAGTGCGAAATAATTGGTGTCATTACCCGATCTTTATGCTGTATTTTAGAAATTATCAATCTCCTAATAATTCCAACAAGCTAACTCCTCCTTCTTTGGGGTATTCACATTATTCCTTATCTGGTCTATGATGATCTCCTCTAGGGATGGTTCCCTCATCATTGTTGAAATCATCAACTCTTATAAAAGGTGATAAAATTTGAGGTTATGCAATAGTAACTTTCTTGTTAGCTATTTCCTTAAATCTTCAATTATTGTCGCCTCGTATTAATGTTTGCAATTGTATCATAATTATAGCTAATTGTTATTCAATATTACAAATAGTTATCCTGTGTTCTTTGATTTTTCTCTAAATATCGGGTAATCTTTGAATATCGTCATTAAGATTATTTGCCATTGTCAGAAAGAATAAGCTTTGTGAGGCACAAAACTCTGATACCTCTTGACGTAATGAAAAAAGGATAAACAAACATAATTCTAATATAAGGATTATAGGATTAAAATTCTCAAAGAGGAAAAAAAGTTTATTGATGGAAAGGTCTATTAATCTCCCTTTTTTCCTTTCTAGTTTTTGTTATTTTATTATTTTTGTGGATGATTTTAGTCGCTTTATATGGTTTTCCTATTAACCCAAAAATCTCGGCTCTCCTTTGGATCTAAACCTTTAAAAGCATAATAGAAAACTTTTTCTCTATTACTATAAAAACTTTTCAATACGATAGAGCTCCTGAACTCATCAAAGGTAGCTTTGCATACTATCTTAGCTCTAATGCGATTACCTTTCATTTCTTGCCCTTGCACTCCTCAATAAAATGGCCTTGTTGAATATAAAATACATCACATTACTAAAACTTCCCTTACACTTTTACTTCGTGCTTCTCTTCTTAAGGCTTTCTAGCTTGAAACAATCTCTAATTCGGGATATCTTATTAATCTTCTACCTAACTCTGTTTTTCGTTACAAATCTCCATATGAAATACTTTTTCGCACTAAACTAGATCTTACCTTTGTGTATTTGGTTGTGCCTATTTTCCCTTTTTATCCACTAGTCATCCTAATAAACTTTCATCAAAATATATTTCCCATTTCTTTCTTGACTATTCCTCTCAATACAAGGTTATCACTATTATGATCCAAATACTTCCAAAATTTATATTTCTTGATATGTTTGATTTCTTGAAAATGTTTTTCCCTTTGTTAGTCCTCCTATTAACTCTACTTCTTTGTCATCTTCCTCCTTTATTTCAGTACCTCTACCTTTCTCTCCACCTTGTTCCAATCTTTTAGTTTCAAACTCTCCACCCTCATCCCTCTAACCTCCCTCAATTTCACTTGTCCATCTCATGTTCATACTTATCCATGATAACACTCATTCTCCCTTCATATTCCCTAACTACATCACTCATACAACATTCACATAATACCCTTATGCTACTGATCTTACATCCTTTACTCAAGCCAATAAATTTTCCCACTAGTGCCAAGAAATGCTTAATGAGTTCAATGCTCTTCATCACAATTGGACCTGGACCTTTGTTTTCCCTTCTCCAAAAACTAACATTGTCAATTGTAAATGGGTCTTTTGCACAAAATGCCAGGTTGATGGTACTATTGGCCTTTATAAAACATGCCTTATTGTCAAAGAATATCATCATAACTCATGAAGTTGACTACATTGTTACTTTTACTCTAGTCATTAAATATAACACTATTCATATCATTCTCTCTTTAGTTGTTTTTAATAAGTAGATCATTTCTCAGTTGGATGTCTACAATGCCTTTCTTAATAGTTTTCTCTCAGAACTGATTTATATCTCTCAACCCCGGAGTTTTTTTGAACTCGCACCATCCTTATTATGTGTGTAAGCACCAAAGAGCCCTATATGGTATTAGACAAGCTCCTTGAGGTTGGTTTCTTTGTTTAAGTTAGGAAATTCTTGATCTTAATTTCATTTCCTCCAAATCTGATGCCTCTCTTTTTATCTATAAAACCTCGTCTCACCTTACCTTCCTTTTGGTTTATGTGGATGATATCTTGGTCACTAGTTCTTCACCTTTCTTTATTAACTCACTCACTCATGATTTCAACTCCTTTTTCTCTGTCAAAGACCTAAGTTCCATAAATCATTTATTTGGAATCAAAGTCAATCCTACTTCTCATAGTCTTCTACTTACTCAATCATAGTACATTAAAGATCTTCTTCCCCATATAGCTCTTGACAAGTCCAAACCTACATTCACACCTATCACTCCTACTCTCCCACTATCCAAAAATCATAGCACACTGCTCAGTGATCCTATTGAATATCAAAGTACTATCAGTAGTCTCTAATATCTTTGCCTAACTAGCCCTGATATCCAAATTATTGTCAACAAAGTCTTTCAATTCTAAAAATGTCATACTGATATCCACTAGACTGTAGTTAAACAGATTCTGTGATTTCTTCATTCTACAACCTCTCATGACATTCACTTTACTAAGACCACTTCTCTTTCTTTACAGGCTTACTATAATGCTAGTGTCTAGATGATTGTCATTCTACTTCTAGATGCTCTATCTTTTTTTTCCCTAATCTCATCTCTTGAAGCATCAAGAAACAACATATAATTGCTAGATCGATCATTGAAGTTGAGTACAGGATCATTGCTCTTGCCTTTGTTGAGCTTTGTTGGATATCTACTCTTTTTGGTGAACGTGACTTGTCTCACCTTAAGCCAACTGTATGGTGTGATAATCTTGGGGATACTTTTCTTTCTTCGAATCTAGTCTCTCATGCTTGCACCAAATACGTTGAAATTTCTATTCACTTTGTTCGAGATTTGAATACTTGTAAAGCTCTTCACATCTGTCATATTTCCTCCTTGGATCATACAGTTAATGATTAAAGCCCTGTCTTCTTCGACATTTCATCAACTTGGGACAAACTCACGGTCTCATCTATGTTTGAGCAAGAATGATAACATATCTTATCTAATTCAATCTCAACTGTCTATATCCTTCAGTCCTTACCACTTATAAGGATCATTTACAATCCTTGTTATAATCCTTCTTTCGTACTTATCGTATGTATTTCACACATATATATGAGAAGAATGTACCAAGTTTAATAATAGTGAAAACAATATCAAATTTCATTATTTTCCAAAACCTTTTCAAATTTTAATGATTTGAGAAGTTTAGCATAATTAGTGATATGATAACTTTTAATGAGTTGGGTTTGGTGGAGGAATCGTTTTATTGTTTCTTTCTCTGTTTATCGTAGTTCATAATGTTACAAAAACGTACGATCTCCTCATTACTATGGCTACATGGCGTGCAAAATTTAGTAGATGAAACGGGTAGAGGTGACTATCATTTAAAGAAGAACGTGAGTGTTTTGAGGTGGTACTCCATGTTTGTTTTCTGGAGCAAATAATTGATTGAACAAGCTAATTATTTTATGCATGGAGCAACCGCTGGTTTTTATAACACGTAATATTATCCAAAATCATAGATAGATTGTACGAGGAGTTGGCCACTTTTTCTGTTAGTACTAGATTTGGTGGATGAAATGAAATACTAACATATGATCTTAGTTTTCATGGTGCAAACAAATACAAAATTATAATAATTTTATCCTGCAAATTAATTAGTCAGTATCAAGAAGGAAAAATAGATTTCTAACTTCGTGGGGAGCTACAGCTACCTCATGGACCTGCTTCAAGTTTTCTCTTCTTTTTAGATATTAAAATCTATTGCAGGCAGTTCAATTAGTCTATCTTTTCAAGTTGATTAAGAGATCTGTTATAGAATGTTTAAGAAATTAAAAAGTAAAAGGATTCTTCCTATATAAACATGCAAAATTCATGTATATACTCAAATTCATTTCCTTTGAAATCTTTGTCTTCGAGATTAAGCTATTAGTTGTGGCTTCACTGTGTATATGATGTATTGAGTTTTCTTCAGACATGAAAGAAAGCAAAAGATATGTATTGTTTAATGGTTGGAGGTAAATAATTGATATGACACAATTATTGGTCGTTATTTTTCTCTACTTTTGGTGTGCATATGGTGTAGGGCTCATTGACTGATTTTTTTTGAGAAAATAAGAGTTATATGTAAATGTAAAAGTATTTTAACCAATATTAATCATAATAATTATAAATAATTCTATATAATCGGTTTTTGCTAATTTTCTATACATGTTTCCTCGGATATAGTTATGTGCTTCTATTCATAATTTTACGAGATTTTTCTCTAAACTTGATAAATTGCAAATCCATATATAAGAACTTAAAGAAAGAGAAAAGAGACGCTTTCCTCAATTACATATATTGCCATTCTAAAAGATCTAGTTGCTGATAGATCCGCAACCTCATAATCTTATTAATAAGTTACTGCAAATCATGCAGTTTAATTTCGTAATTATCTTTTTCCCTTATAATAAGGTTATTTGATTCGGCTTATAACACAGATGAGCTAAGCCATAGACCACGTGACATCTATAACACCAATGTCTTTGTTTAATCCTAATGCCTCCCAAACCGCATCCGAGCCATCAACAATATTGTTTCGACAGGGTGGCTGTCCGGCGTGCTCGTCGTCACAGCCAGCTGTCGAGTCACATTCGTCCACCACCTTCGCTAGAACGCTTCGTCCGTTTTTAGCACTGATTCGTATCATCTTCCCGCACCTTGATCCTCCTGCATACCAACCAGTCGATAAAGCCACCACACGTTCAGATTTCTCATGAAACTTTTCGTCGCATTCCGATGGAGAACCCCCGTCGCCGCCTCTGCTAAAGTCGTTGAGTGTGAGACTTGCTCTTGTGGAGGAGGTGACTAGGGGCGAGCATGTGAACTTAGGAAACGTCTTGCTTCCACACCGTAGGGTTCCAGATGGTTGGCAGTCGCCGCTTGACGGAGTAGGTAAGTTTGGCCTGTCACTAGGGGTATTTCCTTCACTGCAAATGTTGGTTCCGACTTCAGGGTCATCGTTGCAACTGCCAGAAAAGCAAGAAAGTTCGCCGGAGCAGTCGGCTCCTGTGTTACATGGGCCGTTGCAAGAGGAGAGGGCTTTTGAAGGAAGTGGCAACGAAATGATGGTGAAGATTAAGGTAAGAGAAACGAAAAACACTATTTTCGCCATTGAGCAAGTGAACTACAATACTAGTTTTGAAGAGAACAGTGTATTGAAAGAATTCGAGTGCGCATGGCTTGAATCGATCGTGTATTTATAGAGAGTGATGCGTATAAAAACTTAGACTTCGTACTGCCGAGTTATTAGAGGAGAGGAAGTCCAAAGATTACTAATTGACTCTAATGGTTTTTTTTTTTCTGGGCGGTTTGTTCTCATGCGGGAAATTGGAAGAAATCTGATGCTCATCGATGAACTACTCTGTTGGCTTTTCTGGGCTAATTACTTTCCTCGCTACATATAATGCGAAACAATTAAGTTGTTTATTGACTTGTTGGAATTGTTTTTAAGTTATTACATTTGCTGTACAAGTAAGAAGACATACTGATAACCATTCCTATGAATGAATGCATCTGCTTGTCATTTTATCGTTAAAACGAGCAATGCCATGCAACAGACTATATATTTAATTTACAAACTACATCATTTAAATATATTTTTAGACTACAATCTCACAGTTCTCCTTAACAAATGCTTACATACAAATTCTTATATACATTTATTGTTTATTTTGACGAATTACAATTTAATTTAAAAAATAACAATATTAATTAGGCGTATAATAGAGTATTTAATCTTTTATGTCTTGGTAAGATAAGTTTTGTTGGTATCAAATTTTTGTAACAATATTAAATTTTCAATTTTATTATAAAGATTTGTTTTACCTAATTTACTAGAATATTTGTAAGAGAAAATACAGTTGGTATTTTCTAGTTATTTTCTACTTGACAACAGATAAATTTGGGTATACATAAGAGAATTCCAAATTAACTCAATATTTAAAGCTCAAGCGGTAAGGTATCATTTGAAGGTTTTGAAATTAAAACATTGTTTCTCTTGTTGTAAAACATTACTGACATGCTATTCTTCTTGATTCTCTGCTAACAATTGTTTACACATTGCTTTAACTCGGCGAGTTTTGATAGAGGATTCAGAGTCAAGTATATGAACCTCGATGAAATTAACTCATGAAACCAATATACAAATTGTAGCCATTTCATCGATAAATGTAGCTATTTGAAATTATAGTTCCTATTGTTATATTAAAATGATAAAGCAATAAATAGAGGAGGCAACGTTTTTGGATTATTTTGAATGGTACAATTCCAATGGATCCTTGATCAAACTCATTTCGTTTGGCGTCCATTTATAGAATACGTCTTGATATTTATATTTAACATATCTTGTTGTGAAATTGCCTGGTATCCGTGTACGCCTGTTGTGGACTAAGTCAAACTAAACTCAAGCAAACGGAAGGAAATCTCGCTTGTTCCTTTTGTTTTTATATGGATCTACACTCCACTGCATATTCTAACTCTTTTCTTTGGAACTGTATGGATTTTTGTTTGGATATTTTTTTAATCTTCGTTCACTTCGTTTAATTTTTGTTTTTGTATGGATTTACGTTCCACGACATTTTCTAACTCTTTTCTTTGGAAGGATATGGCTTTCTGTTTGGAAATTTTCTTAAGTCTTCGTGTCAATTTGTTGCATGTATAAGAGTTTGTCAACTCTTAACTTGTACTTTTCCAATTCTCTTAATAAATTTTCCTTTCCATGCATTCTTAATATTTTGGACCTTTTATTCCTCAAAATCTTATTCTTTGCTAGATCCCTTAATTTTGATTTTTTAATAGAAACGTTGTAATCGTATGTCATTGTAAAGTTTACCACTCCATTTAGAGCAGGAAATTGAAAAACAGAAATGATTCGACTTTGCATTATGAAGTACGAATTGGAAGTTTTGTGTTAGATAGGTTTGTGATTGGAGAAAAGGGGATTTAGACTCATTATATAATGGAAAACGTATTGGAATGATTAAAATGATAGTGTGGGATCACAGCTCAATTAAGATTAGAAGAACTATGAAATATAAAATGTGATTATGAGTAAAAAGATGATTCAGAATATAAGGCTAAAAGCCTAAATTGGGGCCAAAATTTTTTGGGATTGATCAATTTAAGACCAAACCTTTTAAGTTGCTCAATCAAGGTCTAAACGTTCATGAGTTTGCTCAATGTTAGACTATTTTCAATAGAAATTAGGAGGTGTTATATATGTGCCGATATATATAGGCCAGTTGGTCTTCAGACTGTCACGTAAAAAATGCACATGGCTTATGAGAAATAAATAAAATCATTTAAATTTTAACCAAAAACCCTAAATCAACTTTTAATCCCCAAAATTTCACCCTATTTCTCTCGATTGTCTGATCACTCCAATCCCTTCACATATCATCACTTTATGTATAATCGCCGATCTGCCTCTAGTAGTGTGAGCTTTCTACATAATGTGAGCCTTCTCCTTAGAAGTTTAAGGTGAATGGGTGCTTGGGTTTTTGGATATTTTTGGAGATTCGAATCATAACTGTTAGATACATGTTGAATATATCTATTTATTTTAAATTGGCATATTTTTCTAAATTGGCATATTTTTTTTATTATCTTGGATTAAAAACAACTATTTGGATAATGTTCTAGATAGAATAGAATTCTATCTTGCATAGATGTGGATTTGATGAAGGATATTGCTGGAAAATTTTGTTTTGAATTAAGTTGTCTAACGTGAATGTAGCATCAAAAAGGGTATTGTTGGAAGTTTGAGGATGTATGAAATTGATTTACGTGAATGTAGTGGAAGAAGGGGTATTGTTGTAAATTTCATTGGGATTTAAGTGAACTTCTAAAAAGATACGATTGTGTTGTTCTTAATTGTGTGAAGAAAAATAACCTATGGCTGATTGGTGAGTGGGAAGTGCGTGAGTGCCTTGGAAAGTGCATGTTTTGTTGTTGGATTTTATTTTGATATTAAATGTTGGAGTAATCTACGGCTGAGGTGTGTGTGGTGGTGTGCGTGAGTGTCTTGGTGGGTATATTGAAGATAATTGTTCACAATCCATCTTATGCTTAGGTGTAGGGGTGAGACGATAGTGTGTTAACTGATGGGCTATGATTGTAGATGTGGGTTGTGTTGACATCTGTGTATAGGGGCTAAATTTCTATGTGTTCTACACTGCTCTTTATCAGTCATGTGATAGTTGATTACACTGAACAATTATCCTTGTGGAGTGACTCATAATTGGACTGATTGGAGTGTTGCATGCGACTACTATTATGGGTTGTTTGGTGACTGTGCAGTCGTAACTCTGTTCTATGTTTTTGTGTAAAACAACCTATAGTGCTGGAATAAATTTCAGATCTTTCTTGGAGGACCTACGTCTATAGGGAAGTTGCTTTGTTTGAATTTCAAGTGTGTTAAGTTTTTGTTATTAATTCTTTAAACACTTGGAGTGTTTATTTATTGTCTTTCATTAATTAATAGCTGGTTAGAAAAATCCTCTGACGAGGTTAACACGAGTCGATCTTATTATTTGGTATGAAAATCTTTCACGGGAAGTGAGGTTAAGAGATAGTGTCAAGGGTTGAGTGGTGTCGACTCAATAAAGCCTTGAGTAATTCTATTGTACTTCGATGAAAGAACTAATCTAGGTGAGGGCCCCGCAGACGTAGGCAAAGATTGCCGAACTGCTTTACCAGATTTTTTGTCATTTGTTATTTTTTTAATTGATTTTTTTATTTGTGCCAGAGACAACCACGTAAAATTGGAAAGTTTACAAAACTATCTACCCCTACAGTTTTTCAATTGGTATCAAAGCTAGTCATCAGTTTAGAACTTAGTAGCAAGTTGGAGTAGATCCAAGTGTCGTGAACATGGCTATAAAAGAAAGAGCATCAATTATCAAGCCACCGTTATTGGACGGTTCAAATTATCCTGCATGGAAATCACAGATGAAGGTTTTTATTTAGGGACAGGGAACAAGATCATAGAACTCGGTGTTATGTGGCTAGACACATCCGATGATTATTGACGATAAAGAAGAGATAGTTCTAAAAGATCCATCTGAATGGACAAGAGTCGAAGAAGAGAGGGAACTTGGAAATTCACAAGCAATGTATGTGATTTTTAGTGCTGTTAATGAAGGATGTTTCTCAATGATATTAGCCTGTGAATCGGCTAAAAAAGTGTGGGATGCTTTGCAGACTATTCACGAAGGGTCCAAATCTGTGATAGCATCAAAATTATAGATGTTAGCTGTGAGGTTTGAAGAACTAAAGATGGATGAAAATGAGACTATTGGGGACTTTCATGAAAGATTGCGAGATATAGCAAATCAGGCACATCAATTCCGAAAGAAATATTCCAATTTGAAACTAGTCAAGAAGACATTGAGATCACTACCTCCTAGATTTATTCCAAAAATTGCAGTAATATAAATGATTCGACTTTGCATTATGAAATAAGAATTGGAAGTTTTAAGTAAGATAGGTTTGTGATTGGAGAAAAGGGGATTTAGATGCATTATATAATGGAAAACGTATAGGAATGATTAAAATGATTGAGTAGGATCACAGCTCAATTAAGATTAGAAGAAATATGAAATACAAATTATAATTATGAGTAAAAAGATGATTCATAATATAAGGCTAAAAGTATAAATTGGGGCCAAATTTTTTTAGCTATTTTAGATAGAAATTGTGAGGTGTCATATACGTGCCGATATGTACAGGCCAGCCAGTCTCCAGACTGTCACATAAAAAATGTACATAGCTTATGAAAAATAAATAAAATCATTTAAATTTTAAGCAAAAACCCTAAATCAACTTTTAATCCCCAAAATTTCACCCTGTTTCTCTCGCTTGTCCAATCACTCCAATCCCTTCACACATCGTCACTTTACGCATCATCGCCGATCTGCCTTTTAGTAGTATGAGCTTTCTATGTAGTGTGAGCTTTCTCCTTAGATGTTTGAGGTGGATGAGTGCTTGGGTTTTTGGATATTTTTGGATAACTAAGTCCGAAATCTTAATGGAGATGAATAAGGAGTAGAGAACTGATCTTCATACGGTCAAGGTAAATATCATTTCACGTTGTCCATTTACATACAATACATGTTCCCTTTTTACCTCTTGTTCCCTCGCAAAATTTTCTTCTTGTTTATGATTGGATTTTGAACAGGTACTAGTATTCTGATTGAAGCCCCAAGTAGGTAATAACTTATGGTCACTAGTATTTTACTCCTTTGATTCCTGTTAACTTCATAGTAAAACCATATGTTTACTCCTTGATGGATTTATTATGAATTTGTTATGCATCATGTGTTATGGTTCAGTTTCTCACTTTGACTTTACGTTTTGCATTTCACCAGTCTGACTTTGTGTTAAACATTAGCTGCAGAATTGGGAATTTTTGGTGTTTGAATTTTCACTTTATTCCTTTCCCTTTTTATGGAAAGTTTTGTTAACAATGTAATTTAGGTAAATTCCTTTATCTTCTTTAAATGAGTTTGATTATAGGGCTAAATAGCGTACGTGTAGATTTAAATTGTTTTCATTTACACATTTTGAGATGAAATGTCCTTTCTATTTTTTTAACGTTAATTAGCCAATCAAAAAATAAGAAAGAAAGGCAACATCGTATGTAGGATATGATCAAGTCTTCTCTTCCCCATCTACTTCACAATATGTATAAATTATTTCTTTGCACTAGCAATTCAGTTTCATGTTCACCATTCTTCAGTCTTTTCTACAGTGAAGCAACTTCCCCTATCAACAAATTTATGTCACTTGGTATAGCTTCCTTGGTGCTTATCCATGTTTTCTTTTTCTCTTTCTGCTTGTTTAAGATAAAGTATGACATTTATGCAAGAGATGCAGATTCTTAACAACATACCAATTTAGTTCTTTAGACATCATTTAGCTATCACTGGCTGTATAATCAACATTACAGCATTGTAATTTACCTATTAGATGAAAAGGTAGATTAGAGGATACTACATTTTCGAAGACATCAGCTGGGAATACTTGAGAACGAGATCTATTAGTAGTCCTTCAAGCTAATGAGGTTAATTAGAGGATTCAGTTTATTGTTTTCTTGGTTATAATTTTGTGTTTAATGGAAATTTTTAAAATTTTCATCTTTGCCAGTTGAGGAACACGTTCTAAGCTTGATTAGAGGTCATAGAAACTGATTTCTTCAGCTTACCCAGTTGAATGAGACTATGATGGAGAGGCTAAATATTGTTACTGGAACTTGAAGGCACGTAAATGGACTTCATAGACTGAAGAAAATCCAAGAAGAAGGTTTTATAGCTGTCAATTTTTTCCCGATAATTTTGGTACATTTTGATGTTGTTTTATATAAATATGTTTATATTTTTCATTTAAAAACTGTTGCTTTTTGTTTCATGGTAGAGTGAAAATATATGTGGATTTCATGAATAGCATGATCAAATATTTTCTCCTACTACAACAAAATATGGAGTTTAAAAAAACAAAAGGTGGATTTTAGATGCTTTTTTGGGTCTTAAAAATAATTTTAGACACTTTATAAAGCTTCGAAAAAATAAGTGTCACAAAAACTATTTTCAACAGTTTTCTTAGACACATAGATGTGTTGAAAAACATACATTTTTTACACATATAAGCGTCGAAAATCTATTTACACATAAATGTGTTAAAAACATACATTTTCGACGATTTTTTTGACACATAAATGCTATTTTAGACGCTTTGTGTAAGCTTGTTGATATTTTTTACTTTTAGACAGTTTTTTACGTCAAAAAACTCCACCATTTTTTAGTAAAATAATAAGCTTTCAATTTGCTTTGTATATCTTTTTTAAGATCACTCACATGCATATTATTATAATAAATTTTACAAATTAATCTAAAATATATATCTGCATATTATTATAATAAATTAACATTTTTATTAATAAATATTATATTAACAAAAGTGTTAATATAATATTTATTAAACCAACGAAATTGTAGTGTCAAATAAGAACTTCCCAAACCAACGAAAATGTCAAGAACCCATTGTGAAGAACCAAAAGATGTCATGCTAATATGGCAATCCCATTGTAATTAAGATTTTTCTAAACATAAGCAAACCCTGACAGAAGATTTAATCTTGTAATTTGTGCTTCTTTCTCTTTTGAAATTTTTACATATAGTTCTTCAGTGTTAATGCTGTGTAGACTCTTTCATCAAAATCCGATATTAGATTCTATTATTGGGCCAAACTTAATTTGGGTTGTTGTATGTGCCATGAGATATACTGGCTAAAGACACAAAATAATGACTAGGACTCACTCCAAAACAAATACCGTTGTATGAAAGCCGAACATAAAATAAACAAAGCATTCATCATATCCAGCATCACCTATAGAGCTACCATTTCCTTTGTTAGGATCAGAAATCAAAACTAAAACCAAAGGAGGGTTGCGATTGCTTGGTGAATCCCACAAACAAGAGCGAGCATACCAAGTCCTTGCATGCTAACAGATTTATCACATCAAAAGGGCTTTAAGTATTCCTTTGGTCTTGGCTGCTCCCATACTGGTATGAAGCCTAAAAGAAGATGATAAGAATGACAAGAGTAAGAGTGATGATTATTCCACAATGTATGAGCTGTGATGTGAAAATAGAAATTTTGAAACCCAGAGCAATAACAAGTAATAAAATATTAAATAATAGCTTATCATTCAATTTATTAGCTTTTCCAAAATGGTTCCTTTGTTAGCTAAAACACAGGGCATTGACTTTGTAAATTGACTTCACTAGAAAAATATCGCCCCCTCCCTTCCCCTCACCCCTTCCAAGAACAACTTTAAGTGGCTAACACGTACAAATATAGCACAATCAAAAGCTATGCATCAGTAGTCCCTATCTTAAATGGAGACATTCATTCCAACGTATCCAGTTCAAGTTTTCATAGATCTCAGGCACATCAAACACAACAAAAATCAAAATTATACAAATGCTTGTTAATGTGTAAGAGATTATAGTGTTAAATGTGCACACTTCAATTCCAAATGGAGCTGTTGCTATAAAAATTCTTTACACACCAATAGATTTATGGCCAGATTTAACATAAACAGTAATTCGATCATGGAAGTGCGAGTTAATCAAAACATGCCTTTAAAAAACCAGCCGAAAAGTTCAAACACATGCTCTAGAACTATGTAAATGGCAAATGCCAGCTTAAACTTGTGCGAAAAAAACCAAATTCACAAAAGGAATACTTCCACAAACAGCAGAATAGGAATCAAGTTCCAACTTTAGTAGATTAGATCACAGACAATGTAGATAGATACCTATGATCCTAGAGAGATGCTCAGAAAAAAACACACACAAATTAATTATCGTCAGTTTTGCAAACATTGTTGGGTTCAATTTTTAATCTTTTCCCTAAGGTATTTTACAGGAAATATAATCAACACAAACTAAACAACGTAACCATCTCAGAAATGTACCTTATTTTATAGATGAATTGAAGTTTAACTTTCACTGTTTTTCCTTTGGATAGAAGCGTTTCAACTAAATATAGAATGACTTAGATACAAAGATCTCAACTAAATACTTTTTATATTAAATTAGCTAGAATTCTCAACTAAAGAATTATTTTATATTGAAATCGTAAACCACAAGATTGAATAATACTAATTACTAAATAATAATATTGTTTTAGCTAGAATGTTGTCTCTCATAAGAATTAGTAATAAATAATTTTTAATGCTTGCTGCAACCAAATCTTAGAAATCGGCCATTTGCCAAAATTTTACGAAAAATTAAAAACAAACAGAAGATCAAAATAGTGACGTATTTTGACTTTGATCATCATCACCACACATTATCAATAAGTTAAAGTAAGAAAATAAGAAAAGTAGCTTCACAACTTTCTAAATACTTGTACAAACATGGCAAAAATACAGAGCATAAAGCGATAATTAAAAAAAACTTATGGTTGGTGGAGCCAAACATGGTAATTTACAATCAGGGCCCAAAAGCAATTGATCCCAGTTACAAGACTTTCAATCGAAGTTAACGTAAATTAGGTAATTTAATTATTGCTTACCTACATGTATGTGTTCATGATCCAGCGAATCCTATCCACAGTTTCGTTTATGCATGTCTTAATTTATATCTCCTACTCTCACGTTAGCATTCTTAATTAGAAAAAGAGAGGATGATTGAAGAATACTTCAACTATTTTATAATGAAGAAAACTTACGTTTACTGACAAGACACAAGACAAAACAAATTAGTGCAGAATCTGTAAGATTCAAAAACATTTTGTGACCAATTCCAGAAGTAATAATACAATGCTACTAACAGCCATAAACCACTAAAAACTTGAGATCAAAACATCATAATGGAGCCAGAAACAAAGGTTTAGTTTAAGAGAAAGCAAGAGCAGAGTAGATCTGTAAACCCTAACAAAGAGCCGGCAATCTAGGCCAGGTTGGAGAAGTAGAGAGAGAGAGAGAGAGTATTGCAGAACACACACAAAATAGGCTGATTTTTGTTAATTAGAAGGTTGAGAAAGCATTGATTATGTCTTACAAACCCAAAGAGACAAAGGAAATGCAGGGTGGAATCAAAAATCGCAAAAGAATGGCATACCTTGACTTTATTCTTTTCCTTTTATTCCCAATTTCTGGTTCAGTGAGAAAGACGGTTCAGCGAGAGAGATGACGGAAAGCTAAAATGAACAGAGGAGGGCGTAATTTTTGTCATTTGTGGACTCGTTCATCATGGCCACAATTCCACACAAATAAGCCTCGTCTCTTCTCTAGTCAATACTCACTGTTTTCTTTTAACTTCTAGTGAAGAGAGGCAGATATGTCGACGTCTTCTTTCGGCCCTATCTTTTTCACGCTCGTGCCATTTACTGGGTCCGGTTTGTTCTTTATATTCATTAACCTTAAATTTGTTTTTAATTATATTTATATGACAAATATTTGAGCATTGGTCAACACGCTTGTTGCCTGCAGATAAATCATACGAAGGCAACAACTTTTTCATTAAATAATTGTAAATAAAGAAGTGTGCAGGTAACCAATGAGATGAAGGAAATGAACGGAGTCCACAAATGGGACGAAGGAAAACTAAAATGACTAACGAGATGAGGTATACGATATACGTTTGCGTCGCAATTAATCTTACATTTATTTTAGTTATTTTAGGTATACGGTATACGATATACGTCTATTGAACAACCATCGATAGTAAAAGTTATAAGTTTGTAAATCTACTATTTAACGCTTTAATACTTTTGCTTGAAATTTAAGATACGATTTTGTCAGTTTAATATATAATAATTGAATATCTCATATTTTTTTAATTCAAATGAAAAAATAACAGACAATTTAAGATAAAAATTGTATCCGAAAATATTAATTCTCCATTCCCTTCTTCTTTTGGCCACTTATTAAATGATGTTGATAAATTTATGGTTTAGTTTTAATTTATTTAAATTATATGATTGATAAATTATTACGTGTATTAAAAACAACTTATCTTTTTATATCCGAAAATAACCTCTAGCTAGTTTTTATTATATTAGTGACAATTATTTAGTATTTTTTAGACAAATTTTGTTGTCTTAAATAAATGTCTAAAAATTCTTTCAATTTTTAGATTATTTAAGACACTTATTAAATGTGTCTAGACAAAAGTGTCTAAAAACTCCTTTATTGGTGTAGTGATTATCATGCATGTTGACAACAGATTACATGTGAAGACAAGTTCAATTTCGAACAAAAAATGAAATAGAATGTTGGAACATGACTTTCATCGAACACCTTGTAACTAGAACATAAAACAAACCCAACTTCAATCATTCATTCATTCTGTTCCCTTTCTTCACCATCATTAACATATTTCAACACAAACCTAACAATATAGTTGTTCAATCTATGCAAACAACTCATGAAATCGAATAAACTACAACAATTTTAGATTTAGTATCATTAACACATTCAAAAACAAACCCACAACAAATCGAAGAAAAACTTACCAGGTTAAGCTCAACTCCACGAGACAATAGATTGGGGGAAGATAAGAACAGAAAATCGCTAAGAACAGCAGAAGGAGGATTGAAAATTGATTAAGTTTGAGAGAAAATTACGAAGAAATGACGGAGAGGGAGTCGGGGGAAGGCTGCGGGTTTGATTTTTAGTTAGCTGGGACAACGTCCTCATCTAAAAAAATTTTTACCGTTGCAATATTCAACAACAAAAACGAGATTCATCGTAAAATGTTAAACCTTTAGCTATGATATATGATAACCGTCACCAATACAATTGGAAAAACATGAAAAACGACATAGTTATATTATTATGATCTCCCACATTTTGCGACGAAACTAATATTCGTCACAAAATGCCATGCTTTGGCTACAAAACATCTATAGCGTCGCAAAATGTACAACCTTTTCCGACAGTGGCAATTTTCGTCGCCTAAAAGTATAATTTTGCTACGAATGCTAGAAAACATCTTCAAAACCCAAACATTTTCTTTACTACTTTATTTTTCTTAATTGATGAACATATATGAGTTTTTCCTATTACCAATAACAAAATAAAAAATTAATCTTCTCACTTATGCATGCAATTGTTCTTCATTTGCTTAATTTTTGGGAATAACTAATCTTTAAATGTAATTTGTTAGAAATAGTTTTATAATTATATTACAATGTCTTCTTATATTATTATTTTTTATTATAATTATATTACAATGTCTTCTTATATTATTTTTTGATTAATTATAATAACTAAATTGTTTAATTTCTTCAAATACATTTTTTGAAATTATATTAATGAAAATATATAATTGTCTGAAAATTGTAAGTCAATTTTATTTTATTTGAATAATCAACAAATTAATTTCCAAATAGTTTTCAAATGAATAATTTAATTTTTAATTCAAATTATGTTTTATTTGGAATAGGAAAATAAATTTATTAAAAATTGTTTATGAACCGGCGAGCTTTAACAACGAACCTATATTAGTCGCTATATCTGACGATTGTCGACTAAATACAATAAATCGAAGCAAGTTAATTAATACTACTACCAAACAACTACAGCAAATAATAAACAACATCGTTTACCTAAACTATAAAAACGACGTCGTTTTGTATTAGGTTTTCAAAGACAAAAACCTAAAAGCCTACTCCATTCTCGTTCAAGTCGTCAACACCAATCCAAAATCCTCTCATAGATAACTTGTTTGGGTTTTGCTCATCACTGTCGAAAAATGATTATTCACTAAATCGGTATTATTCTTTTGTTCTATTGTGAGTTATTGTGATTATTCTTTTGTTCTTTTGTTCTATAGTGATTATTCACTAAAACCCTTTAGGAGTTTATTGTAAGTTCTTAATTATGCATTTAATATATGAGTTATGTTTATGGTTATGTTTTGAAGATAATTTACTGTCTATCTTCGTTATTTCTTTATGTTTGTCTTCCCACCAACGTTTAACACTTAATATCATGAAAGCTTTGCTTCAGCATTGATGAAATTGTTTCAAGAGTATTTTACTTTTTTTCAATTCCATTAATAGTAATATAGAGACATATAGATAATACTATATTTATGTAAGAACATAGTCATATCTATTCTACTTTAAATTCTAAATTTTACATTAGATACAAATTACACAATAATTTTTTGAAATTTTAATAAGGGTAACTTTCATATCATTAGGTACATTGAAGATGTATAAGTGCGAAACTGGACTAGTTTTAGCTGTCATAGAAATTGGAGTTAAACATATAATCGTTTTATTCTAAATCAACTTTTTGTAAAATTTACCTCTTAATATTATTAATTAAGGAATGTCAACATAGAGACTAGTTCCGGATGGTCTTAATTTATTCCGTTGGGAGAAATGTGGCAAAATTGTCCCTACTAAGAAAATCGACAATTCAAAAAAAATATCCACTTCATATACTAATTGTCATTTGTCTTCTATGATCGATCTTCTACTTCAAGGTGTTTAGTATCATCCGAACAACGTCACTTTCCTTATTATGTACATCTCA
>JAOTAY010000190.1:7138555-7174853 GCA_025629805.1 Erythroxylum baracoense | reverse complement strand
CGACCTATAGACTAGCAATTATCATGTTAATTGAATAGTTAGAAGAGAGATCTCGATTAGTCAATTGATCACCCATAAGATAGTTTAATAACTAGTTGAATCAGTAGAGTCATTGGGTAGGTTGAGCGATCATTCAATCGATTCACGTTAATTCAATTAAGGGCAAATAGTTACACCTTGAGAGAGGGTAATTAGTACATTTAGAAATTTAGGGCGAGACACAATCCAATCAATAAAATAGGAGGGAGATAAAATAAAGAAAAAGTAATCTCTAGCATTTAGATTATTGAATTCAGATTTTCTGCAATAGTAGTATTGTCCATTGTTTACATTATTATTTTAATTTTAGTTTAATTTTCCAGATTATTTGCATTTAACAATTTCATTTCTTAAACAAAGTCGTGTCTAAATTAAGCAGTGTCTAGGCATCAATCCCTGTGGGATCGATATCCGCTCTTTTTTTGGCTACAAGTCATGACTCGTTCACTTGCGGTGTTTAAACATAAAACAAGTAAATAGGTTTTACCTTCAATAGGAGGACACTTTGTTATCGATGTTCAAATTCATCAAACAGCCTTTCAACTCATTTGCCAATTTTTCACTTGTATATGGTGTCAGCATATAGGTGAGCCTATGATGAAAAAGCATACCAACATGAATCATAAATTCATAAAATTTGATCAAAAAAGTAAATGATAACAATATTAAAGAATATAAATTACCTTACAAGTCTATTGCATAACTTCCGATCATTATCAATATAATGTGTCGTCACTGCTATGTAACCCTTCTTTTGGTTACCAACTGCCCACATGTCTACTGTTATGGCAATTCGTCCTTGAACAATCGATAATGCTCTTAATGTTTCGCTCTTCTTTTCCTCATAAATTTTGAAAATATCATTCCTTAATGTATTCCAACTTGGAACCTTGAAAGTTGGTTGGAGTGATTAGCTGCATTGAAGCCCGGTCTCATGAAGTCCATAAGGGTTCTTGATTGATAGCCTTGGTTCACTCTTTGATCCAAATCTTGCTGAAACTTCTCGGTCATTGTTACTTTTGCAGTTTCTTCTTCTTCTTCATGCTGAGCTCTTCTAATTAAATATTCTAAACAAATGATGTCAAGCTCTACATTTTCAGCTATGCGACTCGAAGTCCTTATAATTCTTGTGTTTATGAAGAGCACAGACATATAAAAAAATGGGAGGTACAGAAAAAAAAAACTTTAAACGAACTAAAATGCCTTAGACTAAGAGAACTAAACTAATCCTCACCCTCCTCGGCAATGGTGCCAAAAATTTGATCGTGTTATTCGAGCTTTAAAATTTGTAAACCCTTAAATACTACAAACACACGGGTCACGATTGTACTATAAGAGGTGTCAATCCCACGAGGAGCGGACTAATCTATTACTAAAATCTAAGGCTGAAAATATATGAAAGTCAAAATAAACAATACAACATAAAATAATCACGAGAACTTAATTCAACCACTTAAATCAAAAATTAAATACGAAGGAATTAACAAGAGCAATATGCAATCACAATAGAAATCAACCTAAGGAATTTACCAATTTATGTGAAAGGGGATTTTACTTATCATTAATGCTAATCTAGTTGATTATGTGCTAATGGGTGTCGGTTATAGACGATCTTAGCTTGATTACTCTCTCTCGAGTTATAACCATTAAACCCTAAATTATAAACCCTAATCAGATTATAGAATTTACAATCTTTCAATTCACAAATTATGCAAAATACTAATTAGATTTGAAGCATTCTAATAAACTATCAGAACATCACATGAGATCTCTCTCTATATAATTACCAATAAGATTGTCATGGCTTCTATTAAATTGCCTAACTCCCATTAATCCAATTTAATCGTTTTTCATTAATTTCACCCTCTCAGTTTATTACCGAATTATACAAGAATGTAATCAAATCACGACATTCATCCAATAAACACAATCAACCAAATTATCATTAAATTAAAATAAAATCCTAAAGGATAGTTTAGAATATCATCAATATTCCAAATCCTATCATCATACTATTGATCTCAATTCCATACATAAATAACATCAAAACAAAAAGAAAATACAACTTGGAGTAGATGATGGAAGGTAGCGACGTTAGAAAACCTCCTGATCTGGGAAGCACGTCGAGTCAGTTTCAGCTTCCTCTTCCTTCATCTCCTGTCTCTCTCTCGGTATTCTCCCTTTATGGTTTCAATAAGTGTTTGTATGAACAAGCTCCCTTCCTTCTTCTCTTGTTGTTATTTAAATAGTCACTTATGTTTTGGATAACCCTAGGTGCTTTTTGAGGGACCAAAGGTTCTAAAAAGTTCCTCAAAATATGAAGTTTGTAAATGTCTATGTGTTTACCCGACATAGGCCACGATTATGGCTCACATCTGAGCCTTCTATCACGATCGTGGCACGCAGGCCACAATTATAGGCCATTCTTGGAACTTCTGTCTCGATCGTGGTCTAATAAACGACCGTTGTTTTAGCCTGAATGTCTTCCAAAAGTCTTTCGTTCTTGATATTGATCCTTAAACACTAGCAAAGTCATTAAGGTACCTCAAAAACATAATATTTAACCTCAAAAGCTTGTACTAACCCTTAAAACACAAATAATTAACAAACTAACACAATTCCAACCTAAACACATACTAAATGACCGAATTAACGGCTAAACAAATATCAAACTATGCCCTAAAACATGATGCAATTTACACTTGTCAGTGCTATTGGTGGAAAAAGACATTTGGGTGAGTGTCGGATGAATATGACGGGTTGCTTCCATTATGGTCAGGAGGGTCACTTCATCACAGATTGTTTGTAATTAGTCACTTCAAAGAGCTGGGTGGCTGGATCTTCAGCACCTCCATAAGCTAAAAGGGGATATAAATAGGGAGATCGAGGTTCTTATACCAGAGGTTCAAGTTTTACTGGATTTGATAGATGTTCCGAGGGTAAGGGTTAGCCCATGTATGATAGGCAAGTAGACCTCATACACAAGCCCGATTTTTTGTAATCACTTAGCAGGAGGTCGATGCCACACCAGAGGTAGTCACTGGTATGATTACTATTTTTTTTTATCATGATGCATATGCTCTAGTAGATCATGGAGCTATACATTCTTTTATGTCTATGAATTTTTTGCAAATTAAGTATTGAGCATCAGTTATTAGATACTGGGATAGTAGTTTCCATTGCAACTGGGAACTTGCTCTTTGCTGAAAGAGTGTTTACAAATTGTAAAATACTAATTAAGGGTAAGGAATTCCCAGCAAACCTCATCATATTAGATATTTGGGATTTTTATATTATTCTTGGAATTGATTGGTTATCCACACATCGAGTGGTGGTGGATTGTTTTGAAAAGGAGGTTAGGCTGATTCGACTAGAGAAACTAGAGGTGATATTTCGTGGGATATAGAATGTTCTTTCCACTAGTATCGTGACTGCCATGGCAACCAGTAAAATGCTCCGTAAAGGGTGGTAGGGATATCTAGATTACAAGATTGAACATAATAATAATGACGTTCAACTAGGAGATATTCCGGTGGATCAAACTAAAGAGGGATAGAAATAAGATCCACAGTTCATGAAATTGAAGACAGAAGTTAAGACTGGGTAGAGAATGGATCTTACCATCAAGGAAGATGGTACAGTGATAAGAAGGCAACGATTATGTGTACCAGAAGTAGAAGAATGAAAGAAAGAGAACTTAAAAGAAGCTCACTACTCAGCTTATGCTATGCATGTGAGTAGCACGAAAATGTACCACACTCTTAAAGAACACTATTGGTAGAAAGGGACAATGATAGAAATAGTATAGTTCATTTCTAAGTGTCTAACCTGTTACCAGGTAAAAGCAGAACATCAAAAGCCTATGGGATTAATGCAACCCCTCCCTATCCCAAAATAGAAGTGGGAGAAGATTACTATAGACTTCATAGTAGGACTTCCATAGAGTCAAAAGGGAATGATGTTGTATGGGTGATAGTGGATGGGTTAACAAAGTCCACACATTTCCTTTCAATCAAGAATGATTATCCCATAAACAAGTTAGCCCAGCTGTATGTGGATGAGATAACGAGACTTTATGGTACGCTAATTTCTATTGTCTCAGACTGTGACCTTAGGTTTACATCAAGATTTTGGCCCAGCTTACATCAAGAATCACACGGTAGAGGAAGCTACATGGGAGCCTGAGCAACAGATGCATGCATTGTATCCCCACTTGTTTTTAACACGTATGCTTAGTTAAATTTTGAGGATGAAATTTGTATAATAAGGGGTGATTGTAAAATCCCGAAACTTTCCTTTCATTTAATATAATTTTTTATGTTTAGTGAATAATATTTTTAGAAGAATAGTGAATTTTTGTGGGACCCAACCTCGAAATAATGAAAAATATCTGGAATATGTATTAAAGTTTGATGATACTAAAACAGATTGAAAATAAATCCTAAAGGATGGATTTTGGGAGTTCTGAAAGTTTAGGACTAAAATGCCCTTTTTGGAAGGTAATGGGTATTAATGATTTTAAAATCATTCAAAACTTTTTAAAGCATCCAATCAATAAGTATTGACCCTAATTACAATATTTCATGGTCAATTCAATGGTAAGACAGTTGCATAATATTTTCAGAATTTAATTATGTTAGTTGATGAATTAAATTCAGTAAAGGGCAATTTGGTCCTTTTACATGTCATCAAAGGGCAATTTGGTCTTCTTACATGTCATTAAGGGTAATTTGGTCATTTTACATGGTTTTAGTGGAAGAATGAATCATTAGAAGATAGCCAATAAGAAGGCGAAGTGTGGAATCCATAAAATAAGCATTAAAAAGAATAAAGCAAGACTTTTGTCTTCATTTGAACATAAACGTGAGAGACCAAACAAAAGGGAGAAAGGAAGAGAGAAGAAGGGACATTTGGCCAAGAAGGGAGAAGAAGAGGATAGCTACCATTTTTCATGGTTTTGAAGCATAAATTGGAGAGATCTTGATCAAGTGGAGGTACTCATCAAACCAAGAGATTGGGAGATAAATTGGTAAGTTTTCCTAACCTAAATTTATAGTTTTGGGGCTTTCTAGTGGGATAGATTTATGTAAGATAAATGATGATTTTTGACTTGCCATAAAGTAGATAATATGTTTGGAAGCATTTAAGGGATGAATATGACAAGACAAAGAATTATGTTTAGTGAATGTTTGTATTTGGTTCTTGGATCACTTAAACCAAACATCTTGTATTGACTATAACTTGTCCTACAAACCTCTAAATTGGGTGATTACAAATGGAGATAAACCTAAGACATAGTCCTAAAAATTCATATAAGAGACCCTAACCTAGTTTTGGCTGAATCATCACTACAACAAAGGAGGGAAAAGGCTACGTTTTTAAAATCGTAGCTAAAGGTTGATATTTTGTGATGATTTTTGAAATTGTCACTAAAAGGTTAACTTTTAACGACAATTTTTGAAATCGTTGCGAAAACTCGTAGCCAAAAGTTGAGTTTTCACAACGATTTTTGAAATTGTAGCTAAATATCAACCTTTAGCTACGATTTTGGAAAAATCGTCGCCCAAAGGCACTACAACAAGGTAAACATTTAGCTACGTTTTTTTGGCTACATTTTAAAAATCATTGCTAAGAGTAACCATTTTGGCGACACTTGCGAAAATAGTAACTAAAAGTAAACCTTTAGCAACGATTTTGAAAATCATCACTAAAGGATTCACATTTAGTAACTATAATAAAAAATCGTCACCAAATGATTCACATTTGGTGACGATTTTACAAAATAGTCACTAAATGTGGATCATTTGGTGAAGATTTTCAAAATCGGCGCTAAAGGTTTACATTTAGTGACAATTTTCACAAGCGTCGTCAAATGGTTACAAAATTAGTGTGGAACCTTCGATGACGATTTTTGAAAATCATCACTAAAAGGTTGACATTTGGTGACAATTTTAAAAAATTGTCATGAAAAAGACTTTTGGTAATGATTTTAGAAAATTGTCACCAAAGGTTCCACACTAATTTGGTACACATTTGGTGACCATTTTCCAAAATCTTCACCAAATGGTTCACATTTTATGATGATTTTAGAAAACCATCACTAAATGAAAATCATCACTAAATGTGGACCTTTGGTAATGATTTTGGAAATCATCGCTAAAGGCTTACTTTTAGTGACGATTCTGAAAATCGTAGCCAAATGTTGCAGAATGAAAAAAAAAGCAGAAATGAACAAATGATGTCGTTTTCAATTCTTTTTAATGCAAAGAACCTGACCCCCTTCCTTCCCAAATTATTTCGATCTCTCCCGTGCAGTTGCTCTTTATTTCTTCTCCATTCACCATTCTTTTGTCTTCTTCATTTGCGAGTACACCATGTTCTGTTGTTTGCTTCCATCGTCTCTGGTGAATTGTCGGTGGAGGAAAGTTTTTGAATCTTTGTTCTTGAGTTTTTTTCTGCTTGCATTGTTGATGTTAAATGCTTTGATGTTAGAAGGTTTTTTTGATGTTTTTTGAGTTGTTTGCATTTATTTGGACTATCAATGGTTGAATTTTAGTTTCAATGTGTTAATGTTGGTGAATAAAGGGAAAAGACACAATTTTTTAGTTAATTTCGAGTGAACTTATCATGTGTATAAAGTGTTCGAAGAAAGTTGTCTTAGGGTTGTGTTAAAGTGTTAAAGTGTTTATTAACAAAAGAAATGCTTACAGGACAAGGTAATCATTTCTGTTTTGTCATATAGTATACATCACAATAGTCATTAGTAGGTAAAGTAATGGGACGGAAACATAAACGAAACGAAAAGAAAACGAGAAAGTTTATGCAATGTAGGAAATTTGGGACTTTATAGGCAGCAATCTTTTAGGTAAGTCCCTTATTTGGATTGTTAGTTATTTGTTGAATTTGACTGTAAATGCTGAAAACGGCTCCTTCTTTCCTGTTTATGCAAGATATTACAAGGTTTAATCTAATGACAGTTCTACAAGTTTTGGATGGTTTGACAGTTTACATAAGTTCGTTGTTTCTTTTTCAATGATCTTCTCCATCAATGTGCGTTTAATCTCTATAACTACAATCCTTTTCACTTTTGAAGTCACCTTTTTCAATTCAAGGGGGAAATAAAGAGTTCTTACTTACCTGGAAGCCTTCTGGTTTTCCTAAGATCAGATAGTTACTTTTCTTTTTGTCAATGAATTGATGCATACAAGGATACTTTCTACCTACTGCCGAGATCATAACTTGCCATGCAAAATGTATCTTCCCTTTTAGTATTAGTTGTCTTAGTTCCTGCAAAGGGATTTCTAATTGCTGCTTTATACCAAATTATGGTTAGATGAATAAGTTATGTTGATAGTTGACGAGAAAATTTTTTCGAATTAGTTAGTAATTACGTGTACTACAATTTGTGGATCTTCAAAATTGTATTATTTGATATTTCTAAATTCATGTTTTTGTTATTATCTTAGGGATAGATCGCATATATCTTAGGGATAGATCGCATATATCTTAGGGATAGATCATATATGTCTATGCTAACTGTTTGTCTATGTTGTTATGATCATGTTCTGTAAATTTTGTCGATTAGAATTGTTAAGGTTGTAATTAAAATCTTGTATATCAAGAATATTCTTTTTATTGGTATAATTTAATGATATTTTGCTTTTTATATACAATGTTTTAAATTATCAATTATTTTTGTATAATATATTAACAATAAAGCAAATATTATATATAATAATATGGATTTAAAATGTTACAAATAATTATAATTAAAATGATATAATATTTTATTAAAATGTATATTAAAATTTGACTACATTTCATAAAACTTAGCTAAAAACAGTTGGCTACGTTTTAAAAAATGTAGGTAAAACTTTTTGGCTACTTTTTCATAAATGTAGCTAAAAGCCTTTGGTTACGTTTTTGGAAACATAACTAAAAACTTTTGGCAATGTTTTTTGAAACGTAGCTAAAAACTTTTGGCTACGTTTTCGAAAATGTAGTTAATAATTTTTATCTATGAAATCCAAGTGTAGCCAAAATGTTTTGGTGACGATTTATCGTTGCTAATAGTTTTTCGCTACAAAAATAAAGCGTAGGAGAAACTTATTAGTGATAATTAGCGAAAAACGTTGCCTATAGTTTTTAGCTACGAAAATTTGGCGACATTTTTTGCGATGAATATAAATCGTTGCTAATTATTATTAGTGACAATTTGGGGAGTTTTGGTGACAAATTTTTTGGTAACCAAATGTAGTTTCTGTTGAAGTGTCGGTAGCAAAACAATATCTGCAACATTTTCTTAAAATTAGTTTTAAAGAGCTTTGGATACACAATAACTTTGTCGAAAAAACATATAATCAAGGAGAAGGAAGAACATCATACATAGGATTTTGCAATATATATGTTTCGTAGATACAAGATTTTACCTACTAAACTGTAGTCGTAGGTAATTATTTTTAGTAACGATTTCTTTTAGTAGCAGAATAGTTTTAGCTAATAATTCCTCTAATGATGATCCGTCTACATAGGCAATTCACATTTATTGTTATTTCTTTTTTTCCTCGACAGCTCTCTTATCACTAATTAAAGCCCCCTTGCAATGCATCTCTCCTTACTAACAACGTATATAGCTTCCAATGTTATAAATCAAAATAAAAAAGCAACATATTACAACTTAGAAATGAAACCACAGTAATGGAACCAGTCATGGACGTATGTGACTGGCAGCAGTGTGACTGGCACACAGTGTTAGCCCGTCCCGTGACTGACCTGTGCACTGGTGTCAGTTCTGTGTAACTGGCACCAGTCACATCCGAGAGGAATGCATGGGAGTGCACTTCACAGGTAGTGCACGCCCGTACCCTGGTGCCAGTCGGGTGTGACTGGCGCCCGTGCACTCCACCTCCCCCTATAAATGCCACCCTCTACTAAATGCACACAAATACTGCTTTCTAACTCAAGCTAACGCACACAACCTCCCTCCTATAATAACCTCTTCGTCGTCACCGCACAAGTGCCATCATGAAACTTTGTCGCTGCGTCAACCAAACCAAGTTACTAGGAGCACAAACGCGGCCTCTACCTACACAACTAGCTATGTCTCCAAGAATGAAACAACCAAGAGTTCCCTCTTTTTCGCCACAAGAACACATTTTAGGTGCCTCATTTTTTAAAGTAGAGAGCATCAACAAAGGTAAACTATTCTTAAGAATCGTAAAATTATTCCAAATAGATGTATAGATTCTCAATAACTTATTGAGTTAGGAATATTTGGATCAAGTGCACGAGTTACTCCAAAATGTAGGTTGGTAAAATTTTTCTGAATTGAAAAAATTCATATGTAGAATTGAAATTAGAATTTCTAACCACTTTCGAATTAGTATAGGAAATTGGGTTAAGTCTTAAATTTTGATTAATGAATGCATATTATCAAATACATTTAATAGTAGTTAATGATATTTTTGATTTTCCAAATACTGCTTTCTATGAATATCTTGACGAATTTGTGCCTATCATGTTTTGGTCACAATTCACCTATTCTAATAAAGTGTTTACTGCTAGTCGGTCTAAAGCATCTGCTATCGTGGACCCTATCCTTCGTTATGTCCATCGGTTTATAAATTTTACACTATTCAGTAGAGGAGATAGCAATGGGACCATTTCTAAAAGTGACTTATTTGTTTTGTGGTGCATGGTACATGTGAAGCCCTTTAATGCGGGTAGTTGGTTGAGTCAGCATTTACATAAAGTGACTCAATCTAGTGGAGGAAAAATAGTTCTGGAGGCATTTGTGACCCAAATTGTAGAACATCTCAGCTTGCTAATCGAGAGAACATGCATACCGATGCAGCTAGTTTCAGGAAACTTGACTTTGGACTTGAAATCTTTGGTCTCGATGAAGGTTATACGGCGGCAAGGTGATCGCTATGTTTTTATCCATGATGAGACGACCGAAGGTTCGAGCAGCAAGCAAACTTAAGTTGTAGAAATGGAAACTTCAGAAGAAGATGATGCACCACCTCCCCAACCCCAACCCCAACCCCAATATATGCAACAGAGAGGGAGATATGCTTCCATAGAGTATCAATCACTGAAAAATCAATTGAGTGCATTTGAAAGGCAAACAAATGAGAGGGTGCAGAACATTGAAGGTAGCGTGGCTGATATTCGAACCTTCATGGCCAATTTGAATGCTTGCTTCGAACAGCCTCCACCCCCATCTTAGTATCATTTTTCTAGCCTTTCCCTTTTTATTGGTTGTTACCTTAATTTCTTTTTGTTTTCATCTTTGTCCTTCATTTCGTTATTTACCGTCTTAAAACACGCATCCATTTTCCCATTTAGTAGTTAGATATGCATGATTATTAAATTAACGCAATCTATATTAGAAATGCATAATATGAATGAATGAGTATACTTGAATGCCTAGACTAATTGACTTGGATTTCAGTTAAAAGGACATTAGCATGTTGTGATAGATGAATGACACCTTTCATTTGGTGAGATTTTGAGCCTTTTTGAAAAATTAAACACAATATTGTGTAATTCTTTATCAATAGTGTTCTTTCATGATTAAGGAACTCCCGAACGTGCTTGCAGATACTAGTTCAGATCACACAATCTTATGCAAAAATTGAAATGATGAAGGCAATTAGGATTTAGCCATTTTGCTTAAAAGGCCACCATGATGTTACCTCTACTAAATCCCCTTTGAGCTTAACATAACTCCTTTTATTTCTTTAAACCCAAATATCAGCCTTGACCTTGATTATTTATTATCTTCGTTGTACCTACTATAAAGTAAGTTAAGCATTTGAATGAGTATAATTGGGTTTACAAGTTAAGTGTGGGGAATCATAACGTATAGTTCGCTATTGTATTAGGGATGAGTATGGTTTTACACTATTTTTGCTTCTCCTTTGTATTTCTCTTCTCTTCATTTCCTTGTTTTATAATCATAAATACCAAGAAATGACAAATATAGTGAAAAATAAGAATGAAAAAGTTAAAAAAGGAATATTAAAAAAAAGAAAAGAAAGGAAGAGATGATGAGCATAAAATGAAAAGAAGAGGAGAGTATTATGACTTTCTAATAGAGTATTATGACTTTCCAATTGTTAGGTTGTATTTGTTTAAATGATCGTTCATTTCTTTTACTAGAAGTTGGGAAATTTGTTGTCCATTGTCTAGTATTGTTTGTTTTGCTTTGCTTCAGTAAATTGGTAAGGAATGTTGTGAAATTTGTTGTTTACATAATTCATTTTCATTGCTATTTGGCCACAATACATTGCTAACACTAAAAAAGAGAATAATAAAAAATCCTACATAACAAACGAAGACGCTAAAGTACTTAAAGTGGTGATAAATCCTGTCAATAAAACAGGTTGTACAGAAAGTCCATCTATCTCCAATCTCCAGTACAAATCTTTAAAATTTTATATAATCGTCTATTAATTTAATAAATGGATTGTCCAATTACAAATAATAAGAAAATCCATAGGTCTTTAACAGAAGTTATATTATAGAATATATATATAATTCCGCGTAATTACCTGATTTATTAAATGAGGGAAAAAATGTTAAGAACCCATACAGATGGGTAAAACTACAAAATATAGTCATTCTATCATAAAGATAGCATAGAATAAAGGATTGCATACACAGCGGAAACAAGGTGACAATCCTAAATTGATCTATTGTGTTTATATCCATATTAATAATACAACCAGGTAAAAACAAGAAGATTGAACGGTATTTAACTTGAAAAAAACAATTTTTGTATAAACTTCACAGGGAAAAATACGTCCCGCTTTCAACAATTGATATGGTATTTAGGAATTTGAAGAACCTTTTGTTCAAAAATGGTGTAACAAATTTTGTTTCTTTCTTTCCCTCTTGTTTCCAACAAAAGGAGAGGTTTAAATATACCAAACTTATTTTCTTCTCATGGGCGAATTTTTAAGTTGCAAAAGCAAAGGAAAAAAATAAAACATTTTGGTTAAGAAATTTATAAGTTGCGAGGCAAATTCATGCACGGCTACACAAGTTCAGTTGCATCACCGTGCATGTTTAGCCACAGGCATGCGTGACTGTCATGCACGACTGTGCATGTTATTGGAACCCCTAGAAATTCAATAACATGAAAATCCATCATTTCATAATTTCATAGTCATATATAGTTAACAGTTTCCCATATAATGAAAAAATGTTTAAATAACATATTACTTAAACATTTTGGCAATTAATGAATTACATTACATTAACATATAAGCAACATATAAGAATTTTTTCCTAAACAGCTTCCATTAAATGTTAAATTTGTTTACATCAGCAACCAACAATCAGTTTTAACCTAAATTTACATCAGAATGATCTTTTACAAATACAGTACTTAAGTACCACATTTGTCTATGGAATACTAACTCCTAAATTGTTAACTTCTTCTAATTTTTCAAAACCAAATGTTCATTATGTCTGTAAATCAACATACATGTTAATTAATTAATACAATTATAAACATGTAATGCAATTATTAATAAAAAGACAAAAACTTTCTTCAAATTACCATAAGTAAACCAGTTATACGCATTAAAGGTGGGATAACAGCACTAATAGTTTGTTTACTTGTTTCAGCATCAATGACCTAACATGATAAATGATTCAAAGATTAATAACACATTACAAAAAGAAAATATTACAAACAATAGAAAAAAATAATTTAACAAATAATACCAGAGAATTTGTTGCATAATGATGATGTGTGTATAACATAGTTGAGTTATCTATAAAAACACCAATTGCCTGCATTTTGTTATTGTCATAACCAATTGGTTCATAAATACAAATTTCAATTTAGTAAAATATTATGCCCAGAAGACAATATTACAAATAGAACCTTAGAATGTCGTATACGGTCCTCATGATTGCAAACCATACTTGTAAAATCCTTGCAAATAGAAAGTGCCTGCATTTGGTATTTTTTATAACAAATGAAAGGAAAACTTGTTGAAAACAAATAGCACAACACATGCAGACATTATTAATTACAGATTGCTAACCTGATCTTGATGTAATATGGGAGCTTGTTTGCTGGAGATAATCTAAGTATGTTGGGAATTATCTTCAGAATCCTGAATAGAGTAGTTTAAGCAAAAATTACTTATAATTATCAGTATATAAATTATGTACATTCTTTGAAAACAATTTCACCAATAATATAACCTGAGTATTGGAAATGAGGATGAGTGTCGAATTCCCCAAATTTGTTGAAGTCTTGAATTTTTTGACATTCGTTCTCTTCCTTGAACTTTTCTCTAGTCCACCCCACAATCTCTTACTTGATGTAGGTTTTGTCTTCTTTTTCACACCTCTTATGTGATTCATTTCACCAAAATTAATGTCATCTTCATTGATCACATTCATTTTAGTATTTGACTGTTGGCTCAACTGTTGATCTTGTGATAATAGGTTCTCTTGATCTACTATTTCTTCACCTTCCAATATCTAGTCAACCATGTTCAAAAGATGATCTTTCACTATTTGTGAGGTATCTCTCCTCTCTGCTGCTCTTGTAACCAATCACATGCTTAATGTACACAATTCTTTATACCTTATACTTGACAACAATTTAGGATCCATTTCAGTTTCAATGATAGTGGAGTTTTTACTATGAAGGTTCCAGGATTTTGTTTTTCGTGTCTTTCTTTTCAAAATATACTTACTTGGGACTATCCAAATATTTTCAAGTTAAAAACCGTCAACACATGAGAGCATAAAATGCTAGCAAACTCAAACTTCCGACAACTACAATGGACTTCATCATTTGATGAATCATAACTGACCATATTAGAGTAGCTCTTCCCAACAAGAGTGATCTCATATTTTACAACCGTACCATCTTCACCACAAAAAAGAAAACTAGAATCATTAGAATGATTCCATTGATCTTGAAAACATTTAAACACTTCTGATGTGTAGATAGTAGCTGTATGCTTTAAATTTTGAACAGGTGCTAACAACGTTGGAGTGCTTACATTACTTCTAAAATCAGCTTTTAACCCATCAAATCGACGATCATCAATAAGCCTCTGGGAGTGATGAAAAAATTGTAAAAAATTATGCTAATAACTTAAGTACCTTTTTATAATGCTATTCATGCTGTCACTTCATTGGGTGGTGGTCATGTCTGTATAAAATATTTGTCGTCCATAAACCAAAGCCCAATTTTCCTTGATATGAAAGATATATTTTAACCAATCGTTATCTTCAAGTTCATAATTTTCCAACGTCTTATTCCATGCATTGGAAAAATCTTCTTCTTCTTCATAGTCATTTATGCATAAGCTGAAATCCCATGAAAATTCTTTAAATTGAGAAAAAATACCACTCAAATGGATTGCAACATTTTGGTAAATGTGTCAAATACACAATCGATGATGAGTTTTAGGCCATCTTAAAGCTAATGCCTTTGCGATCGTCGCATCCTGATCAGCAAGAATAGTTGTAGGCTTTTTCTCAGACATGGCTCTATCAAATGTGTTCAACAACCACTCAAATGTAAGAGTAGTCTCATCATATAGGAGTGCAACACCAAAAAATGTTGTTTGCTTATGATGGTTAACATCGACAAACAAAGCAAGTGGACGACCCTCACCATTCTTCTTGTAAGTAGTATCGAAGCAAACAACATCACCAAAGTCTAAGTAGTCATTTCTCATCTTTGCGTCTGACCAAAATATATTAGTTATCAAATCATCTTCATCCACTTGAATGGCATAAAAGAAAAAAGGATCTTCAACATGCATTTTATACAAATTCTAACACACCATCTGTATCTCCCTTTTTCATGTCTCTTATTCTTTTGCATCTTAAGTAATTCTAGTAATCCTCCAGAATAAAGCCAATATTATTTCTCCCACCTGCTTGTGTCACCAAATCATGGGATGCTTTTAGTGGAACTCCCACATCATTAGCCATTTTAATTTGCATTATTGTAGTTGAAGATATCTTTCTGTGACGTCTATGCAAATGTGTTTTATTAGGACTTGAAAGGTAGTGATTGTGATCCTCGACAAATTGAATCACTTGAAATTTTCCAGTTTTCACACAATTAACTTTCATTCTTGCTTCACAACTAAATCTTGTATCTGAACGTGGGGCTCGTATATACAAATCACTTTTATCTGGCAACCTTTTACCTTCAGCACTATAACAAAAAAGCCTACAAATCAATTTGCAAGATTTATCTCTGTGACTTTTACTTCTTCTTATTCCAAAGCCCACATGTTTGGTATAAATTAAATAAAATTGATAAGCTTCTTCTCCCATCTCGAACTCCATACCAAATTTTGATACTAACTCTTTTGTAACAGATGAGTGAACTTTGTCCAAATTCTCCTCAAATTTTGAACAAACCAAATCAGTTTAATTCATATTAGAAGTCTCATTGGCAGCCAAATCATTTGAATTCATATTTCGAGTCTCATTGCTAACCAAATCAGTTGAATTCATATTACTACTTTCATTCCCAATGCCAATATCATTCTTATGCTGCTCCTTCTTAATTTCATAATCTAATCGACAGTATGAAGTAGATCTACCTTCTATTTCTACACATGTCAAATTCACAAATGAAATATCATTGTTGCATTATTTTCAAATAAAATTATTAACACAATGAAAAAGGAGTGTTCTGAAAATATTAGGAGGTATATTAATTTGCCATGCATACCTTATTTAATTCCTATAACAAAAAAAGGGTAATCAGAGAATTAAGGGTTTCATGGTAAATTTCTTCCCATAAAATGAATAATATGTCTACAAGTCAATATTAAGCAACTCAACCTTTGCAATATAAATTAATTATCACTCACGTATCTGTATAAACAGAAACAAAAAAGTTAGATACCAATGAATTCCAAATATCTTCAACACTTACTGCAAGGAAAATATAAATAACAAGTTAAACTAATACCAATGAATTCCAAATATCTTCAACGCTTACTGCAAGGAAAATATAAATAACAAATTTAGTTTAACAACCACCACAAGCAACAACTAAAGTACCTTATATCTCTCCACATTAAATCTAATAATAAAAGTAAATAAACAAAATGATGTATTCTCGGCAACAGAGTCAATAGGGTTTGGTGAGCCATTCCTAAAGAATTGATTAGAGATAGAGATACAGAGAGAGGGAATGGTTAAAAAAATAAGTAAGATGAAGAATTGCTTAAATACAGAGATAGAGAGAGATACAGAGAGAGGAAATGATAATAAAAAACTAACAAAAAAACAAACAAAAATTACTTGAGAAGATACTTGAAATTCATCAAAATATTGCCTTTCTTCCCCCACTGTGATCTTCTACTTCTTTGCTAGCAAATTTTACCCCTATTGTGATATTCTACTTCTTTACCAACAAAGTTAATTTGCTTTGTGAGAATCTACTTCTTTACCAGCAAATTTTATCTTTGCTGTGATCTTTTACTTCTTCACCAACAAAGTTAATTTGCTTTGTGAGAAGGAAAAAAAAAGTTTCAAAGATATGAAATTGGATAACAAAGAAGTGCATAAACAAACATTTTAAATGGCAGGAAATCTTAGTTAAACATTGCTTTGGAAATGACAAACAATTATCGATTACAATCATCATCATTATTGTAATCTTATTTGTAATGAATACATTAATATTGTATTTTTGTAACTTGTTAATTTTCATTTTAATTCGTTAATCCACAAATAAATAAATTTAAAAGATTTAATCGATAATATCTACTCTTTTTCAATTTATTTCTTAATTTCAATTATTACATTTTTTGTTGACGTTAAATTAGTAGTATAATTGCATTAATTAATTCAAAATAATGGTTGTTCTTCATATAAATTGAAAATTCACGGCCGTTCTAATGCACGTCCATGCAGTATATAAATTTAGTGCTCCATCTCATCTTTGTCTTGGAAACAAAACACTGCATTAAGAGGGCGAGTTCTGTATTGTTATAAATAAAATGACAGACGAAATGTTTCATCACTATTCATGCTTCACCTTCTCCTTAATGTTGTGATAACTTTACAAGGGCAGAAAGGAGGTGAAGAGAAAAGAGTGAGATTTCTGTACTGATATGAAGAAGAAGACAGATGACATCGGCTAGGGTCGGCTTGACTAATAAGCTACGTATTTTTGACAAAGTGATAGAGTGTTTAAAATTTAAGCATAACGACGACGTTTTTGAGTTAGACAGAATAAGATAAGATTATATTAGACAGAGAATATGGACTCCTCATACAAGACGCTTTAATCTTAGGCTCTACAGCAGTGCGTTGGCCTGCAGAAGTCTTAGCTCGAGCAATAGTCCCATTAGAACTCAAAGGAACCTTTTGTGATTTACCTCAGCCTGTAAAGCTAAGGCCAACTCTATCCAAACTAGTTTTACTTTCTTCCGAAACAACTTGAGCAGCCCCATTTAAATTACTTTCCGCACGCCATCTCCAACTATTCTACTAAAATTTTACGCCAAATTTAGTATAAAGCATATTTCAAGAATTTTTTTAGCCAAATTTGGTGTTACTCCAACAACTCTGTACCAAATTTAGTGATAAAGTATTTTTAAAAAATATTTCACAATAATTTAGTTATTAACTAAATTAATTTATATTTATGCAATGATTTATTTTTATTTATTTATTTATAAAAATTAAAATAAAATCATTATTCTTAATTAATTACTATATACTTTATATTAAATTAATATTATTTAATATAAATAATTTTAGTTTGATTGTAATCTCGAATCTAATTGTAATTGTAATTTATTTTAGTTTGTTGTAATTTTAAACATTTTCGTTGAGTTTTAATTTTTTAAGTCAATATTGTGGTTTAAATTTATGTAACTTTTATTTTAAAATTACTTTTTATTCTTAAAATATTTTATTAATAAATTTATAACACTTATAAATAAGAATTATAAATAAATATTAAAAATAAATTTAATATTATATCTAATATTAGCCATAAATAAGTACACATCAAAATAATAACTAAATTTGGTATGTTACTATTAATTAGAGTAAAATGGTGTCCAATTTTAGTGTGCTCGTGAAGTGAATTTAACACAGCAGTGGTGTTTTGGTGTGTTGGTCGGAGATGGCCTTAGCAGCACCATGATCTTCGGCTAAAATCGCGAAACGTAATACTCTGTTTAAACTTTCCTTACTCTGTGCTCTCCCTTGAGTCACGGCGACAGGCCTTCATGTTACGAGAGAGCAAGTCATCTTCCTCCCCCGATCTGTCACGTTGCACCGAAACAGCCTCTAGTGACATTTTTGGAGCGACTGGATTTGTTAGATTCTATAGTAGTGTTGAATAATAATTATTATAGATATTATTTATAATTTTATATTATTATAATAAATCATCTATAACTTTCTCACATTTTCTGTGAATTTTTGAAAAATCAGTGCAAAATAATTTTGAATTCTAGAAAGTTCGTTTTCTTGGTCGTCATATTTTCAGTTGTATCTTCTAAAACCCTAGCTAAAACCCCGGAGCTCGTTGGGAAGCACTGATAAGTGATAAAGCTTCTCCTTTCCTCTCCACCCAGTAGATCCTAGTTCTTCACCCTCTCATAAACTCGTTTCCTTACCTTTCACGAACTGACAAAAGAACTGTGTTTTTGCCTCTGAAAGTTAAAGGAATCTTAGTCGCATGGCCATTGCAGCTTTGTTTCGTCGAGTTGCCAAGACGCAAAAAATCATTCCACTTTTTATGCCTCCAAATGGAAAACCCTTTAAACATCATCCCGTCTATGGTAACACAATCTTTTTGCACTTTGACACGGTATTCTGTTGTTTCCTGTATATGCAGAACTTCTTCTATTTGGAAATTCGTCCTAAGGAAGTTATCACATCGATCAATGTTAAAAAGTTGAGAAGGACAATTTTCAATAACATTTGCTGTTCAGTTGACAAGTTTCTCTTTTTATGCCACAAATCCATAGAAACCCTTTTAAAGGCCTCTCTTCCTTGGTAACCCTATCATTGTATTAGTTTGAATCCGCATTCTGTTTTTTCCTGTATATGAAATCTTCTTGTTGGAAAATATTTGTATTTTTGTAATGAACAATCACAATGATCAATGTTAAAAGGTTGAAAAGGAGAAATTTTATTTATTATAGTTCTCAAAAAGTATAGTTCCTACCAAGTTTGAAGGCAACGTGTTTGCTGATTCTAGGAGTCTTAACTGGAATCATGTACTTACTTGCCTATAATAGGTCCTGTGGGAGGAAGCTCCTCTTGATATTACAAGCTCTTAATAGGTCAATTCTAGGGACATGTCCTTGTGAAGTATCACCTACATTTATGTGTACTTGAATCAAAGTTTCCACTTTAAAGTTGTTTTCTTTTCTTTGTGAAGCGAGATCAATAACGACTCCTGCTGAAGCTGTTGTGGGCTTTGATGAAATGGTTTCTGGGAGCCATAGGAAGTATTACATGTTAGGTGGGAAAGGAGGTGTTGGAAAAACAAGCTGCGCAGCGGCCCTTGCAGTGAAATTTGCTAACCATGGTCATCCTACCATAGTAGTCTCAACAGATCCTGCCCACTCTTTGAGTGATTCATTTGCTCAGGTGTCATTCACTTTTGTTGCTTTTTGTATACATGTCTGAGTTTCAACCATTGTGACTAATTTCTCAATCTTTCCAGGATTTGACGGGAGGAACACTTGTTCCTGTTGAAGGAATGGAGTCTCCTTTATTTGCTCTTGAGGTATATGCTTGGACAACATGTTGCACAGAAATGGTCTTTTGTTTCAGCACTATTTGATCCATGCTTAATATTTAGCGTTGTGACAGGTAAACCCTGAGAAAGCTAAAGAAGAATTTCGAGCTGCCAGTCAAAAGACTGGGGGAACTGGGGTCAAAGACTTCATGTATGGCCTTGGCTTGGGAACGCTTGCTGATCAGGTTAGTTACATGCAAATTATTTGCTATGATCTCATCAAAGTTAATCATCTCCCTGCACTTGGAGGTAATAATTCTCGTTTCTCACTCTACATGTTGGTATTATCATGTAATTAGATTTTAGGTCCTGCATACACTCAGTTTAGTTTCTGTTTGAAGAAGCAGAGAAATTACGATTGAGTAGGTTGTCTTCTTGCCTATGCCATCTTTTGTTTTTCTCCTTATTTACTATGATAGTCTTGATAATTTACTTTTCATTTTCAATTTTTTGTAGTTAGGGGAACTGAAACTGGAAGCATTGTTGGACACTCCTCCGCCTGGTTTTGATGAAGCTATTGCAATTTCTCAGGCATGGAACAGTACTGCTCCTTTGTAGAGATATTTTTGGTTATGTTTTCTAATCATGTAGCGGCTTTACAGGTTATGCAATTTGTTGAATCCCAAGCATACAGTAGTTTCACCCGGATTGTGTTTGATACGGCACCAACAGTTAGTGAATTTCTTCTTGCTTTTTCATTATCCAAATTCGGCAGATAAATTCCCTCCATGAGTAATGAGTTGCTTTATAGGGTCACACTCTTCGACTTCTTTCCCTTCCTGACTTTTTGGACGCATCAATAGGTAAACTAATGAAGGTAAATCCAAACCTAGAAGTATATTTGCTGATTTTGAATATAGCTTCTTCATAATGGTGGTTAACTCTTTTGTTAAGCATTAAAAGTTAAACTCCCAGAAGAGTGTAGCCATCGTGAGTATGTTCAAAATTTATTTACACCATAATATTTTCCATCATATCTTACCACAGGGCAGTCTATTTTTCACTTTGTAATGCTACCATGGGTGGATAGCTAGTTGCAGATGTCTACTACTTTTTTGTTTTACTATGGTTGACTATTCAGTCTTTCTCATATGGTCTCTAATCTATTTCCAACCAGCTGAAGGAGAAATTGGCATCAGCAACTTCTGCTATGAGGTCACTCCTCAGAAAACAGGATGCACAACAGGATAATGTAAGTATGGAGGTTGATTTTCGTAAAGTAGTGAGCATTGTCAAGATCTTAGTATTTTAGTTGTGAACTTTTTAGTCTCACAAACTGGAGCAATTGAGAGAGAGGATGGCAAAAGTGCGGGATCTTTTTCGTGACTCATACACGACTGAGTTTATAATAGTGACTATTCCAACGGTAATACTCTCAGAAGTCAGTATTCTTTTTCTATCTTGGGTAGCAACTCATAAAACAACAAAATGCACTCTGGTCTTTGTATCCTGCATGCTTCTCCAATTCCTGTCTGTGCCCATAAACCATGGCTTTTACTGTCAACTGATATTGTTTTATGCTCTGTACACTTTTTACCCCCTTAGAAAACAAGTTAAGAACTGTTCTTTTTGAAGAAAACAAAAAGAATTAATATTTTCTAATTGTTGAATGTAATGGATGAGAACTTCACTGAGAAATCAGCTCAAACTTTTTTTGTGAACTTTAGCAAAATATTACATCCGGGCAGTGAAGTTATCTAGAAATATTATGGCAATGGTTTATATTATTCTTGTGATTTTTTTAGTTTATCTAAACCCTCCTTCTTGATAACATTCTGCCAATAGCTGGGATGTAAACAATCATTTTAATCAAATCACCCACACATCCATGCAGTAGAGTATTACCTTGGATGCATTTCAAAATTAAAGCTGTTGGAATGGTTGCATTCAAAATTTATTCTTCTAGATTGGTCAATTATCTTGTCATAGCTTCAATGATTTACTTGTAGCTGAAGCTATTTTACGGAACAAATTCAATAGACTTACTAGAATTCCCTATTAGATCTTTATGTTCACACCGAGCAACTTTATATTGCAGATTAACTATCAACTTCTCACAAGTCACTTTAAGTCTGTTTTATGAACCTCTCAAGGTTATGGCAGCACATGAATCATCGAGGTTGCTTGCATCCTTGAGGAAGGAAGGCGTTCCTGTCCGGAGGCTTATTGTAAATCAAATTCTACCTCCATCTGCATCGAATTGCAAGTTCTGTGAAATGAAGAGGAAGGTGCGTCTGATATTTTCTAAACATGCGAAACTTTTTCTTATGTTCATGGCCTGATAATCACTACTTTAAGTATTTGGCTTTCATGAAAGTTTCAAGAGGTTATCAATTTGTCAATCCAGTTGTCAAAACATTCTCAACAAGACAATTAGCCTTGCTTTTTGTTGTCAAAGATTCAGCATCAGCTTTGTGGATTTTGCAGGATCAGAATCGAGCACTAGATATCATCCAGAATGATCCAGAACTTGGCAGTTTGAGCACAATTCAATCACTCTTGTTTGATGTAGAGATAACAGGTGTTCCAGCTCTCAAATTTATGGGCGAGTTACTTTGGAGATAAACCTACTTTTGGGATACTGACATTATCAGGTACTCTGCCTCATCATCAGCAAACTGTTCTTTTTTTTAGACGTTCTTCCGTCTGTGTTTTAGAACGCACAGATCAGTCAAGTTTGATCAAGATCGGAGGAAGATGGAATTGCCTTAGTCTCAAATTGCCTCGATTAATCCAGTCAAGTGGAGAAATCATGTGAGACGTACAACGGAAGTTTTTAATATTGACGATCCAATACAGGGAAACTTAAAGTGGTCTTGTTCCTTTTGCTCCCCTGTTGAGCAATAAATTAAAGGGATCTGTTGTAACATGAGCTTTTAATGGTCATCCTTCAATATTATTAGATCAGAGTTTTTCTTTTCTAATATTTGTAGTTCTTATCGCTAGATAAGGATTTGTCTTTTCAGTTGATTTTTTGGAGTCAAAATGAATATCTTGATTGTGACTGGGAATATTTTGTTGTATTTCTGAGTTACTGTACCCTTCATACTTGAAAGGAGCATGATTAACATTTAACCTATGGCAGTCATAAAGTGCTAATGTTTCAATGGTATTATGCAGGACTATCTTCTATATGTAACATGCGTTACACGAATACAAAATCTTATCGATAGCAAATAACCATGTACTCCAAGGCCGTGGAGATGGCAGTGACTTTTGACTCACATTTTAGATTGTGAACGAACTTATGAACCAGTGGTTTTACTTGAACTGGCTTTACTCTTGAAATTATTCTTAGTACGTACAGCTGCAGTTTGTCTGGGACATTTGCACTTAAAATGATTATCAGATACAGATATTTTTTTTACATGGAGTGCAAAATGTGTTGTGCACACAAAATCCAGCTACACTTAAATTGGTTGAACTGATTCAAATACATCGGGCAGCAAAACCTTCTTCCCGAGACTAAATCTTCAACTGAATAGCACAATCACTAACATGTTTATGTTTCATTTCCTGCTCATTAATTCAATAAAGCACGTGTATATTGACAATCTGTCGAAACACACACACACACACACAGAAGATGATCCTGGTGCCTTGTTCCATTAGTTTCTATTTATTTCTCATCTCATCTGGGTGGATTAGAATGAAGATAATCACTGTACACAAAACATTAAGTTTTCTTTCATATGTTTACACAGGGAAATGAATTTTGAGCTGTCCCAGCTCAACGAGAATCATACTTTTCCTTAAATAACTTCAACGTCTAAGATTAATCTGTTTTTGTGCAGAAAAAAGTTGGGAGATGTTGAATCTACTTCTTTTGGTAAATGATCATTAAGGTGAAGGCAAGGATGCGACTAAGTATACCAGTTATGAAGAGCAAGAGTAAGCAAAAATACCAATCATTGAGATCATAACCAGCACTCAGAAGTGAGCCACACCTTGTTATCAGCCACACTCCGTAATATCTGCAAGAGATTAAGATTGAATCAGGATAAGTTGATTCTGTAAAGAAGAGCGTGTATAATAAGCTAACCTTTTAGCATTTGATATGACAAATGCTTCCAATGCCCATTTCCTGTAGCATAATCCAGAAATGAGTTCCATAAAATTGCCATCATCTTTCTGGATTGCTATCAGAGTTAAGACAACAGGAAGAAGCACAGACCACTGATAACACAGAAGATGTGCTGTAAGTGAAATGGAAAGAAACTGATGCAAATAAGCATGAGCGCCGTTTCTATATGAGATTCATTGATAATTGGTATTGTTGAGCTAGTAATTATGAAGTGAATGCTGCTCCAAATGCTTACCAATTGCGCAGGACCAGGCTCAAGGCAAATAGCCAATGCATAAGCTATGCCAGTAACACAGTACACCAGACATAGTAAAACTACATAATTGTCGGTCACACTTGATCTTGGATTGTTGAAGAAGTAGAACATGGACAGATACACAAGTGGCTTGACAATTGTGTTGAAATGATCAATTGTGTCTTTAGCAAGAAAGTAAGCCATGCTGCTAATACCAGAGCTACTTTCTCTCCAGTAATGCAGTTTGTCCAGGGCAAACGATCTCATTGCAGCAATCTTGCACAGGAGAGCTGTAGTCAATCAAATGTTGATACTGGTGAGAAAAACTTATGTGGAAGGTTACTTCATTAACAAATCTAGCTGAGCATCTTGTGCTACATTAACGTCCTTTAAGGGCCAAACAGTTTATCTTACAAACTATAAGGGCAATCAAAAGTTACCAGCACCCGATAAAAACCCAGCTAAGTCACCTGGAAATCCCAAACTTTCAGAAACATAAATCTAGCTCCTAAAGGAAACCATGGCATCTGTAATATTGTAAAGGATTTTACTTACAAACTGCAATGACGGTGTATGTGTAACCGGACACCCCAAAATTTTCGTCTCTCACTTTAGCTAATGTGCCTAAACAGATTCCGGCTAGCAACAAAATCAAATAATCTACAGCCTGTGTCCTTGCTTCTCGCAGCCTTTGCTTACCAATCCTGAAACGGAAGGTCAAGGATTTTTCTTTTCAGATAATAATGAAGGCATCTTGGTCAAGAGGAACAGTCCGGAGCTAAATTCTCCTCCAGAGAGTACATGTCCTGACAGTTTAAACACTTGAAGTTCGCAGGGTTGGAAATACCTTACGAAACTAGTTACTTGCAGGACTGAGCAAGAATAAACATGAAAGTAATGAGATTGTGCTTACCTTCCGAGGAAATATTTGTACTGTAGAAGGATACCAGGAGTTCTCCGTCCAGATAAATCACCAGCGTTCAAGAGCTTGTATTGAAAATTATCTTTTTTAGTCTCCATGTTGGACCTGACATCCTGCCATAACTCTCCTGCAAAAGATTCTTCTTGCGATCCAGCATCACTTGGCCTTCCTCCGTCAGCTAAATTATCACTTGACGCTCCCAGCTGTTCAGCATCCTGCAACATATCCGCAGGAACTGGGTAGCCATTGTGAAGCATCCACCTGACGGGAAGTTCTTTGTAGCCGATTCCAGAGGTTGGTTTCACTATGCCCTCCAAAATGTCAATGAAGTGATCTGGAGGATTCGCACGCTCGGGCACTGTAATCCCGAGCCCTTTAAAATATTCTTCAACTTTCTTTACCGGTCCATGATACACTGTCAAGCCACCCTTGGCTAGAAGTATTAAATCATCAAACATCTTGAACAACGCATAGCTGCAGCAGTCCGAGAATGAAAAGAAACCAAGGGAAAAACAGGGAAGTACTCATGATGTCAAGCAGGAGCGGTAGAATGGTGGAATATATTGGCCAAAAAAGAAAATCAGTGCAATTTGATAGAAGTTGAAACGAAAGTGAGAACCTTGGTTGGTGAACGACCATGCAAATGTTCACTCCTTCGAGAGCTTCACGTCGAAGAGCTCTAAGCAGTGACTGAGAGGACGAACTGTCAAGCCCTGATGTGGGCTCATCTAATATCAGCAGTGAAGGTTCCATAACCATTTCAAGACCGACATTTACTCGTTTTCTTTGACCCCCAGATATTCCCCGCTTCTCCACTGTCCCAACAAGAGAATAGCGCACCGCCTGGAGCCCCAGTGACTCGATCACTCTTTCAACAACCAGAATCTTTTCTTGCTTTGGAAGATCAGCAGACAGTCTGCAGTTAACTCCAACGAAAACTATGTTAATCAAAAGAAAATGAAAGATGCACAAGCAACTACTATTTGGGTGTACCAAGTGCCAGGCAGATGAGGTTGTCAAGATAGGTCAACTGAAGTTACAAGCTTTGGCAGCTATCGAAACGGCTTCAAATTCTCAAGTAAACCATGCAAAACAAATTTCTTCTTAACTTCTTAAACGAAGTCATTTGGAAGTTAGGAATTAGAACCGCTTACCTGCATCTAGCGCTAAACCATAGATTCTCCTCCACAGTCAAGTTCCCATGCACAATATCATCTTGAGGCACAAAACCAATAATTTTCTTGTATGAATGGATTGGATCCGGCTTCCCATTTACAAGAACCATACCAGTAACGGTGCATCCACTTCCTTTTCCAGACAAAGCAGAAAGAAATGTGGTTTTCCCAGCACCAGAAGGACCCATGACTGCAGACACTCGACCAGGTGATAATTTCCCAGTAACACATTTTAGAAGATGTTTGTTTTTACGTTTCAAAGTGAGGGTTAGATCCTTAAAAGCCACCTCAATTGGAGGCCTCTTCCTGATTTCAATATCATTAGCCATGGAAATCACCCCTGAGAAGGTCAAGTTCTTGTTCTGCTCCTGAAAGGCCTTTTCCCTCTCAATTTGCCCATATGCATACCTAAACATTTGGCTCTGAGTATGCAACTTGTTACCCTTTAGTGCATTCTTTTTGATATTTTTATCTCCAATCTCCAAATTGAAGCCTTCAGAACTCTCAGGATTAGCCTCAATTTCGTGCAGCATCCTTGTGAGGTTACTCTTGTCATTTATTGTTCCCGTTGCTGCTGAGCTTGACCCAGACAATGATGGTAAGGAACCATCCTCTGCAAGTTTAACCAATCCTTTTTGTTGTTCCCTTTTAGATCTTGTGCGAGAGAAAGTACGTGATAATTGAGAGTGAATATCTATTGCATGCTTCTTGGCAATGTCTTTTGCAGATTTCCATTTTTCACGTGCTTGTACCGTTTCTCTTACTTCTTGAACTGCTTTCTCCCTGGTTTGTGCTTGTTTTTGTTCTCGAGTTGCAATAACTTGATCAGAACAGTTGTAAATTATGATGAGCAGGAAACTTATCCCAGCCTACATGAAGAGTTTAGATGTTAAAGCACTTGTGTCAGGTATGCTGTAAATGCATCTAATTATTAAATATCAACATTTTCCAAAGAAATCAAACAACTAACTGAATCTGATAGAAAGTTTCCGCAATCTATAAACATTTCAAGCCAGCTATCATCTGTAACTACATTGAATTTATCACTTACAAAAACCAAGACGCCATATGCTGTGATATTCTGATTACTTGATTGAGGTGTACAAGTTGCCATTTTAAAGCATCCTGCACTATCACGATTAAGGATTATAAACTGCTGAACTAGTGGGGATTAGCTTTATTATTTTGTTTCAAACCAATTACATGAAAAATTGATATTCTTTTAATTTCCTTCATCCCTATGTTGTCAATGTTCTCTATCCTTTCTCTCATGTTTTGAAACAAAATGTAAACGCATGAAATTAGGACTTTTACTAACCTTTTTGTGATATAGAACCAGTCCTGCAGTAATGTCTGAACGGAAAAAGGGTAGATGTGTAAGTGATAAGGAGACTGAGAACATATCGCCGTAACAAACTTGAGAAAGGAAACAAATGGATGATCAAGATGTTGGCAGAAAGAGAGAATCCAAATGGCATGCAACAACAAAGAAAAAGCAGTTTTTTGTAAGTTCATATGCAAGTGATGGAAGTTCCGGGATAATTATCAATACCCCCTACTGCAAGGAATTTTTTGGGTAGTAGACGGACAGTATGATCCTGCTGAACAGAATACCTCACTAGTACTCGCTACATCAGCCCAAGTATCTGCTCCACCACAGGTATGGTTTGGCCTCCCAGAAGGCAATTGATATTGGTATCTGCAACATATTTCTGCTAATAAATAATTATGTATGTCGAACAACAGTAATTCAAGTCATGATGTGCAAAACAGGAATGGACTTACGGGTCACATACACCAGTCATTTCATTCAACTTTGAAAGTGGGCAGGAAGCACCCAATGGACATGCTGTAGTGGCAAGATAGCAAATGTTAACAGGTAAAATAGAATATAAGCCTTCGCTCTTTAAAGCTAGGCAATGAACTCAATGTACTACTGTGTCACGGAATAAGAACAGCATCATGTTCCTGAGTTCTTCAAGTTTTGCAGAAGCGCATATCAGAAACACAATCTATATAGTCCTAGGTAATCTATGCTAAAGAGAACTAGGAAAATTGAGATGGTGGAGTCACTGAGAGAACAGGTTACTGATAATACTGATGTAAAGAACAAAAGAGGTTCCAGGTACTCACGCAGCATGCAAGTTAGGCCGTGAGGACAAAAGAAACCTTCGCAGCAAGGTGCACATTCAGTAGTTCTAACAGGTATTTCTTTCGTACTTTTCAGTTCAGTTTTCACTCCTTTACCAGCAGTGCAAGCCCATCCAGGCTCACATCCAGAGACCCAGGAGCTCAAATTGCAGTTCTTGTTAAGCTGCAAGTAGTTGGCTCGTTTTTTAGCATTCAAAGAGAAACTGCTTATGTAGAATTTTATTTCTGCAGCTGTACATAAACGCTGAGGCATATCTCCTGACCAACAAATTATCAAAAGAAACGTCAAATATAATGTGATGACTTGAAGAAACTCATTTGGTCGTCAAGAGCTTGTATTGTAAATAAAATTTTCAAAACTTTTACTGAACCAAGTTTTCTGCTCCCATGTAACTTGAAAATCCATTCTTCTTTGGATGTTAGGAACCTCCAGTCTCAAAATGTGCATAACTAGCCAAAAGCATAATTTTAAATCATTCTGTACCTTTGGTTTTCCTAGCGCAATCGGTTATGAATTGTGGGTCCCTGGAGAAATTGAATGCTCTTTGCCAATCTGCATCCCTGTAGTCCAGAGAAAAAGCATGTAACCCCATTTTGAGAAACCAATCAAACATCAAAAGGGTAGTGATTATTCGTATACACACACGTCCGTTATGCAGAAACCTAAGTACTTGCTAATATCGTCCTTGAAGACGGAGATAATATTTGACAGACCAACATCGACCATATGCGATACCAACTGTTCAGCAGCAGGATTGTTAACGTAGTCTTGAGCATCTTGGGAAGAGACATATTGTGGCAATAACACCAACCCAAAGAAAGCAACAAAGAACGATGCAGAGAGAAAACAACGATACGCATTAACATTCTCTCTGTTCATATCGTTGTCCAAAAAGCTATACAGACCCCAATACTAGGTTAGAAATGAATGTGATTGTTCATAACAAAAACTTTGTTCATCAAGTTTGAAGATGCCCAGGTGGTTGATTGACCAAATGAGCAAGCAAAAAGACTGGAGTTGAAAGACGTAGACCACAGGATTTGGAGGCAGTAAATGGCTTTTTTGGTGTACGGAGGAAAGAAACGGCAGAGAGGAAGAGTTGGCGAAGTACGAGGAATAGACATGGGATGTTCAGACAGTTATAAAATGGGAGGGACATGTTCACTCTGATGTTAACCCAAAAATAATAATAATAATAATTTAACAATATTAAAAACTGTGGCCTTATTTATACTCTTCTTTCTGAGTTTTTTGTCGCAATATATTCAAATAAATCTATTTCTGATTTATGTGAAAAAAACTATTCTCACTATCGTGAATTACATTAAAGCATGGTATTAGTGACTTTTACTTGACTTTCTTAGCTATAGGGATGTTAATATGTCGGGTTGAGCTCGAGGCCATCCTTAGACCATAGTGGCCCGTGGCCCAATGGGCCAGGATAGGCCTGCTCGAGGCCCGGCCCACCTTCAGATTAACCGGCCTGTAGCCTGAGTTATGGCCTGATGGGCTACGGCGGGTCGGCTGGGATCGGCCCGTCATTTATTTTTTTAAATAAAAATTTTAGAATGACGTCGTTTTGAAAATAACGGTCGGGCAGGGCTAAAAATGGGCCAAGCCGAGCCGCTATATATATATATATATATATATACGAAAACACGTGTTAGGGTTAGGGCGTTATCAAATCTTATAAGTTATACATCCACCACGCTTCTGCGAAAGCCCTTAGATGTTGAGGTGATTCGAAACTAGAATCATGGGGATAACCTGTAAGTTCTGATACCACTTTGCTAACGAAAATACGTGTTAGGGTTAGGGCGTTATCAAATCTTATAAGCCATACATCGATTTATAAGATTTGATTCCGCCCTAACCCTAACACGTGTTTTTGTTAGCAAAGTGATATCAGAGCTTACAGGTCATCCTCATGGTTCTAATTTCGAATCACCCCAACATCCAAGGGCTTTCGCAGAACTGTGGGGAGAAAAAGCCACAACCTACGGTGCCGTAATGATCTTCCGCCCACAGAAGCGTGGTGGATTTATAAGATTTGATTCCGCTCTAACCCTAACACATGTTTTCATTAGCAAAGCTTTGCTAACCAAAACTCGAGTTAAGGTTAATGATCCCAAATCTACTTATACCCACCACGCTTCTGCTACCTTTAAGCAAATCCTGTGTCGAGGCGTATATTCTAACACTGGGATTCGAACTAAGCACGTCATGGATATAAGTTAGCTCTGATACCACTTTGCTAACCAAAACTCGAGTTAAGGTTAACGGTCCCAAATCTACTTATACCAAGCAGTCATTCTTCCCAATGCAGACCCTCTCACTACTTATCTCTTCTTTCAGAGTGGACTCATAGAAACAATTTATCTACTTCATTTAAATATCCTTTCAAAATTTCCCACTGGTTTTATTCAGGCAGTCAAGAATTATAAGAATCGCTTTCCAAAGGATAGAGAAATATTTATCAAGATTTAGAGTAGTTATCCTATTTTCACCACAGGAGATCTTCAAGATGGAGAAATCAAAGTAGCACGCATTGCATTTATCCAGATTGGAATCAGTAGCGGATTATACCCAGGCATTGATGAATCCCCTAAACATCCATTTAACTGGGAATTAGTTAACCATTTTAATCTGCAGTGTCTTGAAGGTGTTTTTATCCAAGCCAGTCGAATCCAAGCAGATTCAATAGTCAAAATCAATTATAAAGGCAATAATCAAATCATGATTTCTTCCTACAAGACAGCAATCACTCCAGATGCATTACTGCTTATTCAACAATTTCTCAATCCGTTTATGACCCTCGATGGAATTTTCAAGGAATTAAACAATACATGGAAATATGCCATTTGCAAGCAATTTCAATTTCAATCTCAGCACAAATGTTCGTTTTGTAGTTCAACCAATCAAGCACAAACATCTCAGGATTCCGAAGACAGCAAACCTATTGAAGCCATCATTGAAGAATAAAGTAGCAACAATGTAACCGCACTAAGTAGTGTCGGTAGAAACCGACGAAATTGTAAATAATGTGATTCTTTTACTTTTGTCATTTCTTCTTTTTGAGTCTTTTTAAGAGCATCTTCTTTTGCTTTTGTCAGATCAGCTTTTACTTTTAATCATGTCTTTCCTTTTTACTGTTTTCTTTTACTTTTACCGATTCCCTCGATAGTATCTTTAGTTTCTTTTTCTGCCTATATAAGGCATTCTTGTAAACATTCTTAAGTATGTTGAAATAAACTACTCTTTCTCTTATCTCTCTCTAGTCGTTCAACTTGCGGATTGGTGTTCAGGCAATCGTAGAAGTATGTGGAAGTTGTAATTATTTCTTCATCACATCACATGTTTTATCCATCAATATTACTCTTTAGTCATGTAATACTTATATATCTGTACCCAACTTATAAAGCAAACCTGAAAAATGAGCAAAACACTAAGGAGAAACTAACAGCTACAACCATTCCTTCCTCTACTATTAGCACCCCTACAGACACTTCTAAAGCAAACTCAACAAATGAACCCATTCCTTTAATCACTCCTCAAATTACCAAAAATACTCCTTCCATACCATCAACTACTATTCCATTATCTCAGAAGCAATAAGATACTTCCGAAGGAAAAACCTATGTGATATACAATGGACCTATGGCCGGATTATATGATGAATGGCATAAAGCTGCAATACACATCACAGGTCGTTCAGGTATTTTACACAAAAGTTTTACATCGCAAAGTGAAGCAGAAAAAGCATTTGCTGAATTCAAGAATCCAAGATTAAGACCACAATATAAACAAGTATTGGAAACCTCTGCACCCACAACAAGCAAGATGGTTTCGTTAGAAAAAGTTACTAACATGGATCGTATCAATTCAATACCAACAAAAGCTATACAAATGGAATCTCGAAGATTAACCTCAGAGATGTTTTATGAATGTTTTCAAGCACTCAACAATTGGACTGAAGAATCCAAAATCGATATTTTCTAACTGATTTTCTACTTGATTCATATGTTTATAAATGAGGGTGAGATTTTCATGAAGTAATTGTTGAATTGAACTATTTAGATTTTCCTACTGCTTCAGAAGATTAGTAATTTTGTCTTCAAATAATTTCTGTTGTTGAATTATTTCAGTTAATTGTTTCCTAATATAATCAATTAGTTGATTAATTTGTTTTTCTATTTTATCTAATTTTTGTTCAGTTGGATATTTATGAGGTTCAGTAATTTTTATTTGTTCAATTGGTTTATTTAGACTAAATGGTCTACTAAATGATTGAGAGCGAAGTAATGGAGATTGTGTAGAGGAACTAGGTACATCAGAAAATGAATGCCTTTTTGGTATAATGGGATATTGAATAGCGGGTAATGGCCTAAGTTTGGTTCAAAAATTAGTTTCTACTTTAACTACATCAGAGAATAATTTATCCAAATAAATTCGATCGATATTCTTGAATTCAATACTATGATGAGAATTTGTTAAAGCATAACTAATTTGATATATTATCGAAAATGGATATTGACCTTGACTCATTAAATTTTCTCTATAAAATTTATATGCAATTGTTATAGTATCATCTAAATTAGGTAATCTTAATGGGATTCCTAATTTTAATCTTGTGTTAAATTTAATTTTTTCATAGGCTAAATTACCATTCATTATACCTATTATTTGATCATTTAAATTTGTCATTCTTTCATCTACAATGGCCATTCTAATGGGTGAATCAATTCCTTCTTGAAATGTTGATTTTAATAAAATTTAGATAGTTGATAAATGAATATAACCTATTTTATGTCTTTTATTTTTCGTTATCTTTTTTAATTGTTTACTAATTTGTTCTTGGTCTATGAGGCTAATTCGAATATGTCCATTACGTTGATTCATCTAAATAGGTGTTTCGTGAACCATTTTCTCAAAATAAATAATATTTTGTTGATTAAATAAATTATTTATTAAAGATGACTGAATATCTTGTTTGGATTTTAAGTCTAATTTTGTTTTTGTTATTTGTTTTTGCTTTACTTGAGTTAATAAAGTAGTTAAATGAAAAGTTCCTTGACTTTCTTCTAATTCTAATGTATCTACATCGAGTATTTCAGAAGAATCCTTTTCTTTTCTAGTCATAATGTATTATGAACATGAATTCTATGTAATTGTAAACTATTAATTAAAGAATCTTTATAATTTACAAAAACGTGATATGTTTGTCTTACTACATTTAATTCTAATTGTAACTCTTCTAATTCTGCTAAGTCTATATTGTTTGATGTATGGTTTTCAATATATTGAATTAATCTATTTGCAACATCAATCATATTTAATCGAGTTGATTCTATTGAAGGCTGAGCCTCTTGAATATATCGTTCTAATTGTTGACAAATAGAACAATTATTCATTGATATAATTTATAATTAATATCATATTTCTCATAGTTTTCTATAAACCATTCGAGAAATTCATCTTGAAAGAGTAAACATTGAATATATAAGAATTCTTGAATTTCAGTTGTAAATCTATATCTATGTATGAGAATAAAACAAAGAATTAATAAATTTGGATGTAACACGAAAAAACAAAATTCAATAAATTTTATTATAATTTGCATAAATAATAAAGAACAAAATAATAAACAGAAACAAAATATTAACCAAATTAAATATGAATGCATGCTTAGGCAATGAAATATTGAATTTCATCCTTTAGATTTGTTAAATCTCTTTGTAAATTATGATAAATAGCTTTACTAAGTGCTAAGGTTTGATATAATTCTCTAAAGTTAGGTAAATACTAAAGAAATTATGATTGAGAAATAAGATCGATTTGATTAGAAATTAAAGTTGATTTATCTGTTCGTTATATTCATGAAAAAGAAGTTCAGTATTATGAATCAAAGTTTTCAATATTATGAGATTTTCAAAATACATTATTTCTTATTGAAACAGTAATATAATTACAAAGATAGTTTATTCATGGAGTTTGTTCTTCTTCTTCTGGCGCTCCTCTTCTTCCTTAACTATTTGGAGAGCTTTCTCTAAATGCTTCTGATAGTGGTATCCAGATTTGATATGTAATTGGCGTAGTGCTTCATGTTCTTGATGATATAAAGTCTGATGACTATTTAATAATGCAACACACTCATCTTTTTCTATTTCAATTTTTTGAATATCAAATGCTTGTAGATATAAAATTCGAGAAATACTTAATTTTGCTTCCAATTGTCTTTGATGTTCCTTAAAAAAGTTGATTAATTGTCGACTGATCTCCATTTTATCTTCTGTAAGCTTTCTATTGGTCTTAAATACACTACAAGTCCAACATGGTAGATACCAACATGATGGTAGGGATGAACTAGATGAACTCATATTGATTCTATCAAAGAGAATAAAGAAAATTAAAAAGAGTTTGTATGGAAAATATAATATAATAAACAATAATAAACAAATAAGTTGGGTACAGAAAATTTTCTATGGGACATCAAAGGTGGCGGACTCAAAGAAGGTGTCAATCACAACAATGTACATGATGGGTGATGCTAAGCTGTTGTGGAGGACGAGGACCTCTAACGACATCAGTGCAGGGAGACCTCCCATCGACACTTGGGAGAAGATGAAGAAGGAGCTAACGGACCAGTTCCTACCCATCAACACTTCTTGGCTCGTGAAGGAAGCTTTGAAGGGGTTGAAGCAAGACGGCTTAGTGAGGAAGTATGTGAGGGAGTTCACATCGATGATGTTGGACGTGCGGAACATATTGGAGGAAGACAAGTTGTTCAACTTCATTAGCGGCTTGCAAGGTTAGGCACAAATGGCGCTTCGGAGTCAAAACATGAAGGACCTCCCTAGCGCAATAGCGGCCGCAGATGCCTTGGTGGATCTTCAATTGCCACTACCAACTAAACCCAGCGGAGAGGGCAAGAAAAATGGTGGAACTCGGAATGGCAAGGAGAAAGGCACAGAGAAGGTGGGCGAATCTTCTCAACATAAAAAGAAGCAATCAAAGGGAAAGGTTGCATGCTTCATCTATAGGGGCCGCACTATGCTCGAGAATGACCGAAGAAGAAGAAGGGCGAGGAGCAGATGAACTCCATAGTCACGAAGGACAAAGGAGGGAGCGATGAAGATGACTCGGGGCAAGGAGCCATCAACAACATTGCGTATTTGAATGTTATGGGCCTCGTGGAGGAGGATTCATACAAAAAGAAACTCAATGGAAAGAGGAAGTGGTATGTGGGAGAGGTACCAATGGAAGAGAAGGCTTGCTCTAGTCTTCGACAGTTGGTGAAGGAGTCTTTGAGGGAACTGTTCGTAAAGGAGTGCCCACAGAGTATTTCGACAAGAGCGTCAAATTCTTTTAGTAGGGGTGGTTTGTTAGACCCATAAGTCCAAAATGCGGGTTTGTGCGAGTGTTAGCGAGCCTTGGCCAATGCTTGGCACAAGAAAGGCGTGTTGACAAGAGAACAAGGTGAAGTCTTATGAGTTGGTGAACTAAGTCATGCGAGATCCGAGGGTGAGCGAAGGCACTTGACTTCGACGAGCCAGGTTGGAGGTATGTAAAATGTGCGAGGTTTTGTACTAACTCAGTTTGTGACTTGTATTTAGTTATGGAGCAATGAGACTGCACTATGAAGTGAGCTGGATCATGGAAGATAGACCTGTCCATAGACGTGCATTAACAGACTTATGTGCTGATAGGCCTTGGTGAACACATCAGCAGTGACGGGGCAACTGTGGATGATGTGGCATATCATGGCGTGGCGGATAAGATCGCAGTGGATGAACATCAACTTTAAAAGATAAAGATCATCTAAAAGGATCATCTAAAGATAGAGGAGATCTTCACGGATAAGGATAATCATTCCTAGATAGGGTAATCTTTTAAATGTGATGTAACTTAATC
>JAOTAY010000190.1:7122603-7138455 GCA_025629805.1 Erythroxylum baracoense | reverse complement strand
ATAAATATGAAATTAATCCTTAAAATTATTATAAAGTTATAATTATTTAAATAAATATATAATGAAAATATTGAAATATTGTTTAAATTACAAAATAAAGAATGAAAAAATTAAAAAAGATTGAATTAATGAAAAAAGAAAGGAAAAAGAAAGACAAAAAAATGAACAGTAATGGAGACTGCTACAGTGCCCCTCTAAATTTGAAGGAACACTGTAGCATTCCTCTAAAATGGAGGAGAAAATGGAGTTAGATTGGAGTGATTTTTTCCTCCAAAATGGTGTTTCTCCTCCATTTTGGAGGTGGGTTGGATATGCCTTTAGCCAAGAACTTTGAGTGAAGTGGTTTCTTTAGTGGTTGTAATGTGGCCAGTGGATGTTTGTTAATAGTAGTTTAGTATTGATGCTATGTCTTGTTCTTATCCTTGTACAGAAGATTGTCTATAGTATTTCAGCTTTGGTAATATAAATTCCATTTCAAATTTCAAAAAAAAAAAGAAAATGAGGGAAATGATGTGCCATATGGGTATCGATATGTTACTATCCAATGGCGGGCTGTTTGAGGATTATAGTCCTGCATTGCTTCCAATTCTAATCTGAACAGTGTTTCCTCAGCATAAAATGCATATGGTGGACATTTTTCCCCTCAGATTCCTCAAATTTAACATCTACCTCAACGACCTAAAACCATGAAATGTTCTAATTAAAGGACCATGAACTAGCAGTAACTAAGACATCTTCACAAAGGAAACCAGCAGCATCTTTCATGTAGACATGCAACTATCACGCACAAGTAAAAAACTTGTTGCAACAATATCCATATATTTTTATTACTATTTCGTGCATACCGTCATGGTGAATTAAATAGGTCTATCCAACTTGATAACAACAATAAATAGGCTACTAAGAGCAAAAATTTAGAACTGATTGAGATTTGAGACTCCTGTATCCTTTTTTTTCCTCTCAAAAAAGAACTTTGATTTCCTTAAACATCTCTGACAAGGCTTTGTAAGGGATACAAAAGTATAACAAATAAGTAAAACAAGAATAAGTTCATCAACAAAATCACATTAATAATTAACAGATTGGACGTTTTACACCTATTTTCTTCAGGAAAATAAAATGAACCTGTCCCAAAAAAGATTTAATTGTCAAGCTAGGAAAAGTAAGGACAAGAAATCGGAGATTTTATTAAAATCACTTGATTAAAAGTTTCTCCTGGCTTGCAGTCAACAGCCATGTCCATACGAGCAACAAAAAAGTGCTGATGGATTGGCACATGTAGACCTGGAGCAATAGTAGTTCCATAGTTGCGAGTCTCTGCAGGTCGCAAGGATCCTAAGTTCAGGATACCTGTAAGTTTAACTTCAGATTCAATTTTCTCGTTCTGTAACAACAGAGCCCACTTAGATACCTGAAAAGGCTGTAATTAAAACCTAATCTTTAACTAAGTTATAATAGATATTTTCTAAAGGCCGAAAAGAGGAAGTTGAACTTAGCGGGTAGTTGGTTCGTATAGAAGAATGGTATTAGGAATTTAAATAAATATAGTGAAGAATATGAATGAATATTATCATTATAATTACGATAGTTAGTTCAGAGGAAGGAATGATTACTATTACTACTAATAGTGGTTAGATTGTAAAAAATATTGAGAAATAAAAATTTATTATATTTTAATTTATTATATTTTAATTACAATATTTTAATTAATGAATGAATTATATTTTAATTAATTATAGTGTAATTAATTATAATGTAATTAATTATCTTTTATTTAATTAATTATAATTTAATTAATTAATTAATTATATTTTAATTAATTAATTGTATTTAATTAATTAGTGTTAAAAATATATTTTTTTAAAAATCCACTACTAAAAAATGAGTTTCATTTCTCTACTATACGGAGGGTATGGAAGATTCCCTAAAAATGAGATATCAAACTATTACTTCTATAATAATCAATAAATAACTATTCACTTTTCATTCTTTACCTATTAACCCTTTCCTAAAAGCACCCCTAAAAATTTAGAAATCCTCAGCTTGCCTGATAAAAATGCCAGAAGAATCCATACTCATAATTGGCCACTGTGCACATAAAAGAGACAGAGAGCTATCTAGACTTCTTACTTCTGCCAATCCTGTTCTCCAGTCTTGATGCTTCCAAGGATGATATGATCCTCCTCACGTAAACAGACACAATTTTCAATTGTTTCAATACCTCCAGTGTAGTGAAGTGGGCATCAAAATATGTGACATAGCCCAAACAGTCACATCCGTGTATTTGTAATTCTCGTTATTAGACAACAGAAAATGATGAAACTAATTATGAGGGAAAAGGAGCCAAAAAAAGAGTACAAAATACATGCACTCCAAGTTTTTAGTCTGCGTACCTTCTTAAGGGAGTATGCCTTTTTACCAAGCCATCATCTTATTGGACAGCAAAATACATAAAAGGCAAAAGAAACAGAAGTATAGAGGCTAAACGTACTGCTTTTATTACGAGGTAAATTCCTCTCTTCTGAAACATGAAATATGCCTATATAAATATAAGCTTTACAAGACCAATTTTTGATAAACTAAAGTACTACTATTTAACTTAAACAACAACTCTAACTAATAACTCTAACAAGGACTCTAGCAATTATAATTCAAGTTTATTATCTAACACCCGCTCTTAAACTTGTAATTCAACCTTGAATAACTCCAAGAATATCTCTTAATCTGTAGAAATCTTCACATTTTAAAGCTTTGGTAAACATATTGGCAACTTGATCTATAGATATCACATGTTTCAATTGAATCTTTTTGCTCCCAATGCATTCTCTTATAATGGTACTTGGTGTCTATATGTTTACTTCTATCATGAAAAACTGGATTCTTTCCCAAAGCAATAGTAGATTTATTATCAACAAAAATATCCGTAGCTCCATCTTGTTCAAATTTCAGTTCTTTCAATAACTTCCTCAACTAAATAGTATGACAAACATAGGAAGCAGCTTCAACATACTCAGCTTCACAAGTTGAAAGAGTAACAATCAGTTGTTTCTTAGAACTATAAGCAAACACGGTACTTCCCATAAAAAAAACAAATCCACTTGTACTTTTTCGATCATCAATGTCTCCTCCCCAATCACTGTCAGTAAATGCAAAGAATTTGAAATTATTTACAGCAGTATAAAATAAGCCACACTCTAGTGTTCCTTTAACATATCAAAGAATTCTCTTTGCTGCTTTCATGTGCGTCAAAGTTGGAGCTTCCATGTAACGACTAATGACACCAACTCCATACAAGATATCTGCTCTTGTACAAGTTAAAAATCGCAATCTTCCAACCAATCTTTTAAATAAAGTTGGGTTTACCTTTTTTACATTATCAAACTTAGAAACCTTGATCCCACATTCCATTGGTGTAGAAACTGAATTGATTATATCCATTTTGAACTACTTTAAAATCACTTCAGCATAAGTTTTTTGTGAGAGAAAAATCCCATCTTCACTTTGCTTCACTTTAATTCCAAGATAATAAGTCATAAGCCCCAAATCAGTCATCTAAAATTTTTTAGTCATTTTCTTCTTAAATTCTTCAAACATTGTAGGATTACTACCTGTAAAGATCAAATCATCAACATATAAACAAACATACATAGTTTCTCCATTCTTGTTCTCCTGGACATATAAGGCATGCTCATACGGACATTTTGAGAAACCATCATTCTGAAAATAATCATCAATATAGGTATACCAAGCCTTTAGAGCTTGTTTAAGACCATATAATGCTTTATTCAACTTCAACACCTTGTCTTCTTGTCCTTCAACGATGTAAACCAATGGTTGTTCCACATAAACCTCTTCCTCTAAAGTTCCATTTAAGAAGGTTGATTTTACATCCATTTGATAAATCTTCCATCTCTGTTGAGTTGCCAATAAAATAATTAGTTGAACAGTCTCAAAGCGAGCCCCTGGAGCAAAGACTTCATTGTAATAAATTCCAGCTTTTTGAGTGAATCTTTTTCCAACAAGTCGAGCTTTGTGCTTCTCTACTTCTCCTTTTGAATTTTTCTTCACTTTATAAATCCACTTTGTTGCTACAAGTTGCTTCCCTTTTGGAAGATCTATCAATCGCTAAGTATCATTCTTTTTTATTGCTTTCATCTCTTCATCCATAGCAAATCTCCATCTTCCGTCCTTGACAGGTTCTTCAAAGGTCATTGGTTCTGTATCTGCTAACAAACAAAATAGAGTAGAATTATTGATTTCTTCTATTACTTTATATATTTCTTCTAAACTCCACATATGATGTGGCCTCTTGGAGGAGCTTTATGGAGACATAATTGTTTGAGTTATTTGAACTTCACATGGAGGAGTTTGTGAATCATTTGATTCTGGGACTTATCTGCATTAAAAAATTTATTAAACAAAGGAAGAAATTCATAATTTTCATCTTGTTGTACATTCCACTCTTATAAGCCTTCTTCATCAAACTCAACATCTCTACTAATGATTGTTTTTCCATTCTGAAGATCGTAAAATTTATACCCTTTTGAATTTTTAGCGTAACCAATAAATACAATCTTCTGACTCTTATCATCTAACTTGCTTCTTATTTCATCAGGAACGTGCACATAGCCAATGCTTCCAAATACTCTTAAGTGCGAAATACGTGGTCTCCTTCCACTCCAAGCTTTTTGTGGAGTCATTTTCATTAGACTCTTTGTGGGTCTATGATTATTCTAATACACCGTACATGTTATTGCTTCAGCCCAAACTCCTTTGGCATCCTCTTACTTTTTAGCATACTACGATCCATGTTAAGAATAGCTCTATTTTTACACTCCTCAACTCCATTTTACTGAGGTGATCTAGGAACTGTCAAAGAATGTTGAACACCAAGATACTCACAGAATTGATTAAATTTATTCGATGTGAATTCACCTACTTGATTAGTCCGAATTGGTTTAATTAGATAACCACTTTCATTCTCAACTTGAGCTTTAAATTTCTTAAACACTTCAAATGCTTCAGATTTTTCCTTCAAAAAATAAACCCAAGTCTTGCGAGTATAATCATCAATAAACAATAAAAAGTACCTATTCTTTCCATATGAACTTGATGCGATAGGACCACATATATTAGCATACACCAATTCAATGGATCTGTAGCTCGAGATAGAGACTCCTTCGAAAAGCTCCTCCTGGATTGCTTACCATATATACAACCTTCATAAATTTAATCAAGATGGCTTATAAAAGGCAAACCATATACCATCCTTTTATTATAAAATAGCTCCAATCCATTGAAATTCAGGTGGCTCAGCCTAAGATGCTACAACCATGACGAATTATTCATAGTAGCTTTTAAACATATGGGACTGTCTTTATTAATCTTCAGTATAAACATCTTGTTCTTCAATATTGGCACTTTTGCAATCAACTTTAATTTTCCATTTCGCATGAGCAGTCCACTCTTTCTCATCTGTATTTCATAGCCTTTCTCCAAAAGCTGTCCAATACTCAATATATTTGTTTTCAAAGCAGGAACATAATAGACATGAGATATAAATTGTTGATCTCCATTTTTCAATTTAATCAAAATTTCTCCTTTACTTTGATTGGAACTTTAGTTTTATCACCAAAGAAATATTTCCTTGAATAGATTCATCAAGACTATAAAATAAATCTTTATTGCCAATCATATGATTGCTGGCTCCTGAGTCAAGATACCAAGACTCCTCATTCTTTTCTTTGTCATCATTGCACATTAATAACAAAGTAGTGGCTTCATCATCTTCTTCTTCAACCTCAACACAATTTGCGTTTTCTTCTTCATTTGAATTCCATCTACATTCCGCTGTATAGTAACCAAATCTTTTGCAATTGTAATATTGTATATTGGATCTTTAACTACGACCTCGTTGAAACAATCTACCTCTACCACGTATTCTTGGATATTGTTGTTGAAAATCGAACTCTTCCTTGTCATTTGAATTATTTCTACCTCCTCTGTCTCTTCCAGGATTTCCATGATTCCAGCCTCGACCACGACCTCTGCCTCCTCATCCTCTACTACATCTTTGATGTTGATTGTCTTTTTTTTCATTTAAATTCAACTTTGCCTATAACACTTGAGCATCTAGTTCTTCTTTTTTCTTCAATCTCTCTTCATGGGCTTGTAAAGAACCCAAAAGGTGATCTATAGACCTTGATTCCAAATCCTTTAGCTCTTCAATGGTAGTCACAATGTAGTCAAATTTTGGAATTAGAGGCCGAAGAATTTTTTCAATCACTCGAACTTCTTCCATCGGCTCTCCATATCTTTTTAATTGATTCACAATAGTCAAGATTTTTCCAAAATACTCTTCTATAGATTCAGAATCCTTCACCTTGAAATTTTCATAGTCACATCTCAAAGTCTGCAGGCGTACTTTAATTACCTTGTCTTTTCCTTTAAAACAAATTTGTAAAATCTCCCACTCTTCTCTTGCCGTAGTTATAGTAGACACCTTTTCGAATATATTTTCATCTAAGCACATATGAATTAGAGTGAGCGCTTACTAATCCTTCTTTCTAGCTTTCTGTAATGCTTCCTTTTACGCTATCTTTAATGCTTCTTCACATTCCAGATGATTGTAGCCTTTTTCTACAATATCCCACACATCTAGTGATCCTAGCAATGCTTTTATTCTGATACACCAGTTGTCATAATTCTTCTTGTTGAGTTTCAAAAATTGAAACGGTAACATTCTGTTCATCTTGGTTTTTTACTGTAGAACATCTTCAAATAGTAACGCCAGTGAGAAGTAAGAGGGAGGGTGACGGTCGAGGTAAACTAGCAAAAGTAGATATGACACCTTCTTCTGGTGGCTCAAAGGAAACAACAACGCTTGCTGTGTCTGACGCATCAAAAGCGTGACCGATGTGGATCTGGCATTTTCCAACAGGTCGAACCTAAGCGTGGTGGTTTTGTTATGGCATTTTCAGACCGGATCGTGGTAGTTTTATTATGCCGTTTTTGGACCTTACGTGGTTGTTCTGTTCTGGCATTTTTGGCCATTATTATCATGCAATGGTGGTTCTGTGGATCTGGCGTCAAGAGTATGGTGGGTCTGGCAAATTTTGGTGTTTGACGTGTTTGATAAAATATCTCAAAGAGATAGAAGGTGGAAAATTGATTTCTAGCTCTGATACCACTTTGTTGGGCAGCAAAATACAGAAGAGGCAAACAAAAAATAGGGGTATAGAGGTAAACAAACTTCTTTACTCAGAGGTCTTGTCTTATCTATGAAATATGCCCATATAAATACTTACAAAACCAATTCTTGATAAACTAAATTACTACTATTTAACTTAAACAATGACTCTAACTAATAACTTTAACTAGGACTCTAAAAATCATAATTCAAGTTTATTATCTAATAGAGGATTTTACTTACAAACTGCAATGACAGTGTATGTGTAACTAGACACCCCAAAATTATCATCTCTCACTTTAGCTAATGTGCCTAAACAGATTCCAGCTAGCAACAAAATCAAATAATATTCTATTGCCTGTCCTTGCTTCTTGCAGCCTCTGCTTACTAATCCTGAAACAGAAGGTTAAGGATTTTTCTTTTCAGATAATAATGAAGGCATCTTGGTCAAGAGGAACAGTCCCGAGAAAAATTTTCCTTTAAAGAGTACATTTCCTGATATTAAAAATTGTGGCCTTATTTATACTCTTCTTTATGAGATTTTTGTCGCAATATATTCAAATAAATATATTTTTTATTTATGTGAAAAGATAAACCATTCTTACTATTGTTAATTACATTAAAGTATGATATTAGTAACTTTTACTTGGCTTTCTTAGCTAGGTAGAACTATATATATAGCCAAGTAAAAGTTACTAATATCATACTTATATATATGTATATATATATATATATGTGTATATATATATATATATATATGGATACTAATGAAGTAGCATGCATAGTAAGTCAGTACGTTGGATGTAACTGAATATGATGTAATTTAATAGTATTAAAATAGAGGATGTAATACCATGGAGACTATATGATTAAAATACAGTGTGATAAAACTTTTATAAAATTAATTAAATAATTAATGATGTAATATAAATTAATCTCAAATCTCATCACATCATGTGAAGTATTGAACAATATTTTTTTAATAAGTACTTGCATAGAATTATATAAGTGTTACTAAGTTTTAATCAATGTTTAGCGTGTAATTTAATATGAAGATGATCGTTGATGAGTGAATAAGATAATGTCCTACAAGTATGCTAGACAAATGACAATGTCGATGAAAAATTGAGAGTTTGTCATATATGAATGCATATTGATGAAAATTTTCAGCCGTGTTTAATTGAATGACATGGCAACAAAGGGGGACATGTTTCGAAACCATAATCTCTATTATAGTAGTGGAGTTAGTGGCCCAAGTAGTATAACTCTCCACTAACTTTAACAAGTTAGTAGAAGAGTGGTAAACTCCCTACTAATAGGTATGTACTTAGTCTTTAAATTCTTATAAGCTCTTTTACATTCAATCATCTGCTTAGAGAGTTGAGAGTTTTATGAATTTTCTTTATTAAGAGATTCAACTAGGAAGGTCTTGAGTGATTATTATAGAGTACTTAGAAGAGGAAGTAACTTGATTATCATTTATATTATTTAGTAAATAGTTTAATAAATATTGGTTTTATCATACCTCTCGCTTTTATATATCTTTTAATTGAGTTGTGTTAAATACTTGTGTGTTGAAAGTGAGTGAAATAATTAAACATGAGTTTGCATGATATGTTCAAAAACTAAAGGAGTTATTTGTTAACGATTATAAGGAAGTTGAGTTAAGCTTTAGTGAAAAAAAGCTCGACTGCGTATATGAACTTTAAAATCCTCAGTCAATTTTGCTTCAACTAAAAAAATCCCTTAACAATTGGTATCAAAGCTTAATGGCGAGTTCTTTTACTATTCGTTTAAAATGGTCAGTGGAAGCAATTTTGTTAAAAGAGTTACAAAATCATAAGAAACCATTGGTCTTTTAACTTCAACAGATGAGGATGCGATTCTTTTATTAGAATTGTTGAACTAAGGGATGTTCTAATTAACGTTTTAATGATAAAAAATATAAGTACTACTAATGAGCTTTATTTTCGATGAAAGCAATATGTGAGTAAATTATAGCCATGCATAAATTGAGAAACATTTCATGAAGTAGCTAAGAAAATGTTAAAGTTTGCATCACTAAAATTAAAGATCAAAGTATATCAAGTTATAGTTAATTTGTAATATTTATTATACTTATAATCTTAAAGGCTTATTATGCATAAATACATCATCATTTTAATCAATTGCATAAGTAGTCCCATTCATTAGAAGGTATCAAAATTTTAATTTCAGAATCTTTTAAACTTGAAAACATTATTTTGGAAATATCTTTAAAAGTATTTACATCAAGAGAATAAACTTTTTTCATTTGAAGCTGTAAAAATTATGATTTTTGGGAGATTAGTCGACTTGTATGGGGTAATGGTAGATCAATATAGTTTAAAGTTATCAAGATTAATGTAATGAGAGCTTATAGTAACATTGGTTGACATATTAGCCATATTGGTTAATTGATATGCCCTAGTGGTTGACCAATATGTAATATTAGTTTATTAATGTATCATATTAATCAACCAAAATGCTAGAACTAGCCATTATAATGTCTTTTTTTGGCTCTAATGGCTAATTTGGGTCTTAAAATCCTATAAATACATTTTCTCATTAAGACTTTCATGGAAGAACATTCAAGTGTCCTATATGCATATCTTTTTAAGTATTTTTCAAGTATTAGAATATTCATTGTGTCATTTTTTGTGAGTCATTTATCTTTATTAAAGTGATCAAATGACATCTTGGAAAATAAAAATCCTTTAATTAATGGGGATTACTCTTATAAGAGAGAGATTGTAAGAGTAGTTACTCTTTATTTATGAAGAAAATAGAGATTTCTCTTTGCCTTATTGAAAGAAGAGAATTAGTGACAGTTCTAGAAGGGTTTTGGATAGTGGACAAAGGGAAGGGTTAGGTATAATTATGTTCACTTTTATAAAATTTAAACAATTTCATACCTTACTTTTGTTTTCTAAGTTTGATTGCACTTTTTTGTACATATTTTTATTATTTTTAATCATTTCCCTAAAATATTTTGATTTTTTATCTACTCCATATATTTCATGATTTATTTTATATTTCCCTTCATGGGTGCACATTAATTGTTATGACAAATGAGAAATTGAAGTTGGTAAAGGATGGACTTTTAAGATATTACTGAAGTACTTTTCTTATAGGAAACATTTGATTTTTAACTTACCAGTACCCATTATTTCTTACACTTTTATTCCTTAAAGTACCTCATGCCTTTTCTCTCTATGGCAAGAACTGGAGAAAATTCCAATCATATATCTTGGATATTTATTCAAGATAGGACTGACCCTACCTTAATAGGACTCAGAGGACTTGAGAGAGATCTTAAACTGTCTCTACTAATGAGGATAACTATTTTAATAATCACCTTCCCTAATTTACAGATTATGCCTCCAATAAGTAATATGAAAATCATGCCATTTTCCCATCTTAACATAATTTAAAAAAACATGTAGTCTCGTATAGTTTCTTATTAACTGAGGGTGAGAATCTCTACTTTAAAATACTTATGGTATGAACCCAATAAATATTAGGATATTTTATGTTAACCTCTGACCTTTTATAATATGAGATGGCACTCAACTATTTTCTAGAGTACAAAGTGTAGACATTCATCTCACTAGTAATCTTATAAATGAGATTTTAGGCATTCTTGTACGTGAAATTTTACTCCTTATAACTGTTATACCAAATATACACTTCAACCTTACTTTGTGTCTGATAGAGTCAAAATCATCTCCAAATTTTCCGTTAGAAAATAAAAAAATGATCATAGTCTTAATAATATTCCTAAATTTCATTATCTTTTCATCAAGTATAAATTTATTTCTTTTGTTGGTCATTTTACATTTCTAGGACATAATAAGACTACCTTAATAGCTATGCTATAATGGGTGTTGTAATTGTTGAGAAAGAGCATCAAAGTAAAAGTAAACTATTTGATTGAGAGGGTAAATGGTACATAAGCGATGTGTTGATGAAAAGGAAAACTTTATTTGTCTTTAAAATTTTACTAAAGAGTCTTAATTAAAAGGAACCACTCTGGAGGGGTGCTTATAAATTATTTTGATAAGGTTATCATTTTTTTGGTAGTGATAGTTTGTTAGACTCTTAAGTCCAAATAAAAAATTATTGCAAGTATTAGCGATACTTAACTGACTCTAGGCTTGCATATTAATACAAAGATGACATGTTTATGAGTGAACAAGGTGAAGTCCTATAAGTAGGAGAGTTAAATGGGCAATATCAATAAAAAATTCAAGGTAAAATTTTAAATACATTGGTGCCTATTGGCATCAATCTTTGATGATTGGCAAGATTTAGATGCGAGATTGATAAGTTGTGATTTGCTATATTAATTGGATTCATCTCTTTAATTTTAGGTTAATTTTTAGTGTTTAATTGGTAAGTTAATATTTATTTTGTTTTAGGAAGTGAGAAGTGGAGATTGGATCAAATTGGAACATTATTGTTCAAAGTCACAAATTTTGGAATGGATAAGGTGAGAATATGCCTAAAACCATATTTATGCGGAGAAGTTCAGTTCAATTAGGAGACTTATTCTCAACCCTATTATGTAGGGATTTTGATTTATTAAAAGTATTATCTCTAAAATATTTAAAGAAGTTAGTTTTTAGATAAGAAAAAAGAGGAAAGCGTTACACATACCTTCTCCATTATTCTCTTTCGTCTTTCTTTTGTTTTGTTTTCTTGTTTTATATATCTTTGGAATGAAACTGTAGCCATACGTGGCTAAATATGAAATTTCTAATTTAAGGAGAGTCAAAACTCTAGTTGTAACCTTGAGAGTTTTCGTTCTAAACATAGATTTTTATTTCTATTCAAGTATTTCTTGTTTTGTGTTCTTTTTTCTATAAGTAATTAATATTGATTTATCTGACAAATTCATTTGAAGTTGATTATTCTATCTCTATCTATGAGTTCAATGATTTGTAATAGTCATGAATGATTGGTACAAATAGTAAATATGTTATTTATGAATTTGCATATTTAATTTAAGAGAAACAAAAAAAAACTAAATTAAATAACTTTAAATATCTTGATTATTTAATTTGGGGTTTAATTGTTTTCATAAAGCTTATTGATATTATTTAATCGATATGAAATGTTTTCATACTCAATCAATTGATGATAAATTTTGATTTGAATGTTAGGTTTGAATCAATTAATTTAGAAAAATTAAAACTTATTATGACTATCTTAATAGGTTTCAAACTAACTATTGAATTATGAAATTTTATTCTTTTTAAAGCAATGATCAAAGATATAATTAAACGAGATCCTTCCCTTAAATTAGAGTTAAGAAAATTTGAATTTTTATTTTCATATTTAGTTGATTATTTTGATTCCTTGTTAATTTTATTTCATTTGTTAATTAATCATAAACCCCAATTTTTTTAGCCAATTTAAATTAATAAACTAGTTTTTAATTCTCTTAGGATTTGACCTAGCTCGACAATTACTACAAGAGTTTAATGAATTATAATTAATTTTATGAACTTCTGACAACTTATTCAGCGATAAAATATAATCAATAAAACTAAGTTGCGCTAAGTTCAAGAATGAAAACCTTCCCAGCATCCGACATCCACCACGTCCCTCACACGAGACTTCATCCGTCATCCCTGGCTAGTCAATCGTCGCTCCCATCCGGCCCAGCATTCTCTGAAAGTCGCAGGGCGACACACTTGCGGAATCTGCGAGGAAATAAGGAACCCTATTTTGACCGTGATCATTAGGGTTGGCTGTTAACTTTGTTGTCTTCCTTTGGCCTCCTAAGGGGCATTTTGTTCTGAACCTTGGTTCTCCTTATGAACCACCACGATATTAAAAAAAAAAAAGTAACTCAGATTGTTTACTAACTTGTTCATAAAATAATATGGCTACACTATGAGTGGGCTTGGAAGGACGATGCACAAAAATACCAAAACTCATCAAAGCACTTCTTGATTCAAGAGGCGATGACGTAGTGACACATGGTAAGAAAATTGATTTGTGAATTTAGAAAGCAAAAGCACTATCATAAGGTAATGACATCTGAGATCATGTTCTCTATTACAGTGGTGGGTTTAGTAGTTTAAATATTGTAATTCTTCACTTATTTGGTGAAGTTAATGGAAGAAGTGGTAACCCCTTCCCTTTTCCACCTCCTATCTCCACTTAGTCGAAGTATTAGCAAAAGTAGTAGGCATAATACAGGGTTCCTATATATGTTTATATAGAGACATTATTTATAGTTCATTTGAAGATCTTGTTATATCAATCACCTGCTTACAAAGTTGTAAGTTTTGTGAAAATTTTTTTAAGAGTTTCAAGTGGGAAAGTCTTTAAGTGATTATTATAGAATGATTCGAGCAAGAAGTAATAACTTTAGTGTCCTTTGTATTATGTATTTATGAATAGTTTAATAAAAATTAATTTTATTATCTCTCTCTGTTTTATTTTTTAAATTGAGTTGTGTTAAAACTTGTGTGCTAAAAATGAATAAAATACTCGAATATGAGTGTATATGAGACGTTCAAAAATTAAAAAAATTGTTTATCAACAACCATTAAATTGAATTAGAGTTCGATAAAATTAATCTTAATTGTTGCACGAGAATTTTAACAATCTTTATTCAATTGTACGACACCCCAAAAATTCCTATAAAAATAAACATATAAACATCTTATTTGTAGCTCCAAAATAAAACAAAAATATTATAATTCAGACTAGTTTTAAGGTGAAAATTCTCGTTAATTAAATGTTGAGTTTTTCTTTTCAAATAGAGATATTTCAAAAGATTACATTAATATTATCCAAAAATTACAACATAAATTTGGATAATAGTTAAGTTGTTTATTTTTCGAGAATAAACAAATAATCACAAAATTATTAGCTTAATTTCGACAACCATTTTAGTTAAACAATATTGAAGAGTTTATTTCATATTTTCGAAATCTTTTCTTAAGAATTTTTGTAGTTTTTATAAGTATCAAATGACCATAATTATCAATCTTTATTTATGGATTTGAAATGCTAAATCACTTGAAATGGGAACCATATTAAGGCTTATTTTATGTTTAAGTCTTAATTAGTTAATAAGATAAATGTTACTACATGGTATAATTTATAAAGTTCAAATTTCTATATAGAAGTATATTTATTAATTTACATGCATGAAATATTTAATAGAATTAAAATGAATACCCCAATGTCAACTAATTTATTAAATCTATAAAAACAAAGTTTATCTTTTTCTTTTAATATTTATGGATGAAAACAAATGACAAAATTTTAAAATCTTTTCAGGATTGATACTTATGTATTAAAGACAATAAAATTAAAGTTCTTACTATTCACTATTACTTTTCACAAGTTTTATTCGGATCTTTCTTTTTCTCCTCTTAATTAGTTTTCTTAATCAAGACCTACATTTGTTAACTTCTTCTACAAAAAGCCTATTACAGCTGCTCTACTATTTACTCCTTCCCTTCAATAATTCAATCAAGCTTTGGAAACTCGTTCCTTTCCATTTTTCCTCCTTGAAAGCAAAATTAAGATCCCCTCTTCCACCTCTTTTGCCTTTATAATAGACCTTTCATTATACTGGAATTATAAACAGCTGACTGCTTCACGAAAATTAGATTGAAGAATCATATGGCGCGCAGCATGCACAATCATATGCATAATAACTTTCAAATGTTTCACCTATATTTGGTACAGAGTTGTTTTTCCTGTAAGCCTAAACTTAAATGATTACTATGCAACCAAATTAACTGCACCTGTAGCTTATCCATGCAGACACCAATCCAAGAACTGAAGTTTTACGACCAAAATTTGGAACGACTTAATTTGTAATGGAACAACATAAGAATGGAAGAACCTCTTGGTTGTTTGTCTTATACTTTTCTCTCATTGTAATTAATTGTTTCAGCGCAGGGATACCCTCTTCATATCCTCCTGAAATATATAGATTTCATGGAGCACAGATATGCTTACTGGCTGGCATTATTTTTCTTTTATCACTCCCTCCCTCCCTCCCTCCGACAATGTTAGCTATTATCTGTCAAGGTTTCCGGTGGACAATTGATTCCATAGCCCAAAAGCAGTGGATAGCCCTATAACTTAAAACCTAAAGCTGCTGGACAAAAAACTGAAATGGCGTAGGAAACACGATGCTTTCCATGTAAAATTATTTTGGTAATCGGTAATGTCCTTTATCCTAAAAACAAAATCCCAACTACATTTTCTACAGGAAGTGTCCATCCAGAAATAGAGTACGCGGAGGTAGGAACGCACCATTAAAAGTAAATCCTGGTCCCACGTCATAGTCGCCAAAAGTGCAAGATGATGAAAACACTAAAACTTACAGGACACTTAGGCTATGTTTGATTGAGGGGTTAAGGATGGAAGGGGATGAAACGTAACACGCTTCTATCGTTTGGTTGAAAGTTTCATAATGGAATGGAATGGAATGAGATGGAAGCGAAGGGTTTCATGTTACGTTCCATTCCATCATAAACAGTGAAAATAAGAAACCTCCGATTCGGAGGGTTTAGGATGAAACGTAACCTGATAAATGTAAACTACCTAATATACCCTCAATAATTTTTCGTAATACCAACTATGACCAAGTCATAATATTATATTAA
>JAOTAY010000190.1:7093952-7109649 GCA_025629805.1 Erythroxylum baracoense | reverse complement strand
TTGAAAATTCTGTTGATTGTATTGTTATGTTTGAAAAAGTTTGCGAATAGAGTGGGCCCGATTTGGTTATCAATTTTCGCACTTTATGTTGTGGTTTTTAAAAAAAATTGTACTGAAATTTGAATGATCGAATGCTATAGCATGCCACCCTCGCGGGGCATGGACTCAGATATTCCTCAGGATGTCGGGTACGTGTGTTGCAGGAGTAGGATGTAACAGTTATTATATGAATGATTGATTTGAGTAAATGCCATGAATTCCTACATATATATGTGTTATGAACATGTATGTGAATTGGAAATTTTTAGCTAGGTTTAATGGTATTTTTTTGTATAGGTATATAGATCATGGACTTCGGGAAAGTCCCGAAACAAATTTTTTTGTTTCCACACCGCGTGTATATAATGCATGCACCGGGATCTTCCTATAGGTGCATCAGCCTTCTTCTGGACGGCCCTCTCCCTATCAATAATCTGATCATGTTCTGTCATCTTAGCCTCCTCCTGGATGTTCATCTCCCTAACAACAACTTGATCACATTCTGTCACCTTAGCATTTGAGAGAGTAGGTAAGCTGACTCTTTCCACAATTTCTTCTACATTTATTTCTAGATTCAATTGTGATTCATTTAGGCAACTTGGATCAACTTCAAGACCTATTAATTCAAAAGAATCACCTTTTATAAATACCTTACCAGTTGGTTTCCATACCTTCCCTTATGTAATGACTGAAGGTTTCTAATTATAGGAATCATAAATTATATCCTCTTCCAAAAAGTTATCAAAGCCAAGCCTCATAATAGGGATATAATCAAGGAGCTCCTTAAATCTGTCAACACTAACACATATATGTTAATCAACTCTTTTCCTTTTTACAGTAGCTTCATCTATGCAGAGAGTTTTGCTAATGAAACTAGCCAAGGAACTAAGTCCTTAAGTAGTCCAATACCTAAAAGTATGCTATGTAAGTTTATCCACAACAGAAAGTTGTTCACTTTAATGTTTTCACGCTTTATACCCGGATGCCATGTTTGTAGGAATAGAGGAAGTTGTGCTACATGTCAAGGACCTTCCTCCACAATCTTATTTGCTGCGTCTTGAGAGGTAAACGAGAATAAAACCATATTATCTTCTGTAAGAAGTACATCAGTGAGTCTTCTATTCTTCCAAAAACTGACTGCCCATTTTTGAATGATAGGAAATGCATGTATTCGTTCCATGAAGAATCCCACAAGGGAGGATTCCCAAATTTTGCTCCATTCCTCAGGTTCTCGATGTATGGTACCACAACTAACTTGCCATTAATGACCTTTGGTGGGTTATATTAAAGAGTGACACCAGAGGGCTCTCCCATTACCTATTTCCAACTTTTGTTCCAGGGATGATTAAGTGAAGAAGATACAGGGGAAGGTTGCTTGGGTTGCTGGGATGTATTTTGAGTGGAATGAGGAGGAAGTGAGATGGAGGAAGAGGGTACAAGGTTCTGTTCAGTTTGCTGGTTAAGGATTTGAGTGTGAAGCCAGGTCTATGTTGAGGGGTATTTTTCAACATGGAAGAGAGGGGAGGACGATTTGGGGGAGGGTAAAGGAGGAAAGTCATCAGTAAAGATAGTTTGCATAGGCTTGACTTGATAGAGAATAAGGAAAGAAACAAGTCTTCAAAAAAAATAAGGGGGGAGCAAATAATAGATTGGGAAGCAGAGTTGACTGGACGAAAGAAAAATTCAAAAGTACCCTTGTGAGGCATACTACAAGGGAGAGCCAAAAAATGGGACAATCAGTAGATGAAGGTTGGGCAAATGGAGGGATAAGGTAGAATGGCCTGGAAAAAAACCATGTAAAAAGGATTAAGTGGGAAGGAATAATTTGGAAAAACCAAAGCTGAAGAAAACCAATGTAGTGAGAAGGCAGAGCATTTTCTCTCAACGAGACATAGTTTTGATTAAACGAATAACTCATTTATATAAAATTATATGGTCTAATATTAGAAAAAAAAGTCTATGTTTACTATTTATATGTTTTATAAACTTTTTATTAACTTATTATTTTTGTCAAAAATCATAAATATAGCAATTAAGATTTTACATAATTGAAATATTAGATTATAAAATATTAAAACCGAAAAAATGATATATGATTAAAGAGGAAAGGAACTATTATTTAAAAATTTTATCATAAACCGACATTTATTAATTAGTGTAGCATATTAACTTAATTATAGAAATTATGTCAAAGTTTTTATCTATAAATATCATAAAATAAAAAATTGCCTAACTCAGAGTTGAAACAATCTCTTTATAAAATTACAAAGAAAAAATTATGTACAATCGATAATTAAATAGCCTCTTTATTAATTAAGAATAATAATTAATTAAAATAACTTTTTTATTAATTAAGAGTAATACTGAATATGATCTAATCTTTCTTAATTTCACGTATTAATAATATTTCTACATGAATTGTTACTTTTGAAATTTCTGAGACGAGAATGGGCAGTCATCTTAAAATAAATGCCTGAAAATAGCCGAGTAATAATATATGACAAACTGACTTAAAAAGTAAAAACATAAAACAGTCTGAATCGGGTCACAAGGCTTCTACAAAATGAAAGAAACTTCTGGAACCTCCTTTTTTTCTTCCCCTAAAACATAGATATAAAGCTAAACCCTAACCCCCCCTGGTTCATTTCTAGCCTCCTTTCCTTATCCTCACAAGACCTGTTTCTTAAAGTTTACAGCTTCTGTGATTTTTGTGAGAGAAGAAAAATGGCGACTGCAAATGCAATCTCTACTGCTTCCATTTTCTGCTCTCCCAAACAGGTACTACTCCCGACTCCTACTGGTTATCAGGTCCTCATTACTTGAGGAAAGTGGTAGAGAAAACTGGAATGTGATTGTTAAATTTAGGATTCTCCCCAAGTTCCTAGCTTTGTACTGTAAAGGATTAATTTCAGCCAATTGTGATATACCTGTTTATGCTTTTGCATTCATTTAGGGGGTTCTGAGAAGGCGAGTGAATCAAAGGGTAAACTACGGGCAGCCGGCTAGAAGATTTATGGTTAGAGCTAATGCAAAGGAAATTGCTTTCGACCAGAAGTCGAGGACAGCTCTCCAGTCTGGGATTGATAAGCTTGCTGATGCTGTTGGGCTTACTCTTGGTCCCAGGGGTAACTATTTTTTTTCAACTTTGTTGACCGTGTCTGAGACATTTCTTATCTTGGGTATAGAATGGATGGAGAGCTAATGTTTCTCCATATGCTGTTTGGAAATGTCCAAATGTCCTTTACCATGTCTTGTGAGTTGCGAAGCTTTGCTTCAAAATTGTTCTCGTCCGTTATTGGTGATGTTGCTTTTGCTTACAACAATTTCTGAATATGGGAAACGATTAGTGAATGTTTTCTGTGTTTTGCAGGGAGAAATGTTGTCTTAGATGAATTTGGGAGTCCAAAGGTAGTCAATGATGGGGTAACAATTGCCAGAGCTATTGAGTTGCCCGATCCCATGGAAAATGCTGGTGCAGCTCTTATAAGAGAGGTAGGGCTTCCTTATCAATGTTCCCTCACTGTTAATATATTAGCTAAATTGTAATGGCTGTATCATTAGTGTATTTACTGGTTCTGCGTATTGGGTTGCAGGTTGCCAGTAAAACTAATGACTCTGCTGGTGATGGAACAACAACTGCATCAATCCTTGCAAGAGAGATGATTAAACTAGGATTGTTGAGTGTCACTTCTGGTGCAAACCCTGTCTCAATAAAAAAAGGTATTGACAAAACTGTACAGCGCTTGGTGGAGGAACTAGAGAAGAAGGCTAGGGCAGTAAAAGGTCGTGATGACATTAAAGGTATTTTAATTTATATGAGAATTATATGGTGTTTCTTTTTATCAATGATTCGGCAATTTGCAACTGGTATTGTACTGTGTTTGTAGCTGTCGCTTCCATTTCTTCTGGGAATGATGATCTTGTTGGGATTATGATTGCTGATGCAATTGACAAGGTTGGGCCTGATGGGGTCCTGTCGATAGAGTCATCATCTTCATTTGATACAACAGTAGAAGTTGAAGAAGGAATGGAGGTGTGCATGTGTTGAGAAGTCCATGATTTACGCTTATTATTGATTTATTGTTATGCTCTAACTTTACCTGCTTATACCCTTGACTTTCTTGTTTTTGTTTGATGATTGCAGATAGATAGGGGTTATATTTCCCCTCAATTTGTGACAAATCCTGAGAAATTGATTTGTGAATTCGAGAATGCAAGGGTTTTGGTGACGGATCAAAAAATTTCAGCCATAAAGGATATAATTCCTTTGCTTGAAAAGACTACTCAATTGAGAGCTCCTTTACTGATAATTGCAGAGGATGTTACTGGGGAGGCATTAGCTACCCTTGTTGTCAACAAGCTCCGGGGCATCCTCAATGTTGCTGCCATCAAGGCCCCTGGTTTTGGTGAAAGAAGAAAAGCTATGCTCCAAGATATTGCCATTTTGACAGGTAGTAAGATTTTTTTTTGGAAGCAATCTGGTGCTATTTTTTTAAAAGGTTTAGTATATGTGCTTTGGCTTCATACGATGCTCCTTTATTTGTTGGCCTAGCATTGTTGATTAATTTGGCTATATTTTACATATGAGCTGCTGTTTCTTTAGCTACACTTTTTGATTGAAAGCCAGATGTTCAATCCCTGTGCGCTATAGTCTCTGTTAGGAGCATAGTGTTATGGTCTAATTGTACCACATCAGTAATAAAAGAGGCTGATGTGGGGTTTTTAGGCTTATGGGCTAAGCTAGCTTTTGCGGGTGGATCTCCTATAAGACCTGAAACACATAGTTTATACTTTCAGTAAAAGCCTGCTAAAGTTTTATTTGAATTTCAAACAAATAAGTCTTTTTCTAAAAATGACTTGGGCATTGGTCATTGTTCATCTGCTGACTGGGGTTCCTCAGGTTGACCCATCTTTCTACATTTTCAGGAGCTGAGTTCCAAGCCAATGATTTGGGTTTGCTCATTGAGAACACATCAGTTGAACAACTTGGCTTGGCTAGGAAAGTAACGATTAAAAAAGATTCCACCACCATTATTGCTGATGCTGCATCTAAGGATGAATTACAGGCTAGGATTGCGCAGCTGAAGAAAGAGTTGGCTGAGACAGACTCTGTTTATGACTCTGAGAAATTGGCCGAGAGAATTGCAAAACTTGCTGGTGGTGTTGCTGTTATCAAAGTCGGAGCTGCTACAGAAACTGAGCTTGAGGATCGTAAACTCCGAATTGAAGATGCAAAGAATGCAACTTTTGCTGCCATAGAGGAAGGGATTGTTCCTGGTGGTGGGGCTGCATTGGCTCATTTATCAACCCTAGTTCCTGCAATTAAGGACAAACTTGATGATGCAGATGAGCGGCTAGGTGCTGATATTGTGCAGAAGGTAATACTTCTCTGTTCATATGTAGGAGATAATTTGTTTACTAGAATTGATGTTTTTACATTTGAGAATAAAACAAGGAGATAAAGAATCTGAAGCCTGAGATCACTTTTTCCTGCATGAAAACGCTTCCTTAAAATCATTTTCTATGAGCTTTTATATGGTTTTTTCTGTTCTCTGTTATGCTGATTCTTGCTTCCTATGGACTTGGCTATTTGTAGGCATTGGTAGCACCGGCATCATTAATCGCTCAGAATGCCGGGATTGAGGGTGAAGTAGTTGTAGAGAAGGTGAAGGCTGGCGAGTGGGAGATTGGCTATAACGCTATGACAGACAAGTACGAGAACCTACTGAACGCGGGAGTAATTGACCCAGCAAAGGTGACAAGATGTGGTCTCCAGAATGCAGCGTCAGTTGCTGGAATGGTCCTTACTACTCAGGCCATTGTCGTTGAAAAGCCGAAGCCCAAGGCACCTGCAGCAGCTCCTCCACAAGGGCTTACCATTTAGGCACACAGAAATATAGTAGCTAAGATTTGTACTTGAGGAGTGTTCCGTCGGCGGTGAATGTGGATTGAGCAGATAAAGAAAAGCTTGGTTCGGTGATTATGGAATGTTATATTATTAGACACGAGGATTTGGAAAGCTTCTAATCAGATTTTTGGCATATAGAGTTGAAGTCCCGTTTTCCATTCCAGCAATATCTACTGTGCATGGATGTTCTCTCAAGTGTTGAGAGAGAAGTTGACGCTCCCAGAAACAACCGGGAAAAGAAAACAAACCAAAGAATAGAGTAGGGATCATCTGATCACTTTTATGGTGTCAAATCCTGTTTAATTTGCAAAACGATGTCATTAGACAAGACAAAGCTTGGACACCCTCTAAACTTATGTTCAATAATACAGGGATAAATATAATAGTAAAATTAGAAAAGAAGATTTGAAATCCAAAGAATGATGATTTCTATAAGAGAAGGGTTCAAGTCTTTGCTAGGGACAACTACAAATCAAGGAAAAATGGGTTTGTTGTGAGGAAAATTCTTCCGAACTTTTCAGGTTTAATAGGTTCAAATATGATTTTTAGGGTTTCCATTTTTAATTTTAAATTTTAAATTAATAATAATTAAATAATTTCTAATGAGTTATAAAATTAAATTGTGATGATTTTGTTTTGATTTTAAATGAATTAGAAATTTATACCTTTTTGTAATTTTTCTTAAATTGTTTGTGAAATTATTTCGTCATAAGTCTATGTGTTTGATTTTTAATAGTATCCACATAGATATTACAAGTGGAATAGAGAAAGGTAGGTAAAGTAAAAATTGAATCCTATTAAATTATTGTTATTTATTTTTGAAATATTAAAGACCTAAGACTATCGCTCATTTTTCTTATCCATAAATTGAACTAACAATTATGATAAGCACGAAAATGAAAGTTTCTATAAATAAAAGCATGAAAAATGAAAGCTTGTATAAATGCCTCCAATACATCGAAACTCATTATTCTTGGATAAAGAAAAATCGTTTCAACATAAAAAACAACAAAAATTAGAGTAAATATATAATAACGGATTCACAATTGTAAATTAGCATCACCTATTGGTTCTATATCTGATTCATAGCTAGAAAATATTTTTGACCCTTTGTTAACTGGGGATAAAATTTCAGAAATTAGAAATGCCAATATACAAATGATAATTGATTTTATTATAATGAGATTGAATTTTTAATAATTTAATTAAATAAAATTTTATAATTATAATTATAATTAAATATTGATTAAGTTTAATAAGACTTAATATATCATATTTATCTTTATTTATTAAATATTTCACTTAATTTAATTTTTTAAAATTTCACATTCAATTTTAACTTGTTTAAAATATTTTTTCTCTCTTTAATTGTGCTTTGAATGTATCGTTAAGTTCCTAAATATATGCAAATTGTAATAATGAATTATATTTAAGATTAGATAAATTAAATTTATCTGATTTAATTTATTTATCTTCATTTATCTATTAACGTTTAATAACTTATTATAATCACTTAAATATCAGCAATATTAAATTGCTTTTGGCTAATTTTTTAGTTTATATTTTTTTAATAATTCAATCCTTTGATCTATATTAATGCTTATTATATTTAATCTAATCATGTTTTTTTTTACATCATTAGCAATTAATTCAATTGGGGGTGAGCATTGGAGCAATCGGTAAAGTTACTCTTTTGTGACTATAAAGTTATAGGTTCAACTCACAGAAACAGTTTCTTTATAGAAATACTAAGGGAAGGCTACATACATTATAACCCTCCTCAGACCCCGCAAAGCGAGGAGCTTTGTGCATTGGGTATGTTGACTTTAGTAATTAATTCAATTAATGATATTTGAAAACTATTTTTAAAGTACCATTCTACTTTAATGAAAGATTTTTCAAATCATTATTAATTGGAAATAATGAAACATTCTTCCTAATCACTTTAAGATGGTGAATCTCATATTGAATACTCAATCACCTCTATATAGTTGATCTATATCTAATAACCTACTTATTAAGCTGACGAGAATAAGTTATAAGTAGTATCAAAATATATCAATACTTATATAAGATATTTTAAAGATCTCAAGTCGAATAATTACTTATATAATTATCGCAATAAGAATTTTTATAGGCATACAAGTAATGTTTCAAACAAAATTCTTGGCAAAAAGGTCACTTTTGACCCTAAGTTTTTCACCAGTCGACAAGTTTGATCTTAACATTCCAGAGTGAACGATTATAACCTTAACATTTGGAAAAAAAATTAAAGTGTAACCTCGCCCTAATGGAAAATTCTAATCTTACTGTTAAGTGCACCTGGAATTTTTTTATTTGTTTTATTATTAATTGTAGGACCCACCATTTATATTAAACGTTAAACAAATCATTTTTGTTAAGTAGAGGGATTAACAAATTGGTAAACAAAACGATATTTGGAGGAATGAGGGAGGGTCGGAGAAATAAGGGAGGGTCAGAGGGATTTCAGAGAAAGGGTAAACAAAACGATGAAGTTAATATCGTTTTGTTTACCCTTTCTCTGAAATCCCTCTGACCCTCCCACATTTCTCTGACCCTCCCTCATTCCTCCAACCCTCCCTCATTGTATTCTGTTTGAGCATTTGGAATCGTTCACCATCTGGAATCTGTCAATGTCTGGAATCCCTTACCTTCTCATATCCCTTCTCGTTCATCGATATAATTTCAAGGTGATAATGCACGACATTGGGAGAGAATACGCCGCAAGCATCGTCGTATAACAATCACTCTCATAGGTGAGTGTCTGTGTTATTTGGTTCAACATTAGATGGGTATGACATGTTTTGTCTGTTGGGTACGTTTTGATGTGTTCATTGTCATGATACTGAGCATTTTGATTGGTATAGCCTTTGAGTAGTTTAGAGGTGATGATTAAATTATCCCCAATCATCCTGCCTTTACTAATAGCTACATTATTCTCAGTGTATACATTACTTCAAATCATCCCCAATCATATGTCTATTTTATGCTCGGTCCATCAGCAGGAGTATAATTTTGAAGCTTGAATCATTAATTATGAAGTAGTATGAATTTGGTCCTATTTAGACTTTTAATTTGTAAGTAGTATCTTATTTTATACATCATGATATGGTGCTGAGCAGTAGCATTAAGTAATATGATGAAGTTTGTTTGAGTCAGGAGTTTGAGGTATTCATAGTTGTGATTTTGATTGTTTAATAAATGAGGCTATACTTACAGGTGATCCACCTAGTATATACTTGCATAGGAAATAATTTTACGTAATCATGTAATTTTGCATTTTCTGTGTTTGCTTATATAGTGCAAGACATAAGCTTTATGATAGTTTCATATGTAAAGCAAACATGCGTGAAGATGTCTGCTACTTTATAATCATATATATCGAGGCTGCATTTAATTTCGTTGAAACAACTTTTCTCATATATTTTAATTTTATCTTCTTTCCCATATCACATTTATAATGTGTTAAATATGTTTTAGCAGTGAATCAAGATCATAGTGAATTATGTCTGTTAGATTTCCATCTTGTGTTACTACTAGTGTCCTTATGTATAACGTTGTGTGTCTATGTGAGAGAGATGCATATGCCTTATTGCTACTATTCACCATTTGGTCATGAGGTGTGTTCCCACGAGAAGATCTATTATGGCTTTACTTTATGTTCTCTAATACCTTTGGCTGTAAATTTGGAATCACTAAACACTTTTAAGTTGTTGTTGGTTACAATTTGGCCTCAATGGTAAATTGTTCATATGGAAGGTAGATGTCTAGGAACGGAGTACAAGTTTGATAATAGTGTAGTTTTGAGAGTTTGGGAATTTTTGTTAGAAGTCTTTCTTTCTTTTTATGAAAAACAACGCATCTGGATATTTTAGTATAGAAAAACCATGTAACAGTGTAATACATGGTTAAGATTTTATAAATTTGCAATCTTTCATAAGGTGAAAATTTTGATGTCTTCATTTAGTTATGTTTAATGGTTTATTTCAAATTTAGCTTCTAAGGAGATGAAAAGATTAGTCCATCTTCCCCAGGACAAGTTGCAAGCCTCCAAATGAATTTGCATTTCTTATAAACTCACTAAAAAAGTAACCAAGTGAAAACCTTCTTGTTCCCCTTGGTTCAACACAATTGAAATACATTCAATTTCAAAAACTCTCTCACAATTTGAAAAACTCTCTCACGATTAAGATAGGTTTGTCTTGATATAGGCATTGAAATAGTTGGAGTGATTGTTGATAAACATATGACACTTCATTGTCAAATTATATGTGTGTTTACATAACATAGTCAATAGAATGCATTTTTACCCAATCATATATTATCTTATTATCATCTTTTAAGTATGAAGATGGAATCATTATCATCGACTAATACAACAGTGAGTTCAAAGTCAAGCAATGTCTTTTGTTATTGTGCATCTAAAGGCCCCATTGAGGATTTCACGGAGTGATCGTAATCTTGCCCAAAGGTTTTATGAATGCCCCAATTATCCGGTGAGAATTTATTATTATTTAATTAATCAAGTTGAATGTTAAATTTTGTTTAAGGTTTTTTTAAATGAAATTGAATGTTTTATGTTGGTACAATGAAGAATTTAGTGAGAAAGTCGTTGAAGTGATTTAAAATTTAAAGAGTGAATTGTCAATGTTAAAGGAAGAGATTTAATGAATCACAGCAAAGGAGTTTGAAGAACAAATGAATCTTTTGAAGGAGGACACATTTATCGAGAAAAGAGCACAAACAAATGAAGTGTATGTTAATGAACATTGTAATTGTAATAGAATTAGTTATGGTAGTGTTACTTTTTATCTGTAATTATGTTATAAGGAAATTGTATTGAATTTCAACAATGTAATGGTTGATATTAATTTCAAGGATATTATGAAAATTTTGATTTTGAATATATAACTAACATACAATGGGTATGTTGTGTAACAACTCATAATAAATATGTTGTATATAAATAACAAATTTTGTATATGAATTATGTAATGAAGGAAAAACAATAGTATTATATATAACCAATATACAATGAATAACTTACTCGTTGCATATGTTGTCAAATATGAAAAAAAAAGTAATGTAAGAGAGAGATTGACATAAAGAGAGAGAGGTTGTGTAACAAATCATATTGATCAATAAAAATATTTACATTGCATGGAAACAACACAAACATTTGTATATATACAACACAAATATGTATACATTGTATGTATAAAAGTAATCGATATTTGCTTCATTTGTACTTGATTACATAAGATCAGGTTGTGATGATGAAGGTAATGAGGTTCTTCTTCTACTTACTTCAACTTGTAAATGTTGTGAAGTAATAGTAGGACGTCCTCTGAATCATAAACCCCTTGGCTGAAATGATAATTGAAACGTATATGGATCAACATCTCCAAACTGGTTTTTATTGGCATCTGTAGGTGTACCAACCTACAAAATGAAAGAAAAAAAATTTAAAACACATTTTGTATTTAGTTAAAGTTATACAAATTGATAAAAAACTTCAAGTTAGACACATTGATAAAAAAATCTTACAATATTGCTTTGTTGACTCAGTCCAGCATTATCATTAACCAAATTACCATCGCTTAACTGTAATTATAATGAAAACATATTTTTCAATCATTAGTACAAATAACAAGTAATATTAAACCGAAAACAAGTGTACCTGTGAAGTTCCATCTATTCTAACCTATAAGCATAATTATAAGCATTAGTAACTGCATATTTATAAAACTATATTCATATGAATGGAGTAACGTGTACACACATGTGAAGAAGCCTCATCACGTTGATTTGAGGTGTTATTGCTGCATTTCCTGGAGTTGTGACCTTGAAGGGCGCATTTTCGACATTTATGCACTTGCCCTTTCTGACTCAATCTGCTTGGATTTTTCATCTTCTTCGACTCATCTTGTTATCTTCTTCTTACAATTTTAGTTTACTGGGCATAACTCTTTTAGTTTGAGGATGTATCAACTCTATACCACTTGAAGGGTAGAAAATTTCACGTCGTATTGGTTGTAATACATGTTCATACAAACTCAAGAACTGACCCTTTCGATAACACGAATCAATGAATGTCTCAACCCTTTTTCTCGAGTAATGGATTGCACTAATTGCATGCTTGCATAGATATCCATATAAGTCCCATGTCCGATAACTACATGTATGTTATCTACCGATCCTAGCAATATGCTTCCCATTACCCTTTGAAACTTCATAACCACCATCTCTATTCCATACAATTCTCCATTGCATTGCTTCTTTCTTGTTCTTCTCCAACTTCTTCATTATGTTTAGAGCTATATCATGCTTCTACCCAAGTATAAAATGTTTCCTCTCAGTATGCCTCCTCATAACCATTATTCTAATAGTCTCTAGCATGCTAATCACTGACCTCTCCCTAGCTAGTAGAATCCACCCATTAAAGGTTTCATTTTTGTTGTTGTCAACAATGGTACATTTACTTTGAAATGATTGATAACATCTGGCCCACCTCTCTTTTGGATACTTAAGCAACTTTCTGAGGTCCTTTCCCTTCTAATTCGTAGGCCAATTGTGATATATAGGTCTTGCACACATACGTTGATCTGCATTAGGCAAAGCGTCTTCAACAGCTCTCACTAATCCCTGTAACAAATACAAAAGATATCATATCATATTTCATATAATGATTTCAATCCCAAATATGTTTACATACCTTTCGTATATCAGATATAACTATAATTCCTTGACCATCTTCTAATTCCAAATACAAATTCATAAACCAAGTCCATGAATCTGTGTTTTCCACCTCTCTAATTACCCAGGCCAATGGAAACATTTCCCCATCACCATCCCAGCCAACTGCACTTAACAATTGTCCTTGAAATTATGTCTTTAAAAAGCACCCATCAGCCCTAAAAATTGGTCTTAAATGCTAATGGAATAAAAACAAATACAATCTTTTAAACTACAAAAAAAATATGAAGTATTAATATACTACATAACAGAACATAATGAAGTACAACATAAACTTTATAACATAACATACTTATAGTAATGAGCTCTCTTATTTCTTGATAATTGTAACTCAATTATTGAACCAAGATTGCTTACCCTCAACTCGTGTACATATCCTTGCAACTTTGCATATTCAGCAATAGGATCTATTGCCCTCTCTTTCCTTAATCTCTTCTTTGCTCTTCTACACATTCTTAAATTAACAAAAATATTGAGCTTCTCCCTACATTATCCAAAATTCTATCCTTGAAGTGTCTCATCAAGAATTTTGCAGAAACCAAATTTGGTTTGTTTTTAGTGAAGCATGTGTGATTATAATTATATGTTTTTACCCTGTAATATCTCTCATTCTTATCATATGTAGCATACAAAACCCATGGCATCCATCCACACAAACATACTTAATTTGATTACTCTCGCGCTTTTTCAACCTAACATTGTATCCTTTACATACTACATAATTGACAACAATATCTTTAAATTTTTTAGTAGTCCCATACTCCATTCCAATCTCCACTTGTGTCCAACCTCTGCATGATTATCCCTAACAATTAAGCTCGGTTTATGTAAAGCTTCACCTATCTCCTCTCTAATCGAAGCGGTTTACGTATGCTAAGTTTTAATATTTATAACTCGATATTTTCACAAGCGCATGGGTCATTCGCATATTACCTAAGGTATCATTCCTACGAGGAGGGTTAATCTAATCCTAAAGTCTAAGGCTTAACTAAATTTTGCAATAAATCAAAATAAACAACTAATGTAAAAATTATTCAATCAGCAATCAATTTCAAGAATTAAATTCGTAAAATATAAACAAGATAGTAATTTTGCACAACTCAATCAACAATCAACCTAGAAACTACCAATTGAGAGAAAGGGGGTTTTAATCCAACTTTAATGAAAATCTAATTAATTATGAAATTATCGAATTACCGGGTCTAGACGGTCCTAGGGTGGATTACTCTCTCTCGAGTTATAATCTTTAACCCTAATTCATAATCCCTAATTTAAATTATGGAATTGTTATCTCTCGATTTCTAATTTACCCAAAACCTAAATTAGTTCTGAATTTGTCTAATAACCTACCAAAAACCTATGCTCAATCTCTCATTACACGATTTCACCAATTTGATTCAATTCTTTATCTATCAAACTATCTAACTCTCGTTAGCCCAATTTTATGATATTCACTTGGTTTACCCTCTTAATTTGTTACCTAATTATTAAGCACAGAAATTGAATCACAAATAACTCAATAAAAACATAATAAATTAAACTTCATTAATATTAAAGATAAAAATCCTGAAGATGAGTTTAGACAAAAATCAACATTCAATAACACGTATTCTCAACGGCTATCCCAAGTCTATACATCAATAAATTGAAATAAAATCAGAAAATACTATTGGAATGGATTAGTGGAGGTAGTGACAGCGAGAAACTACCTGTTTTGGGAAGTACTTCATATTAAGCTTCTTCTCTGTGTCTCTCTTACTTCGTCTCCTTCCTCAAATCTCTCGATATTCTCTCTAGGGTTTTGGAATTGACTGATGCAAAAAAGCTTATCAAAAACCCTTCTTTTGTTCTTTAATGTTCTATTTATATCTTGGAAGTCCTAGGGTTAATTCAGGGTTGAAACGGTCTGAAAAGTCCCGCGAAACTTAACGTATTTAGCTGTTTTTGTGTCTGTCACGATCGTGGCTTGGGTCCTGTCAACTTGCCTCTTTCTGTCGTATTTTTGGCCCAAAACTCTTTGAAACTTCTTCGTTCTTCATCGTTTATCCTGAAACACTAACAAACACATCAAGGTACCTCAAAAACATAAAATTTAAGCTCAAAGACTAATCCTAACCCATAAAAATACTTAAACACATAAACTAACATAATTAAAACATAAATACACACTAAACACTCAAATTAACACTAAATACATCACAAATTAAACCCTAAAATATAATGCAAATCACAACTATTACTCTCCACTAGGATATTCATTAGTTCTAAGAGGACTACCACAATCTGATGAATCAATTTCAATTGGATGATGATCATGTGGAATGTCAACATAGAAGTTTGATTCAAACTGTGCTCTCTATTCCTCCACTTTCTTATCCATTTGTGCACCTTCTCCCTTTACATTCTCATTCGTTTGTGCGCCTTTCCCCCAATAGCATAGATAGGTGTGTTTACATGATGAGTTACATATACATCAACAATCTCATATATTTGTATTAGGTTTGCTAGCCTAATACAACTTTTATTTGAGTCGATAACTTTTAACGAGTCCTTAACGTTTGAACTAGGTTCTCTATAATATGCCTTATCAATTTTATCATATCCTAACTCCATTCCCATGTCAGTTATTTGTCTATTACTAACAAAGTCAACATCAACTTTGTCAAATGTAGCAATATCCCTACTAACATATGTCATTTCTGGTTCCAACATAAAATTTCCACCATGACAAAAACCTTATTCTTCCATATTTAGCCATTTAAACCTATGAACTTAAGTATACATAAAAGTTTAAATGAAAAAAGCAATGTATTGATTTAAAAAAAATAGCATGTTGATTATCATAAAAGTAAATGTAACACCCCCTTACCGTAGGGTACGCACCGGGACGCCCGTGGGTCATTCCGGTACATATCCTATGATAAGGGAGCGCTACGTGCGATCACTACAGTCACTCCACATGGCATCACATCA
>JAOTAY010000190.1:7076456-7093852 GCA_025629805.1 Erythroxylum baracoense | reverse complement strand
TGTCACTATACATTTATACACTCCTAAACATGGCAATTTACCAATATACCCTTCCTATTGGTGAGGGGATGTTACATATCATCACCTTTTTAGCAACTCTTGAGTGGTCTATACCTCAGTTATTCTGATATCTTCCCATCATTCTAACAACAAATGCAACGTCAGGTCTTGTACAAACTTGACTGCAGAAGCATATGGAATATTTTTCATTTGTTCCCTTTCAAACTCATTTTTCGGGCACTAGTTCAAATTGAACCTATCACCCTTCACAATAGGTGCTATACTCGGTGAACAATCTTTCATTCGGAATCTTTCTAAAACCTTGTTGATATAGGTTTTTTGGGATAGACCCAAAATGTATTAAGATCTGTTTCTATGGATCTTAATGCCAATGACATAAGATATCTTACTAATATCCTTCATGCCAAAATTCTTAAAAAGAAATTGTTTCACCTCATATAGCAAATCCTTGTCATTGGTGACAAGTAGAATATTATCCACATATAGAACAAGGAAACAAATTTTACTCTCACTAACCTTCTGATATATGTATTAATCCATGATATTCTCTACAAAACCATATGAAGAGAAGATATCATGAAATTTTAAATACTATTGACAGGAGGCTTGTTTCAATCCATATATGGATTTCTTAAGCCTACACACCAGACGCTCACCATCACTAGAGGAGAATCCTTCCGGTTATTTTATAGAAACTTCTTCTTCTAGATCTCTATTTAGGAACGTTGTTTTCACATCTATTTGATGTAGTTCCAAATCAAAATGGACAACCAATTTCATAATCACTCAGAAGGAATCCTTCTTTGATACAGAAGAAAAGGTTTCCGTGTAATCGATTCCTTCTTGTTGAGTAAATCCTTAGACAACAAGTCTAGCTTTATATCTTTCAATGTTGTCTAATGAGTCTCTTTTTGTTTTAAAGGCCCATTTACATCCAGTGGCTTTTGCACCATCAGGCAACTCAACAAGATCCTAGGCTTTGTTAGATGCTATAGAATTCATCTCATCTACCATAACATTGTATCACAATTGAAATTCATTGCAACTCATGGCTTGTGAAAACGTTTCCGGGTCATTTTCAGCTCTAATATTATAGTCAACTTCTTATAAATAAACAATGTAATCACTAGGTATTGTTGATTTCTTCTCTCTAGTTGATCTTCTTAATGTTTTATTAGCGCCCTTCTGTGGAGGAGCTTGTACAACTAGTTGCTCAACAACCTCTGGTGATTGCTGAACAATCGGATCTACTAGATTGTCATCAACAGCTTGTGAAACTTCAATGATTGCTTATTCAACACCCGTTTGACTTTGAGGGATGCTATGAATGACAATCAATCTATTACTTGAACTAGGAGTTTGTATTTCACAATGACCTTCTCAAGAACTAAGTCTCGAGGTTGATCACTCCCACTAATCAAGCTGAAATCTGACTATATCTTTACTTCTACAATTCCGTTTTTTATTATTCAAAAACCATCGTAAACATAATTGAATTTCCTTTACATAAGCAAGATCAATTTCACAATATATTGACTCTAACAAGATCAATATATTCAACATAAACATCACCCATTCAAGTATAAAATCACAGAAATTCAATTGCATAAGACAGAGGTAAATAAGTGCTATGTTATCAACTATTAGACATGAAAAGAAACGATATACATTTCTATTACAATAAAAAATTGAAATCCAGAATTTAAATCTCATATTTCTACCATTAATGTTGAGAGATTCAAATGGATGAGAGGGCTCTTCTAAGCTTTTAACAAATGCAATCAGATGATGTGTGCAGAAAAATGCTAAGCTTAGGGACCCAATACTGTTTCACAAATTTCATATTCCCTTTTGTCTTCCATCAAAACAACGGAAGGAGATGACAATTCGCAGTGAAAAGTCGTGAGGTTTCAAAATAAACATAGATAACCCATCACAAGGAACCGTTGGGTAACCAACAGACAACATGATGATGTTGAGGAGAGGTATTAAAAACTACATTACCAACTTTTGGATAAAGATGTACGAGAGTTATATATAACTAAGTACCTAAATTTCTTTAAATTATTTATTTCTCAGTGAATCTATTAATTATTATGATTTTCTATTTATTTACAAGTTAACTTCATTGTATTATGTTTCTATTTGTTAGGTTATTTCAAATTTGTAGAGTTGTGACAAAGATCATGTCATGATATATTCCTATTTAATTGTTTATGTATGCTTATAAAAGGCGAATCTATTTCAGTAAATATATATTCCTTTGCAGTATCATATTCTGTCATTTTATATTTAATATTTCTGCTGTCTGTTTTCAACATAATGAACATTCCAGAGAAAACAAACAAACTTGAAATAAATCAGCATATGAGGGAAACTGACTTATTTGATTGCTGGCCCTTCCTTCAATGTTAAGTTGGGCTCAGTACCATTTGTAGACAATATATATGGACAGAGCCCATTGACTAAGCAATATAAAGTTCTAGTTCTATCTATGGATACAGTATTTTATAATATGAGAACTCCACGAACTACGATAGTCGTTTTCTTATAGTGCATTTTGTTCCTCACCTCTAATTATAATAAAAGAAAAGTAAAAGAAAGGGTCGGGTCTTTGTTCAATGGACCTTGGTTCCACGAATGCTGAGGCACGACATGAAACCGAAATACGCGGTACATATATGCCCTGTAAAGTTGAGGAATTGACTTGAAGAAAGAAGTCGCGTGTCTGGCCCATGAGACAGTTGAGTTGAGTTGAGTTGAGAAGGACAATGTGACAACTCCGTCCAATATGTAATATGTTTGACAAATTAGATTCCTTTTATACTCCATTTTCCACACAAACATTTGATTCCATTATGGAATCTGCTTTGCCAGAGCACCAATCTCTACTTTATTACAATGTTTTCTACACGCACAACTGATAGATTTTATCCCTCTGCCATCAACTATTATTTTCTTTTAACTAAAATATCCAAGCAAAAAGTGCTATTTTCAATCAAATTTGTTAATAGGTGATGACGGTCAATTGAGGTTAGTCCAAGTTTTTGGTGGGGTAGGAAAAGAGGCTTCCGAGTCAGTAGTCATAAGACAAAAGAAAACGAGGAAAAACGAAAGGGAAGACTTTAGTGCAATGAGAAAGAGTTGGAAGTCAATTTCATACAAATAGGTTAGCATAGTACTTGACAACAAGACCAAATCATCTGTTCTTATTACTTTATACTTATTCTATTTTATAAAAATTTATTCTTTTAATGAATAAGATATACAAAAATTGAATGAATTAAAAACTGAAAGAATAAGATAATGGGAACATAAGATCTCCCTCGAGAACTATAAAGGTCATTTCAATTTTGCACGAGGATTGAATTGGATTGGATGGAATGGTCGTTCTGCGTTAATGACTGTTTCCTCGACAACCATAGAGGGTCATTTCAATCTTGCACGAAGATTGGATTGGATGGGATGGGATGGTCCTTCTGCGCTAATGACTGTTTCCTTATGGGACAGTGATGTTTGTTGGGTGATTAATAAGCCAACCAAAAAAAAAGTGCAATAATATGAAAGTGACCTGTAAGCGTTTGGCCTGCAGTTTAAAACATGGATTAAGGTCGTTGAAGAGGTCGTAGGTTTGATTTCAACGTCCACTTTTTCGTTCAAAGGAACTGCATGTCCTACAAAACTTTTAAAATAAAATTAGTAAAAATAGATAATTTTAATGTAATTCAATTCAATACATGGTGCTTTATTAATAATTAGCTTTAGATGAAGTGTAACTAAACATTAATTTAGGAGGATTACGAAAAGCTGTCATGAAATCAATAGGAATCTCAAAACGAGCATAACTAAAATCTTTTTGTTAAACTATTTCCTTAATTTGCTGGTCTAAGGTCTTACAAAACTCTTAATTTAGTACGAGTAGATTGAGTTGAAGATGTGATACGTTACATAAAGATATTAACTATTTTCAGTATTTGTCTTTCAATCTTAGTTTTATTTGACAATTTTAAAAATGTAAATTAATCATCAAGTTTTAGTTAATTCTTCAATGACAAGATGTATTTTTATGCTTTTATTTTCATTTTAACACAAAAAATTAACATACTTTTAATATTAAATTAAAATATTTTATTTTTAAAAGCATTAGGTAATAATTCATGTAATTAATTATGAATATTTATACCTAATATGAAATCAACCGGATAAATTTGATTTAATTGAATTTAACTTCGAATTTGAGTTTTGATATTTGAATTCAATCTAGTTTGTAATTAAATTTAATTTTTTTAAAATGGGATCTGTTTGAAATAAATGGCCATTTAATTATGTTCGAATATAATAAAAATATTTAGATTCAACTAATCATAAAAAATAATTAGGAGAATAATCTAGAATCAATTAACTACAACTATATTTAATGCAAATTCGAATGTGAATATTCAAACTTGAGTTTGAAATAATTAAACTCATATTTAAACCTTAAACTGTTGAAGTTGGGTTCTAACTCGTTAGTCTATACCTAAGTTAATATATGTTTGACTCAAGCAACATTTATCATTCGTTCAAGTTTGTTTAATAATTGGTTCATCTGAAAAAATTATAATAACAGCTAAACATTCAATAATCCACTTGTAAAAGATATGGTATTTACTAAACATGGCATCGATCCTGCGTCATGAAAAATCATGGAATTGATTCCATTTTTTAGAAGAAAAAAAAAGAAAAAGTACTAATTAGGTTGCCAAAAGCAACGGATATAAGCCAACGAGTATCGAAGGGAACAATCAGTAATGCCACCTATCACTGTTACGTACCAAATGCTTTGATCAAAAAGAGTAATTTGGAGTGCTTTGAGTTTCCTACCTAAATTAGGAAGCATTCAACCAGACATCCTTTGCTTCACTAAAAACTATGCAAGCTTTTCTTGCATTATAATCGAACATGATCGAGGTATTCTAAGGTACTGTTTGGTTGGTGGAGAAACGGCATATCTATTCTATCCTGTTGGCACTGTTTGTAAATTCTGTTAACACTTTGAGATTTAAGAATTGTTCTTCTCTTCTATTTTCAATAATTTCAGGCTTGTCATCATGTCATCACACAATCAGAATACTACTTTCCATGGAGGACTTTATTGTATATTCAACGGCTGCTATTTTCTCTTTCGTAATTCCTACGAAATGTAAATTAAGGGACAATATTTACAATGATTTGCGTCACGTAAAAGTAATGGGTTGTAACGCTTGGTCGTGTTATACTTGGTGGGGAGGAGACCAAAAAAATATATTCTCTCTTTAGCGTCGGTGTCGTTAAACATATTTAGAAAAAGAAAAAAAATATATCTACTTATATCGGAATGTAAAGGCAATTGAATACGCTCATAATTAGGAAATTTTCGAAGTTTATAATATATAGCAAGAAGCTCTCCTTTCGTCTTTTTTATTGTTTAAATCTTGTTTTATTAAAAAATTTCCTTATCTTTGTTATTTTAAAATTTTAAGAGGCTTTATTCTATTTCTTGAAGTGAAATTATCAAAATTTTATTTCATGAGTGTACTTATTGTTGTTAAATTAGTTTGTGATTGTTGGGAAAAAAAATAGCACAACTTTCTAAAAAGTCAATCGAATATCAACGACAAGAAATAATTCTTTAAATTACAGTAGTAGAACAATACAATAAATACACTAAACTAGAGGACAAACCAACAAATAAATACACTACAGGACAAACCGACAAATAAATACACTAAACTCAATAAAGATTTACATAAAAAGTTGATCTCTCACACCCCCCCCCCCTCCCAACTTCCCTCAACAACAAGTTGTCTCACAAGACTGAAACTAAAGTTGATATCACAATTAACAAACTCTCAAACTAATCCCAAAAATAATAAAATAAAGATGATAATCTAACCGTCTTTGCCCTCTCTCTATTGTTTTTCTCATTTTTTATTGGACCCCGTTTCCGGAGCCCAACGTTCATGTTGTTAGGCTCCGAAAACGGGGTCCAACAGCTTATGGTATCAGAGCAACAGTTGGGTTTCGAAAACCAGACCCAACATTTTTAGACGTTGTGACATCACTCACTATCTCTTCTCTATCTCATGTGTGGAGCAAGGCTCTAAGGAGCTATTTATAGGCTCCTTTAGCTTACAATTCAGAATCCTGATTGAACTTAACTAACTAGATCACATCTTATCCAAATCAAATTATATCACATTATCTAATAAGATAACATCCCTATCTAAATAAGACTCTATCAGAGATTATATTTAATTAGGAATGATACCTCCCTATCTACAAAGATCTTCATTATCTTCAGATAATCCTCTTTATCTTTCAGAGTTGATGTCTATCTACTGTAATCTTATCCATCACATCATCCAAGATCTCAAAATAGGGTTGGATACTCAACAATCCCCCCCTCCAGCCCAAATATGGGGAAGACATGTTATTCTTCATTATCTACTTGAGATTCATCACGGCAAACTTATTGCAAAACTCGTGCTTATTTTCAGGAACCACTTTAGTCAACATATCAGCATCATTCAATTCCATTTAAACCTTCTTTAACATTAATAATTGCTCTTATATTACGGACCTTAACCAATGATATCTGATGTCTTTATAAAAATGCAACTTCTTGCACATCCTTAAACTCCCCCTCAGTAGTAAGTAACAAGTACTCAAAACTTGGATACTTTCTCGAAAGTCTTTTAATCCTTGTCGACCTTTGAAACTGCGTTTCATCAGCCGTTGTATCCCATAGCTCCCCTGCTCATTATCCTTAATAGGACCACAAATATCTGAATGCATCAACCCCAATAACTCCGACTTTCTTGCAGATCTTCTCTTAAAAGAAACTCTATGCTGCTTTCCAGTCAAACAATGATATCAAAGATTAAGCAGATATGAGTTTTTAAATGGGATAAGGGCTTGTCTAGCTAGCAACTTTAATCCCTTCTCACTCATTTGTCCCAATCGTCGATGCCACATATTTGGTGAAGATTTTTCTTTGGCTATATATAGTTCTCCACAACCACACACCTTTAAGTGTGTCTTGTACAATGAGAAACAAAACTCTCTGGACAATTTCCACTTCTTATCCCCAAAAGTTTGCTTAAATCCTTCCTGATCTAACACATTTGTTGATAACAAATTCAGCCTTAGATCGGGGATGTGTCATATATCTCTCAAAGTTAGTAAGCATATGACGTTTGTCTAAACCCAGATATCACTCATACCAAATTTCTTTACGAAACTTTGATTTCCCATCTTGACACTCCCAAAATCTTCACTTTTTTAGCTTGAGAAGTACCCTTTCTTTGGAACACAATGATAAGATTGTCCCATGTCGATCAACCATTCTGAACCAATATTGTTGACATGTAAACATTCACTAGTTGCACAAACTAGTGTCACCTCATCATCTGTACTCGAAACAATTGTAGTTATGCTCTTATCATCATAATCATCCTCATCCTAATGAGCTTCCTTTTTTTGATCCCTCTTCCACTTATAGCAAAACTTTTTAATGTGTCCTGACTTATCAAAATAGTAGCACGTCTTCACGTCTTTATCACCTTTATACTTCGAACTATTTTTAGACTTGCCACGACCGTTGGGACCCTTACTCTTGTTCCTTATCCTACTTTCTGTCACGAAAGCCTACACGTTGTGAACTTCAATCTCCTTTCTTCTAATTTCTTCATTAAACATTCTCTCTTTGATTACATCCAAAAAGAGCACACCTTCTGGAGGTGAGTTGCTAATCATCTCCACTAGTGTTTCTCAGCTATCCGGTAATAAACTCAGTAAGAACAGAGCTGGGAGCTCATTATCAAGAATGATCTTCATTATAGTCATCTTGTTGATTATGGCCTGGAAATCACTTAGATGCTCCGACACTGATTTCCCAGCATTAAACTTCAAGTTCATAAGCCTCTTAAATAAAGAGGCCATGTTGTGATAATTCTTCCTTTCATATAGACCTTCTAGCTTCTTCCATAGCTCAAAATGATTTATTTCTTGAGACACATGGTTAAATATGTTGATATCAATCCGTTGTCTTATAGTGCCCAAAGTTTTCCGCTTCATCTTCTCCTATTCTTTATCCGACATCTTTTCAGGTTTTGAAGGAACATCATCCTTCACAACCCTATCCATATAAATAAGATCAAAGAGATCCCTAGAATACAACTCTCTAAAAAGTCAACCGAATATTAACGATAAGAAATAACTCTTTGAATTATAGCAGCAAAACAATACGAGAATAAGAAACTAAATGATTAAACAAACACCAAGATTTAATGTGGAAAACTCCAATACAGAGGGAAAAAACCATGGGGGCAAATCGAAAAATAAATCGCTAAACTCAATAAGGATTTACAGAAAAAAAGTTGATATCTCACCCCCCCGCCCCCCAAAAAAAAAAGTTGTCTCACAAAGTTTCAGGATTGAAATCAAAGTTGATATCACCCTTAAACTAATCCCAAAAACAATCAAATAAGGATGAGAATCTAACCCTCTTTGCCTTCGCTCTATTTTTTCTCACTTTTGGACACTATGATAGCACTCACTATCTCTTCTTTATCTCAAGTATGGATCAAGGCTATAATGAGCTATTTATAAGCTCATCTAGCTTACAATTCAAAATCCTAATTGAACTTAAGTAACTAGATCACATCCTATCCTAATCAGATTATATCACATCATCCAATAAAATAACCCCTATCTAAATAGGACTGTATATAATAGGATTTATCTATATCACTACTAACAAGATAAGAAATTATATTTAACTAGGAATGACACATCCCTAGCCACAAAGATCTTCACTATCTTTAGATGATCCTCCCACATGATCTTTATCTTTTAGAGTTGATGTCTATCTACTATAATCTTATCCGCCACATCATCCAAGATCTCAAAATAGGGCTAGATACTCAGTAGTTATTTCAAAAGTCCACCTTATTTAAATAAACTCACATTTTGCTTATTCTAAATTTATTTTAAGTTTATCTAAAATATGCGTGTATATAGTTAGCTCAAATTTAGTCCACGTTGTTACAATACTTTTCCTTTTCGCCAACATTTCGATCCTTCCTAATAACAAATTTTTGCTCCATTTATTGTTACTGAGGTTTGCAAGTTGCCATCAGTGGTGTTGCCAAAGTCAACCTCAAATGTTTCTGGTTGTCGAATAATTAAAATGTCTCGCGCATTGGCCATTATAGTGATAAAGGATTAATTAAAACACGTTGTAGAAGAGGAGTGTATCACCATCTGCTTCTTGTCAACTTGGCTTATACAGTTCGGTTGAAGTTTTGATTAGACATGGATATTACTGAGAATGGTAAAACAACTAAAGATGCAACTACATAAGCTATTTGAGATGTTTGAAGTTTAAGTGTAGGTGACATAGGTTCTAATCCAGGCATTGCTGCCATCACAAATGCAAATTCTTCTGATGTGATAATTGTTCCTTTTGTAAAACCAATTTATGATATTTCAAACTCTGAAATATTTGATGGCAATAATTTTAAAAGATGGCATGAAAGGATTTCTCAAGTATGGATGTGTATGGTGTAGCATTTGCCTTGACAAAACCAAAGCCTTCAGATAAAATTTTAGATGGAAAAAATTAAACACTAGAGTCATGCCAATTAAGAGATATAGGATTCAATCATTGTTAAGTACACAATTGAAAATGTGGAAAAGCAAAAGTTCATAATTGGTAAATTTTATCATTGGGAGATGACAGATAATAAAGACATGAAATCTCTAATTAACGAACTCCATAAGCTTCTAAAGGATCTCAAAGTTGAAAACATCAATATGCAAAAAGAATTTATGATGGGCTTATTAATTGAAAGCTGCCTAGATCTTGGAATGACTATAAATAACAACTAAAGCATAAATATTGTCAATTGTCACTACCAAATCTGATTATGCACATAATTATTGAAGAAATGAATCATAAGGAGTTTCAGGCAGGTAAAGCAAAAGAGATATCTTCGAAAGCAACATGTTAAAAAATAACATGAGTTAATTCCCATAATAGCAAAAGGTACGCAAATAAATAAGAATAATAGTTGTAGATCTGATTTCAAACCTATAATGAATAATCCCAACTTTAAAAAGAAAGGCTCTTGTTTTGTTTGTGGACATGCAGGTCATCATGCACCCTAATGCAAGAAACAAGTAAAAAATGACAATCATATTAAACTACACATACAAATTTGGTTGAAGGAGATGACAACAAAATTATAGCTACTGTTATTTCTCAAGTTAATATTATAGTCAATGTGAATGATTAGGTGGTAGATTATGGTGCTGCAAGGCACATATATGAAAATAAAAATGCTTTCACCTTCTATACTCTATTAAATGAAGGAGAAGAACGATTTTATCTTAGAGATTCTCGAACAACAGTTTTTGGTAAAGGCAAAGTCCTTTTGAAACTCAAAATTGGAAAAACCTTGTCATTGAATGAAGTACTTCATGTACTAATTACTAGAGTTAATTTGATTTATGTAGCGTTATTGGGAAAAATTAGGGTTAGAGTCTCATTTGAATCCTATAAGATTGTTACGAAAAAAAAGATATATTTATAGGGAAAGGCTACTGTGATCAAGGATTATTTATATTAAGTGTTTATGAGATTATTAGTGAAAATAATGGATGTTCTTCTACTTACTTGATTGATTCTTTTGATTTATGGCATGTTAGATTAGGCCATGTTAATTTTCCTATCTTAAAGATATGCGATCTCTTGGTCTTATTTCTGCTAATGGTAATGCATGCATGAATAAATATGGCATATGTGCTCAAACAAAAATAACTAACAAATCTTGTGCGTTTGCCAATGGAGAATCTAAATTGTTAAATTTAATTCATATTAATCTTGGTGAACTAAAACATTATCTAGAGGTGGTAAGAAATGTTAAATAACTTTTATAGATGATTTTTCTAGATATGTGCTAGTGTGTTTGTTAAAAAATAAAGATGAGGATTTTAATATGTTTTTATTGTATAAAATTGAGGTAAAAACCATTTAAATAGGAAAATAAAAAGAGTTGATTGAATAGAGGAGGTGAATATGTTTTATTTGATGACTATTATGAAAAGGAAGGAATAATCCATGAAATTACACCCCCTTATGCCCTTTAATCAAATGTGTAGTAGAAAGGAAAAAATATAAATTTAAAAGAAATGATGAATACTTTGCTTATTAGTTGTTCTACTCCTAATAATTTATAGGGTGAAACTATTTTGTTTGCATGTCATTTACAAAATAATATTCCTTATAAAATAATTGATAAGGCACTATATGAATTATGGAGAGGTTATCTTTCTAATTTGAAATATTTAAAAGTGTGGGGATGCCTTGCTAAAGTGATGATGCATAATCCTAAAAAAAAGAATATAGGCTTAACAACTTCTGATTGCATGTTTATTAGTTGTGCTATTAATAATGTTGCTTATAGATTTCTTATTTTGAAAAGTGATATCGTTGATATCAACACTGTCATTGGGACAAAGGATGCATAAGTAGTTATGCTAATAATAATGTTGCTTATAGATTTCTTATTTTGAAAAGTGATGTCATTGATATTAACTATCATTGAGACAAAGAATGCATACTTTTTTGAACATATTTTTCCACTTTCTGAGAAAACTTCTTGTGTGTCCACCGTTAATATTGATTGTGAAAACTCTGCAAGTTGTTGAGAAGAAACAAAAGACCGAGAAAAGAGTTGTTGAAAATTACCCTTGATTATTTTTCGATGCAATTTCTTCTTTTGATGCACCACTTTGCAAATAAGTCATTAAAAATAAGATTGACTTTATTTTAAAAAATAAAATTTGGAATTTAGTAGATTAACCACCAAGTGCTAACCTATTGGTTCCAAATGGATTTTCACAAGGAAATTTAAACTAATGGTTCTGTTGAGAAATATAAAGCTTGTTTGGTTGCTAAAGATTTTACTAAAAACGTGATATTGATTATTTTAGTACTTACGCACTTGTAACTAGAATTTCATCAATTTTGTATTTTGATTGCTTTAGCTTTTATCCATAATTTATTTATTCACAAAATTAATGTCGAAATTACATTTTTAAATGGTAATTTAAATAAAGAAATTTATATGGTACAATCTAAAGGTTTTTACCTGGGTTTGAAAACAAAGTTTGCAGATTGTAAAAATCTTTGTATGGTCTTAAACAAGCTCCTAAGTATTGACATGAAAAATCTAATCAAGTTCTATTAAGTGAAGATTTCTCTTCTATTGAAGTTGATAAATGTGTGTATACTATAGTTATTGATGGAGAATGTGTGATCATTAGTTTATATGTGGATGACTTACTTATTTTTGGTACTAGTATTAATGTTGTATGTAATACTAAAAACTTCCTATGTTTACATTTTAATATGAAAGATATTAGGGAAGCAATTGTTATTTTGAGTGTTAAAATCATAAGAAATAACTTTGGCATAATGTTATCACAAGACCATTATGTTGAAAACTTCTTAAGAAGTTCAATTATTTTGATGTGAAACTAATTTGTATTCCTTGTGATGCTAACATCCTTTTGGTTAAAAATAAAAGTGATATTTTGGCTCAGTTTGAATGTGCTTAGATTATTATGATTCTGATGCATTTAATAAACATTAAATGATATGATATAGCTTATGATGTGCGTAGATTGAGTAAGTATACTCATAATCTCAATTGTGATAATTGGGCTGCTTTAGTCAGACTAACGAAATATTTGAGAGGCATTATGAATTATGGTATTTTGTACGGTAGATTTCCCTTTGTATTAGAAGGGTAAAATAATGCTAACTAGATCTCTGATTTAGATGAGATAAAATATACTAGTGGATATGTATTTTCTCTTGATGGAGGTGCAATAACTTAGAAGTCAGTAAAAAAGACTATTATTGCTAAATCAAAAATAAAATCAAAATTTATAGGCCTATAATTAGTTGAAAATGAAGCTGAATGGTTAAGATATCTTAAGGAATAAAACTAACACATTCTGTGTCTATGCATTGTGATTGTAAGGTTACAATAGTGATTGCAAAAAAATAAAACTTATAATGACAAAATTAGACACATTCGTTTGAGACATGAAGTATTAAAGCAACAACTTAAATGGAATCATATCTATTGATTATGCAAATTCAGACATGAATTTGGCCAATCCTTTAACTAAATCATCTGGAAAGAAACAAATATTTGAAACATCAAAGGAAATGGGACTAAAGTCAATACAAGATAGTAACAATGATGGTAACCCAACCTATGTGAATGGCGATCCTATGAATTAGGTTTATATAGGTAATAACAAAGTCGTTGATTAATTTTAAAAGGCATTATCAAATATTTATGTACCTCTTATATTATGTGATTAATGCTAAACTGCAACTTAGTGAGGATGAGCTAAGCTCTTAATAAATTCCATAACCTATATGTTATGGATAAAGTATTTGATTACAGTATACACTTGATGAAATCACCTATATAAGTATGGAATGAGACTGTTCCTATAAGAATTTGACTAATCTCTAAAGCACTCATGAATGATCAAGCACCTGCATGCGTTATTAGCATAAACACGCGATGAACAATAGATATGGCGAGGTGTAATATGACTAATAAGAACTATAACTTACAATATAAGGTGTTGGTTTATAGAAACTTAAAGTTTCACTAATAGTTATGCAAGTTGTAACTTATTAAATCTAGTCTCCAGTTCATAGTCTACAGGACACTAGATTTAAATTGTTACATTCTATATTTAATTAACATTACTTATTTTTTCACACACACACACACACACATATCTATATCTATATCTATATATCTATATATATATAATAAGTTGGGGGGATTGTTGTGAAATTAGTTTGTTATTTCAAAAGTCAATCTTATTTAGATAAACCCACATTTTGATTATTCTAAATTTTTTTTAAGTTTATCTTGAAAATGTATGCTTGTAGTTGACTCAAAGTCTATCTTAACATTATAATCTATAGTTTGTCTTTTTAACATTAATATCCGAAATTGGTGAAAGAATGGATATCTTAGCTTTATTTTCACGTTGTTGTCTACTTATTATTATATGTATAAATATATATGTTATATTATTTAAATATATGAAGGTTATTTTCTGCTATATTTTTTTGGAAAAAAAAACAAAATTTGCTAGGTTAAAAATTCTACTTATTATTCCTACTTTCTTTGATAAAACAAGAGTTTGTTGAACGCTAGAGAGTCTCCTTCAATCTACACATGTGAGGTAGAATAAACTCTTACGGGCAGTGATCTTTTTGCCTCCTCAAACTCACGTTGTTTTCTTGTTTTATTTTCTGTCACATCACATGATCTTTTCCAGTTTTAAGTTGCATGATTATTGAGCTTTCTTTGGTTTATCATATACCTTTGTAACTTAACTGAATCTTTGATTTTACCAAATAGAATAAAAAATAACATTAAAGCTCTTAGATATTATTAAAATTATAACTATGTTTTTCCAACGGTAAATATGCAAAATTTTTCTCAGTTACTCAATTTAAAAGAAAACAGTAAAAAAACGTTTTACTGAAATTCTTTCTAATTTTATATATTGAAATAAAAAAGTCAAAGTTAACATATCTAATATATAAGACTTATCGCTTTGTAAGAGTCTAGAGAAGATAATAATATACGCAGTCTTTTCTTTATATTTACAAAGATACTACTTTTGTGAGTTAAACTTGTGGCTTTATAGTCATAAAGAAATAATTAGTAGCTCAACTTATAATTTTTTATGTTGAAATAAGAAAGACAATTGTTATTGTAAAATAAAATTAAGAAAAGCGCTTTATCTAGAAGAAGCAACTCAAATGTAAATTTAAAATGAAAAGAAAAAGAGTAAACTCATTCAAAAAAAAGAAGGTTCGCCTACTCCATAATGACAATAACTTAGGTGGCGCGACGAATGTGATGGCGCCGAACCCTTAGAAATTCCAAATGAGAAAGCCCAACGCAAGGCACCACCACAACCATTTAAAGTCAACTGTCTGTTTTTCTTCGATCTGCGTAACAAAACCGTGCATCTAGCTGTTGCATTAATTCAGCTGTAGAGAACAACAATTCATTTTCTATAATTTTGTAAAATAATAATACATTGTAAAAATAGTCGTTTGAATTATAAAAATTTTTGATGATGAATTTTAACTAGACGTCTAGTCTACAGCATTGGTTTGAAAAGCCATTGTTTTATTCTTAAAACCACATGGCATGCCGTGGACATGGAGGTGGCTTCCTCCGTTAGGACGTCAATTCAACCGTTGCGGATATATACCATTAATTCGTTTAATTACTTACGCCTTCAAAATTTCCACGAGTCTCCCCGACTCCGACTCCAACGTCATGTGCAGTTTCCAGAAAAAATAAAGAAAGAGAGGGACCATCTATTCATGCTTTCTTATTTTTGGTTATCGTTACTCATTAATAGGATCATCATTCACATAATCTACATCAAAATTGAACGTGAATCTCCAAGCTGTAGGTCCCGGGTTCTTGTCTCATAAATTTCCTGAGGGGTAGGTGTTTATGATTAGATTGTTATTAATCAAATCATATTAAGCCACAACATTATTTCTTTATCTTAGTTGGGTCGTCCATATTATTACGGCTTACTCTTAATTTATTCAAAAAGACAGAAAAAGAAAGCTATGACATGATTGTGCTTTCACTTTTGTTTTCTTTGCTCGTGGCATGGAAGTCGGAAGTCCTAGTTAGACCGCAATAGATGGATCCATTCCAAAGATTAGTTAAAAACGGTCTTTAATAATAAAAGCCTTAGAATGGGCAAAAAGTCATGGGATTTAATAACGTGGACCGTTGGGATCTCATTCCATGTCTAATTGAAGGCGGTTTTAGTTGTAGTTTATGAAAGCAAAGCCTTGGAATGAGCAAGCAGAGATGTTTGAAGTCACGTGGTCCAGTCTCAACCAATGTATGTACTGTTTGATTTCTTTATTGACCCATTCCTAGCTTTCTTTCTTGAATTTTTAGTATTCATCCCCGGTACGAGTGAAATTATTTTGAACGAGAGATATGATTTAAGCCCATGCATAAAATATCTTATATATATATATATATATGGGACTCGGTTGGTCCACCTTGGAGGCATGAAGTGATACACTAAATAATGGTACCATGTTACATCACCATTGGATCTCTTTTCCTAACTTCGCAGTCACGAGTTCAGCTAGTGTTAGGTGTTGTCGGTAGTTAGAATAGATTGACTATGCTTATTCTAGTTTTATTAAAAACTATTGTTTGTCTAAATTAGAAATTGTACTAATTTAAGGAAAGTAGACGATATTTAATGTAAAATCTTCCAATTTTAAAATTTTAGCTTAAGTTAAAGTATTAAATGGTCTTTATGAATCTTTGTTCGGAAAATATATTAAACATAACAACAATATATCTTTTAATAATCATTTACTTTATTTTCTGTCTCATTTCGTTTGTTGATCATGATAACAGCTTCTTCTTCTCAATTTTTTTCTTTTCTTGTTTTTAGCTAGTTAAAAAACGAGCAAACACTTTTTTAAAACGACTTTTTGGGAAAAAGAAAGTTTGAATTTATGAATTTTTCATATAATTTGAACATTTACTTTTTATAAAATATTTATATGCAACAATTTTTTTTGTCCATATATGTCAAATGTGAAGATTTTTGGGGGATTGCCAAAGTACGTAGCTGTCGGAAGTCCTAACAAACTGGTCTTAAAGACCAAAACGAACTCTTTAAGGTTCTTTACAGTTTTTGTCTATTTAGTAAAATCATGTGGAAAATTTGTTTCCTAACCTGTGTATAGTTACTGTTTCTAAAAGTGAATACAGATGACAAAATAAAAAAATTCTGTTTCTTATAATGTTTGCTTGCTAACTTTATTAATTTTTTTCTGACTTTAAATGACACAGACATAAATTTTTTGTTCCTTCCAAAATCGACGAACACTATAACAGAAACAAAACACATAAACAATTTTCAAAAATACCCCTTCCCCACTAGTTGACATTTTTAATAAAGACATTCTTAATAAAATATAAGGCTTTAATATATCTTTAACCTATTATATCATTAATTCTATGAATGCTCAGATGTTTTATTAAATTATGATGTACTAGAATTTCTAACTTGTACATTTTTTTTCAATAACTCATTTCATTTAATTTTTACATTTCTCATTTCATTAAATATTTAGGTTCCTTTTTTTATTTCATCGTAATTAAAAATTACAAATATAATTAAAATAAATATTGATACAATTATAAAAAATATTTCACGTAATTCATTTTATTATT